>CM021107.1:11382500-11550615 GCA_007115665.2 Sequoiadendron giganteum
GGGTTGAGGTTGAGGGTTGAGGGATTAAGAGGGTATAGGGGTTGAGGGATTAGGGTTTAAGGGTTGAGGGTTGAGGGTTGAGGGATTAAGAGGGTATGAGGGTTGAGGGATTAGGGTTTAAAAGTTGAGGGTTGAGGGATTAAGAGGGTATAGAGGTTGAGGGATTAGGGTTTAAGGGTAGAGAGTATAGGGGTTGAGTGATTAATAGGGTATAGGGGTTGAGGGATTAGGGTTTAAGGGTAGACAGTAGAGGGGTTGAGGGATTAGGGTTTACGGGCTGAGGATTAGGGTCTCAAGAGTTGAGGACAGAGGATATAAGGGCTGAGGGATTAGGGTTTTAAAAGTTTGGAGGGTTTAGGGCCGATGGATTAAGAGGCATAGGGCTGAGAGATTAGGGCTCAAGGCTGAGGGATTAAGAGGGCATGGGGCTAAGGGCTGAGGATTAGGGTTTTAAGGTTTGATGGATTAAGAGGGCATACCGCTGAGGGATTAGGGGCTCTGGTTGAGGGCTGAGGGCTGAGGGACTAAGAGGGCATAGGGCTGAGGGACTAGGGCTGAAGGGTTGGAGGGCTGAGAGGGCTGAGGGGGATTAAGAGGGGTGGCAGGGACTGAGGGATTAGGGTCAAGGGCTGAGGGAATGAGGGTTGGGGACTAAGAGGCATGTGGGCTGAGGGGACTAGGGGCTTCCAAGGCTGAGGGACTAGGGCTTAAGGGTTGAGGGTTGCGAGTTGACTAGATTAAGAGGGTATAGGGTTGAGGGACTAGGGCGGCTGGGGCTGAGGTTGAGGGGCTGAGGGGTTGAAGGATTAGGGTTTAAGGGTTGAGGGTTGAGGGGCTGAGGGATTAAGAGGGTATAGGGGTTGAGGGATTAGGGTTTAAGGGTTGAGGGTTGAGGGATTAAGAAGGTATGGGAGTTGAGGGATTAGGGTTTAAGGGCTGAGGGCTGAGGGCTGAGGGATTAAGAGGGTATAGGGGTTGAGGGATTAGGGTTTAAGGGTTGAGGGTTGAGGGTTGAGGGTTGAGGGATTAAGAGGGTATAGGGGTTGAGGGATCAGGGTTTAAGGGTTGATGGATTAGGGTTGAAGGTTTGAGTAATTAAGAGGGTATAGGAGTTGAGGGATTAGGGTTTAAGGGTTTAGGGATTATGGTTTAAGGGTTCAGGATTGAGGGTTGAGGGATTAAGAGAGTTTAAGGGTTGAGGCATTAGGGTTTAAGGGTTGAGGGTTTAGGGTTGAGGGATTAAGACGGTATAGGGGTTGAGGGATTAGGGTTTAAGGGTTGAGGGATTAAGAGGGTATAGGGGTTAAGGGTTGAGGGATTAGGGTGTAAGGGTTGAGGAATTAAGAGGGTATAGGGGTTGATGGATTAGGGTTTAAGGGTTGAGTGTTGAGGGTTGAGGGTTGAGGGATTAAGAGGGTATAGGGGTTGGAGGATTAGGGTTTAAGGGTTGAGGGTTGAGGGTTGATGAATTAAGAGGGTATAGGGGTTGAGGGATTAATAGGGTATAGGGGTTGAGGGATTAGGGCTTAGGGCTTAGGTCTCTATCTCCCACTCCCCACTTCTCCCCTTCTCTCACTCTCTCCCACTCTCCCCCTCTCTCCCTCTCTCTCTATCTCCCACTCTCCACTTCTCCCCTTCTCCCACTCTCTCCAAATCTCCCCCACTCTCCCACTCTCTCCCACTCTCCCCCTCTCTCCCTCTCTCTCTATCTCTCCCACTCTCCACTTCTCCCTTCTCTCCTCACTCTCCACTCTCTCCCTCCCACTCTGTCTCCCACTCTCTCCCACTCTCCGCTCTCTCCCTCCCACTCTATCTCCCACTCTCTCCCTCTCTCTTTCTCCCACTTTCCCCTTCTCCCTCCCTCTCTATCTTCCACTCTCCCCCTCTCTCCCTCCAACTCTCTCAAAAACTCCTATACTATCAAAAATACACTAAGAAAACCCAATTTCACATAACCCGCTCACGTTATAATGCGAGCACATTTTGTAGTCCACTAAAACAGTAAAAAAATCAATATACCCTTGATTTGAAGGCCCACAGTCTGCATATTCCCCTGGTTTTATGCGTGCTCTGACAAAAAATATCTTTTTGATGATGTTGTGAAGTGTGCAAGCATCTTTTTCACATTCCATCAGCTTTTCCATGATCTTTTTACCACCTTTGCATGAAATATGAGGTGGGACAAAAACTAGTAGAGTTCAGGAAGGATAAAACAGTGGCATATGCTACAAAAGATGGGTCTCAAGCAAAAAGGTATGATTTGGTGATTGAGAAGATTCCAGTGTACAAATTTATGACCACATTTTGTGACAGTATATTGTCTGAGTATGCAATGCATACCCATAGAGCTTGATGGTTGGACACACAGCTCAAGCTATGCAAGGACACCTTTCCAAGTTGAAGCATAGTATCCGTGGTTGACTTTGCAGAGAAATACACTCTACAGCCACAACATGAGGTGCAGTCACAGTATTACAACTCCACACAAGTTTCGATATTTGTGCACATAGCATTCATTCATGCATCTGATAGTACAGATGAGCAAAGGTAGGTATTGAGGGAGTACCACTTTTACATTAGTGAATATCACACACATTCTCTAGAGTTTGTACAAGGTTGCTTCCATATGTTCTACAATGGTTTGGCTCAGAGGGGCATAGAATACGATCAACATATAATATGGTCTAATAACTGTGCAGCACAGTTCAAGAACTCGAGCATGTTCTATTGGTTGTGCAGTATGCATGTCATTATAGGTGTTCAACATATGTGGAACTTTTGTGAGGTTGGACATGGAAAGGGGGAGCATGATGGTGTAGGAACATGCGTGAAAAGAGCATTAGCAGGAGAAGAGTTAAAGTATAAAGACAGTGCAAAGTTGACAGATGGAAAATCAATCGTCGAGTGGTGTAATGCTTTGATGGGTCTAGGTAATGAAGGTATGTCTTCAGTTCGTAGATTTTTTTGGTTGATGGACGATACTAACATTGCACCATATGAAGATTGTTGTACACTAATAGGATCGAGTGAGGTACACTCTTTTCTTAGCTCAAATATAGGTTCATGGAGTATCGATACACGAAAGATGGCATGCTTTTGTTCTTCATGTACAATGCAAGACTGGAATGATTGTGAGTCAGGGGAGTGGGTTGACAAATGGTTCACAAGTTATCTTATCCCACTTCACACGTATCACCCTCCGACGGAATTGGAATTGACACAGATAGAATCATCGGTCGACTTTGACCACATATCAGATCTAGTTCAACGAGGCGATATATCTACTTTCTTAGTTGTTGAAATTCCATATCGTTAGATCTTACTTTGTACTATATTCATAATGTTGACAAATTTCAAGAGATTTTTTGCACATATCAATGTAGGGCATGTTTATGCAGTTATTGCAGATGAAGACAATGAAGAGGGAATAGACTCTTGCTTGTGTCATTGTGTTGAGACAAAAAAGAAATTGGAGGCCCTAGTTATAGATGGAGAAAACATCGAATACCCTACAGAGTTAGTTGTGGTTACTGGAACATGGCTTAGAAGGTACTCGCATTCAAGTGTTAAACATTGGCTATTTCAAGACTTTGACATGCATCGTAAGATTCTCCATTAATCAAACCTTGTCGTGGCATCCAATGTTCATTTGACCAAATATGGGGGTAGACCTTTGAACAAGTCATTATGGAAGGTCCATGAGTCTGACCATGAGGCAATACTTGACACAATAAAGAGTAGAGCAGACCCGAATGGTTCATCGGATTAATTTGTAAGTATATGCACATTGGTTCTTATTAATTTATACTTGTATGCACATTAATTTATTTGATGCCAATGCTATCATCTTCTTTTACAGTGACTGGTGTCCCCTTGCAAAAAATGCAGATATATGAGCCATCCAAGAGAATGTCAACCACAAAAGCAATGCAACATCCTTATTTTGATGCCTGCATGCAACATCTGTAAGTGCCTTCCATCTATTTTTATTTCATTTCCATTTTGGATGCTCTTTCTTTTTCTCTTTTACTTTGCGTATTTGTAAGTAAACTACTAAGGGTTGATTGATCTTTCGTTGCAGAAAATGTTGATTTAAGAGCCATCAAAGAAAATCTCAGCCAAAAAAGCAATGCAGCATACTTATTTTGATGATTTTGACAAATCTCAATTTTTATTTCAAGCCATTGTAAGAGAGCATGTGAAGCTTAGCGAGGGAATCTCAAGTTACTCATTTGAATTTAACCTCATGATGAGCACCTATGATTAAGACATTTAAAGAGAATCTTCAATGTATGAGTGAAATTGTAAAAGATCTAAGAGAACGAAGTGCCAGAGGCATTGTAATAAGATTTAATTACATAATGAGATATGCTCAAATATTGTAAGGTTGAAGTTCATGTTTGGTGTAGTAGCACCTTGTTCTATAAATGCCTTGAGTAGGAAAATTTGCAAACTTTGAATTTTGAAATATAAACAATGTGAAAAAGGTCATATAAAGGTCATGTAAACAATTTGTACACATTTTTCTGCAACTCGTGTGACCAAGAGGACTATTCCAACACATCTGAATAGGTATGTTTACGCTAGGCATTGTCCTCTTTTGCACCGAAACAGGTAGAATCGCTCTGAGCTATGTTCCACCGGATCGATCGCTTAAGGGTCCAAAGTGCAAAATGGTTGCAAACTTCATCATGCTAGTACTCAGAGACCATGACACTTAGAAACTTCTCATTTGATCCTATAGAAAGGCATTGGGCCCCTCTAGAAAAACCTATCTCAGTTTTGTCTATCTTGGAGTGGTTTTCTCATGGCGGTGGATTTTCACTTGATGGAAAAGGTGTCAAATTCAAGCTGTGCAAAGTTGTAAAGTGGTGCAACTTTCGCTCTGCAACTCGTTTGACCAAGCGGACTGTTCCAACATATCTAAATAGGTATTTTTACGCTAGGCATGGTCCTCTTTCACACCGAAACATGTAGAATCGCTCCGAGCTATGTTCCACCGGATCGATCCCTTTAGGGTCCAAAGTGCAAAATGGCTGCAATATTCAGCATGCTATTACTCGGATACCATGACACTTAGAATCTTCTCGTCTAATCCTACAGAAAGGCGTTTGGTGCCTCTAGAAAAACCTCTCTCATTTTTGTCTATCTTGGAGTGGTTTTCTTATGGCGGCGGATTTTCACTTGATGGAAAAGGTGTCAAATTCAAGTTGTGCAAAGTTGCAAAGTTGTGCAACTTTCGCTCTGCAACTCATGTGACCAAGTAGACTATTCCAACACATCTGAATAGGTATTTTTATGCTAGGCATGGTCCTCTTTCACACCGAAACACGTAGAATCACTCTGAGCTATGTTCCACCGGATCGATCCCTTAAGGGTCCAAAGTGCAAAATGGCTGCAAACTTTAGCATGCTATTACTCGGATACCGTGACACTTAGAATCTTCTCATCTAATCTTACAAAAAGGCATTGGGCCCCTCTAGAAAAACCTCTCTTGGTTTTGTCTATCTTGGAGTGGTTTTCTCATGGTGGCGGATTTTCACTTGATGGAAAACGTGTCAAATTCAAGCTGTGCAAAGTTGCAAAGTGGTGCAACTTTCGCTCTGCAACTCGTGTGATCAAGTGGACTATTCCAACACATTTGAATAGGTATTTTTACGCTAGGCATGTTCCTCTTTTGCACCGAAACACATGGAATCGCTCCGAGCTATGTTCCACTGGATCGATCCTTTAAGGGTCCAAAGTGCAAAATAGCTGCAAAATTCAACATGCTATTACTTGGATACCGTGACACTTAGAAACTTCTTGTCTGATCCTGCAGAAAGACGTTGGACCCCTCTAGAAAACCTCTCTTGATTTTGGCTATCTTGGAGTGGTTTTCTCGTGGCGGTGGATTTTCACTTGATGGAAAAGGTGTCAAATTCAAGCAGTGCAAAGTTGCAAAGTGGTGCAACTTTCGCTCTGCAATTTGTATGACCAAGTGGATTGTTCCAACATGTCCGAATAGGTATTTTTACACTAGGCATGGTCCTCTTTTGCATCGAAACACATGGAATCGCTATGAGCTATGTTCCACCGGGTCAATCCCTTAAGGGTCCAAAGTGCAAAATGGCTGCAAACTTTAGCATGATATTACTTAGATTTCGTGACACTTAGAAACTTCTTGTCTAATCCTATAGGATTGCATTGAGACTGTATACAAAAACCTCTCTCGATTTTGGCTATCTCAGAGTGGTTTTCCAGTGGTGGCAGATTTACACTTGATGGAAAAAGCATCAAATGCTAGTGCAAAGTTGCAGAGTGGTGCAGCTTTCATTCTGCAACTTGTGTGACCAAGAAGACTATTCCAACATGTCCAAATAGGTATTTTTACACTAGGCATGGTCCTCTTTTGCACCGAAACACATGGAATCGCTCTGAGCTATGTTCCACCCAATCGATCCCTTAGGTTGGAGGAGTCTTAAGTTGCAAATTTGTAAGCTTCTTAAAGCAAAAAATTTGAAATGATATTGAATGGCCCACTTAGCACTCATTGCATCTAAGTGATGCTCATAGAGGTGAGGCACTAGGCCTTCCCATGAGGTCACCCATTCCAGTATACTCCAGCTCAAGTGCTTAACCACGAAGTTTTTTCCCCAAGAAGGCACAGTGGAAAAGGTAGAATCCACTGTACTTTTGATGAGTGGAAAGAAATTCCTAAGAGACGTGAAGGAGGAAGAAGGATTTTTCTATGCAATCATGTTGAAGCTAAAGGATGAGGAGTTGCCTAGTCGGCTACCTATGACAACAGAGGTGAAGCAACTATTGGATTAGTTCAGGGATATCATTTGTGAAGGAACACCAGCTACACTACCATGTAAGAGGGCAATTAGTCATCAAATTGACTTTGTACCAGGAGCAACATTGCCTAACAAGGCTGCATACAAAATGACACTAGAGCAGAACAAGGAGATAGCAAGGCAAGTTCAAGAACTTTTGGACCAACGGTTGATCAGGAAAAGCATAAGCCCATGTGTTGTTGCAGTGGTGTTGGCACCTAAGAAGGGAGATAAGTGGAGAATGTGTACTGATTCTAGGGCCATAAATAGGATAACCATTAGATATAGGTTTCCTATTCCTAGGATAGAAGACTTAATGGAATGTTTAGGGGGTGCTAAGTACTACTCCAAGATTGATTTGAAAAGTGGCTACTATCAAATTAGGATGAAAGAGGGAGATGAATGGAAGTTAGATTTTAAAACCATAGAGGGGTTATATGAGTGGTTAGTAATGCCATTCGGGCTTACAAATGCACCTAGCACTTTTATGAGGGTGATAGCTTCTCCTCTTGAAGGAATTTATAGGATTCTTTGTGGTAGTCTACTTAGATGATATCCTCATCTTTAGCAAAACAAAAGAAGAACATATGAAGCACCTAGAACTTGTGTTGAAGAAACTTCAAGAGGAGAAGTTCACCATAAATCTTGATAAATAGGGTACTTGGTAACTTGTTGAGGTGTCTAACTAAGGAGTATGGACAAGGATGGGAACAAGTCATTTCACAGGAAAAATTTTCCTACAATGATAGCACAAACAGGTCTACTGGTAAGAGCCCATTTGAAATTGTATATGGGTTACATCCAAGGGGTGTACTTGAGCTAAGAGACCTAAAAGGTTATGAAGGAATCAGTGGACATGCTGATGATTTTGCTCAGTCAATGAGAGAGGTTCATGAGCAGGTAAAGAATACATTAATGGAGGCTAACCAAAAGTTGAAGGCTAAAAGAGATGAAGGGAAGAGAGATCTACAATTTGAAATAGGTGATTTGGTGATGGTATACTTCAACAAGGAAAGACTACAAAAAGGCATACCAAGTAAGCTACAGATGAAAAGGATAGGGCCATGTAATGTGTCTGCTAAGTATGGATCCAATGCATACAAGGTGGAGCTACCCAAGGACATGTCCATTTCGCCTATCTTCAATGTGAAGAACTTGGTGAAGTATAAATGACTAGAAATGGATGAGGAATAGTATGGTGCTGAGGTGAGTAAGGATGTGGATGAACTCAAGGTACCTGATCAGATCAGACCACAAGTGGACAAGATTCTAGACTCAAGGGTGAAGAAGAAGACTAGGCACAAGACATACATGGAGCACCTAGTGAAGTGGAGACATCAACCAGAGTCAGAGGCTACTTGGATAGAAGAAAGTGACTTTAAGAAGCATGGAATTAGTGAGGAGCTCTTGACACCACAGGATCCTTAACTTCTTTGTTGCAGGGGGAGAATGTTGCAGGAGCACCTTAAGGTCTTTTGGAGAGATCTTTGCAATTTTGGCTTGTAGATGGTTCTAGCCAACCACCAAGGGAATAAGGACTATGATGTAAAGTCCCAAGAGTGTTTTTGATGAGTGAATTGGAAATAGGTTTGTTAGGGGCTCATAGTTTGGGTAAGTCTTGGACACTGTGAGCATTTTGAGCAATGTTGCCTTGGCTATTTGTCCTAAAAGTTGGAAAATGGCATTAATGATGCTCTAAGCCTGACCCAAGGGTCCTAGCACATGGGAGAAAGGTATATAAGGTCATAAAAATCCTAATACCTAGGTTGGAGGATTTTTTTCATGAATTGAGACTTGCAGAGTACATTTTTGTGATTGGAAGAGACCAAGTTTTCATTGAATTTCTGTGTTTGAGCCTTCATCCAGTCAAGAATGGATTGAAATGACTTATCTGATGCTTTGAGTCTTCCATTTTTTTCACTTACTTACCTTGTGTAGAATTAGATTAGTCATCTAGACCAACTGGTTATCTTTTTGCAAGTTTTTGGTGTTCTTGGTCTCATTGCCGGTTTAGGCCAGTTTTGTGAATAATGAGTCCCACTTGACTTCCCATGGCTTTCCTCTCATGGCCACTTGGAATCAAGTTGGGGACTATGTAAATAGTGTACATATAGGTTTTGGGGTCTTTTTTTGAAGGGAAGGTGATGAAATCATCAAGCACTAGGCGAGTGCAAGTGCATTCTGGCTAGTAGCTTGGAGAGGACAACAGCAAGGAGAGTTGCTAAATGGATTGGTTTGTGCCAAACAAGAGTATGGTATTTTAGGCACATGTATCTTAGTCATGTGTGTGCTAGGAGGAGAGCTGAGGAGGTCATTGAAGCCCTCAAAGAAGGAAAAAGAGCCAAAAACCCTAGGAACCCTTGAAAATAGGGGGTTTGAGGACAATCATATGTACGGACACTTGTAGGACCTAAGGCCTGGTAAATCTTGGAGCCTTTATGGTCAAAAGAAATAATTTACAAAAACATTTGGGGGTTGTTAAGACTGTTTGTGAGAAAAGTCAAGAAAACGGGTTCTAGGAGGCCAAATTGGGGCAGAAGACTACAAGGCCTAAAATTGAGTTTTTCAAGAAAGCGATGGGTAAAAGGTGAAAGAATCCAATAAGGTGGATCAGTGAGGAGAAAAATCAACAAAGGGACAACTAGGATACCCTCCCCTAGCCCTAGAGTGGTTAGGACACTTTGGGTCAGTGTGGAGCCCAAGGAAGCTTAATGGAGGATTGGGAGTGATGGAGAAGAATTTGAAATTGGTGGAGAGTCTTATGTGGTGAGACGGGTTTAGGAGTGATCCCTGAGTAGGGTAGAGAGGAATACCCTAGGAAGACCAAAGAATAGGTCTTGGGAAGAGCAAGAGTGCTCTTGAGGGATAGGACTCCCCATCACTTTAGCTCATCAATTGATAAGTAGGAGGTATTTTCTACAATGTGTCAAATTGTGATATTGCTATCAGGATTCCATTGAGCAGTCATTTTTAGTATTAGATATAGCTCTAGCTTCTACAGTATTGCACATGATTGCAGATAGTTTCAAAGATCTAGATAACATCAATAGTTCACATTACTCAAAAAGGATGAACATCTTAAAGACATTTGCAGAAATCGGGACAAGTAACCTTCTTGTGGACTTAGGGTTGAAATATTTGATCTACAACATGTTCCACCATTTCTTCAGTAGGGTCAAGAACACACATAATGAAGGTGTGTTTGTAGCCATGAAAGATTATGGTTTGAACTATCCAGGAGAGTGATGTTTTATCTCGACCAACCATATCTATACCATGATTTGTTTGGAAACAAGGATGGGTTCTCTCTTCATTGGCATATACATTATTCCTCGATGTGTTCACACCAATGTTACAAGACTAGGACTCACCTCGGACTTGACAAGCCATTTTTTGACTTGGACTCAGGCTCGGAGCCCAGAGTCGACAAATAGAAAAACCTAAGAAATTCAAAGATTTGTAAGGATTTAAAACTTGTTTCATGCACCCTTTAATAAATAAACCTTAAAGACACAATAGCATCATGAAATAGAAATTACTATGATCCCATACACAAACATACATCAATCACATAAGTATAAGCACAAATTTTAGCTGAAGGAAATAACACATTTAGATATATAAATATTGTGATATTGCTATCAGGATTCAATCGTGTAGTTTTACAAGTCAAACTCATTGACCCATGATTCATCAGTAGTGGTTCACAAGAACCCATCTCTCATGATAATGAATGGTTCATAAGGAGGAAGATAAATCTTCATACATTTCTTCTATCACAAATGAGATAAGTGCTTGGTTTCATGAAGGTCATGAGACAACCATTAATGGGGAGTGGATACATGAAGAACTTATGGAGAATGATAATGGCTTTAGACCTGCTATAAAGGAAAAAAAAAAATTGTTTCAATGATGCAAGAGGTTTTTGGTTTCACTACCAAAATGAGCCTACGAAGAATGCATGTGAAACTCATTTTGACCTTGAGGCTGTACTTACTCCATCTCAAGGATCATGCATTGAGGATGGCATAGATCAATGCTAGGGCTAACCAATTAATAATTATACACATGAATAAGTCAAACATGTACATGTCAATAAGGGAACTACAAGTACTCATAAACACATAAGCCTCAAAAAGTATACACATGAATACATAGTATACACAAATTAAAACAAAGTATATGCACGAATACAAGGTATATGCATGAAAACATGTAAGCCACAAAGTATACACTCGAATGCACGTAAGTCACAAAGTATATACGTAAGTTGTAAAGTATACACTTGAATATAGGTAACTCATATCTATTGAACCATCAATTTAGAATACAAATATGGACAGGCATTGAAAAAAGATATTTGTATTAACCAAATAGCCATGTAGGCATACATAAATATATGCCGATATAAGTATGAAATATATGTACAAAATAGCCATGTAGGCTTACGAGAATGCCATCTAGGCATACAATGTCAAATATTTCCAATAAAAAATATGTACAAAATTGCCATACAGGCATACAATAAAGGACTCTGGAATCAAAATTCATTGCTCTCCATGCCCAAGAAATAAAATATTTCCCTTTCCTTTCCACTCGGATGGCGATAGGTCTGTCACTCATTTTTGTTGCGCTCGTGGAGTGCTCCTGCTACTCCTCCTAGGGTTTAGTTCATCGTGAATTTTTAACTATTACAATAAGAAGTAAAGACATGAATATATAGAAATTAGATTATAAAAAATGATATATTTGACAAAATAATTACTTACAGCCATCTCACAATCTCTCTCCACGAGGAAAATATCCTCACGCCCATGCTTAGGCGTGCTCAAGCCCTATATAAACCATGCAAATAGACAAAAACTACGTGAATCAATAATGGTTTGATTTCTCACTAACTAACATCTATAACAACAAATGTAAATTAAAATTTACTAATTTGCCTCATACCTCTTTTTTCAGAGCCATCGAGGATTGTATAGCAGATGTCACACCAATATCCATTGCCCTTGTCTCATTCGGAGGTGTATCGTCTTGCAACAACTGAAAATAAAACAACAAATTATTCAACGTAATCAACGATGTGCATGTATAAACTACACAAATCTATTAAGTACTTGATTCATTAGTTAAACTCTTTATTCTATTACCTGCGTGAAGGTTTGAGTAAATCCACCGCCACTGGGAAGTGTTCCATCAAAACCTCCAATATTAGTCTGTTCAACATCCAAAATTGCATATTAAACTACCATTCGTAAAACAATTCCATTAATATGAAATAAACTTATAATTGTTTACAAGTTACATACCCTAGCGATAGGTGTACTACAAAAATAGGTTGGTGGGGGGGGCAGTGTATCCAGTCTCAACACTGTGACCCTGCAATTTTATTAAAATCATAAAACATTTTTAGTTAATCTTACATTTGAAAATCGAAATTTAATAAATTAAATTCAATGAACACATGCACTAACTTTTACCTAACTATCAATGCCATATGCCTCATGCAAAATGTCACCTACCCTCTCCATCTCCATAGGTGCAGACGGATCCTGCGCACCAGTCTCTTGAGGGTCGGTGGGGTCATGTGAACAAGTAGCCCCGCAAGATTGACACACATGTGTTCGAAGACCACCACTAGAAGACTCCCCTGGATGGCATTGTAGAATAGGGCTAGTATGATGGATGACACTCTGGGTCAAAGTGCTTATTGCCTGCAATCTCTCTACGTCAACACTTTCCTTCACGACAGAAGGCATAACAATGTGCTCATGAGGTGGCCTAGCGAGAGCTCATCTACCTTGTCACGTAGGATCCGGTTGTGCACCAGGTCTATCCTGAGTTGACCCCCCACCTCTCCCCTAGAAATCCCTCATATCAAAATAATTTGGTATTTTGTTCAATATGAACTCACTGTATAGTTTCCTAAGGAAATATTGCGGGACCTCGCAATTGTTGCACGGTGGTTAATCAAAGACCATGTACCACCTATCATAAAACCACTCCTTCATTTGTTGGTGGTGGCACCAATGGATAGGAAACCTCTTCGCATTGAGGGTAAGAGTTTGATTTTTGCGTGGGTCGGTGAATAATGAGCACAAATCACCTTTTGTTATTTTTAAATCTTTAACATCCTTGTATGATAGTTTATTTGCATAATACTCCCTAGCCGCCTACCTCCTATCTTCCCATCCAGTTATTTGTTTACTAATTGAATCTACATTTTTTAGCATATCTTTCAATGAATTTGCTAGGGTCATTCTTTCTGTGGTTGAACCATTTGGATCACTCAACCTATTGATCAAATCCTCAATTTGCTTTTTCTTGTTCTCAATTTCACTCATTAAATTTTGTTGAGTGGCAGGAGGGGGTTGAGTGATTGGTGGAGGAGGTTGATGTTGTGGTTGATTTTGATCTTGAGGATTTGGTTGGTACTCCTATTGACGATTTTGAGGGTTTGTAGGTTGATTTGCATCTCCTAAAAATTCAAACAAATAGATATCAAATTCAACCTAAAACTAACAAATTCAAAACAAAAAGCATAGAATCCTTACCTCTTACAGCTCCTCATCGTTGTGGCGCCATCGTTGCAAAGAAATTTGGATTCTTGGTGAAGAAACTCTTCTCCTAGAACACGAGCGTGATATTTTGGGGTTTTTGGCTGTGGGTGGAGCAAAAAAACCAGTCGAAATGCAAATGAGAGATTTGCATTTGTGTTTTTTCTTTGAACAGTCAATAATGCATGTGTGTTATGGATTTTTAGTTATGGCCGCTGGGATCTTGCCTAGGTTTAATGGAAGACATAACACGAGTGTGATATAATGGGCTCGCATTATGCTTTTCAACTTTTTTTTTTAGGGTGTCCACAAAATTGCTACCCATTTCCATGCACCTGCCCAACTTGCAAACCAGAAATTTATATTTGGTGTGAGGATTTATTTTTCTTTGAAGTGTTTACCAATGAGTTGTGAGAGCTTTGTAAATCATATTTCTTTGAATATTTTTAGTTTTATTTAGCTCTCTACATTAGGGCCCACACATCTTCATATTGCTTTTGCATTTTTTTATATCATGTCTTAACTTTCGAGATTAGGATCCTTTCCTTGTCTTTTAAATAAAAAACATATATAAAAATATATATATGTTTTAATTAAAAGATAGAAAATCAACGTAATATGAATGGTCTCGCAATATTAAAAATTCTAGTAGCCACACATTAAATAGAGAGCCTAGGGGTATGACTAGAGCTAGGTAGGCACAAATTAATTAATAAAGTTAGATATTGAAATTTGCAGTAATCATTTACAAATTATAAATTATATCATAATTAAACAAAATGTAAATTGTTTAACATTCTTAACCATACCGCTTACTTTAACAATTAATTTATATAACAAGTTACTTTGAACATACAAATTTATTACATGATTCTCTACAATATTATCATTTAGTCGACGTCTCTATGTATACATCTATACAACCTTCACAAATAGCGAGTTGCCACTTTATCATTTTCTTGATTTCTTTAAGTATACATTTATACAAACCCCTTCAAGATAAATTGTTGATAATAAAACATCTAGGTTTTAATTTCAATGAAATTTATAGTTATTTAATAGATATAATCTCTAGACATTTCAATATATTATATTCTCTTATATCTTATTTTCTATACTATATTTGATAATTATCTAATAATAATATAAAATATACAATTACTTTCTAATATAAATAATGTTTGTGGATTAAACATATATAATAGTTTTCATTTTCCTTCTTCTTGTGATATAAAGTTTTAAATAATATTGTAATGGTAATAATGCTTTCTAATTTTATAGATTTAATAGTTATGTTAGTTCTATAGATCTTGTGATTTATATTTTTGGCTAAGTGAGATATAATTAATAAAAAGATAAATGCAATATTAAATATCTCTATAAAATATTGGAATATTAATCATCACTAATTTTTCATTGAACTTAAATATTTTATAAATTAATTTTGATTTCATTTATACTTTCTTTTGGGCTTAAAAGTTAGTCTATGTGACCATATCAAGTACAATATGTTCTAATGATAATTAAAAATAACATAAAATCAAAAATTGTGGGGGTGTATGAGCTCTGCTAGGGTTTTTTATTTTCTATGGTCATCCTTGGCCCCTCTTGCGTCATATTATGCCTTTTGCACAAGAAAATTCCTCCCTCATTGAGTATGACCGCATTTACTATGGTTTTAGGGGTTTATTATGCCTTCAACTGGCTCTAACCCAGAATTTGATGTTGGTGTTAACGGTTCATCAATTCAATTCAATGGCTCCTCCTCCAAACAAATGTCCTCAGAAATTTGTTCTGAAAGTCTTTCACGAGGTAAGAATTTTGATACCCCAACTGATGTGATTTTTCCTTTACCATATTTTGATTCTGCTTTCCATTGTCTTGAACAACACACCCTTGTGGGTTATTTTTTTGGGAGGACTCCCCCCGAAAGTGTGCTAAAAGAATGGGTCATCAAGGCCTAGTGGTGTAGGAGCACCTTAAGGTCTTTTGGTGAGATCTTGCAAATTTTGGCTTGTAGGTGGTTCTAGCCAACCACCAAGGTAATAAGGACTAATTGATAAAGTCCCAAGGTTGAATTGATGATTGTGTAGTGGAAAAGTTAGGTTAGTTTAGAGTCTTGAGGCTTGGGAAAGTCTCAATGAGGAGATTAGGCAAACCTAGACAATGTTGTCTTGGAGACTTGTCATCAAAATTGGAAAATGGCATTAATAATGTTCTAAGCCTGACCTAATGGTCCTAACATATGGGAATAAGGTATATAAGGTTAGAAAAACCCTAATTGAACATGTGGGAAAGCTATTGTACGATTTGAGATTTGGAAGGAAGTGTTGTGAGTTGGAAAAGAGCAAATTTCATTGGATTTATGTGTTTGAGCCTTCATCCAGTCAAGAATGGATTGAAAGGACTTATCTGATGCTTTGAATATTTCATTTGTGATCTATTCCTACTTTGAGTAGCATTATTTTAGTCATTTAATTCGACTGGTTAATAGTTTTGTGAGTTTTTGGTGTTCTTGGCCTCACTGCCGGTTTAGGCCAGTTTTGTAAATAATGATCCCCACTTGAATTCCCTTTGAAAAGATACCATGGCCACTTGGAATCAAGTATGGGACTATATTTATATTTTAAATATGGTGTTTGGAGTCTTGGTTTGTAGGGAAGATGATGAAATCATCAAGCACTAGGCGAGTGCAAGTGCATTTTGGCTAGTAGCTTGAAGAGGACAACAGCAAGGAGAGTTGCTAAACTGATTGGTTTGTGCCAATCAGGACTATGGGAGTGTAGGAACATGTCTCCTAGACATGTGTGTGCAAGGAGGAGAGCTGAGGAGGTCGTTGAAGCCCACAAAGAAGAAAAAGGAGCTAAAAACCCTAGAAACCCTTAAAAATAGGGGGTTTGACGACAGTCATATGTACGAACACTTGTAGGACCTAAGACCTGATAAATCTTGGAGCCTTTATAGCCAATATAAATAATCTACAAAAATATTTGGGGGTTGTTAAGACTCTTTGGGAGAAAAGTCAAGAAAACGGGTTCTAGGAGGCCTAATTGGGGCAAAAAGGCTACAAGGCCTAAAAGCTAAGTTTCTTGAAAGTGATGGGTAAAAGGTAAAAGAATCCAATGAGATGGAACAGTCAGGAGACAAATCAAAAAAGGGAAAACTAGAATTCCCTTCCCTAGCCTTGGAGTGGTTAGGACACGTTTGGGTAAGTGTGGAGCCCAAGGAAGCCTAGTGGTGGAATGGGAGTGATGGTGAAGAATTTGAAATTGGCGGAGAGTCTTATGCGGTGAGAGGGGTTTGTTGGTGTTTTTTCTTGTAAACTAGGTTTATCTCCTATTCTACCTATGGAATTTCCAATTCCAATCAAGGGCAGCTCGGAGGACCTGGACCAACTGACGAGGATTTTAATAGTAACCTCCTACACTTCGGGCTCTGCAAGACCCAGGAGGGTGGTCCCTATAATCATATTTATGATCTCTGCACCAAACTCATAAACATGTTATTAAAAGTTCACAGATAATCTCACTTAATAGCTCAATAGAATGAGACAAGACTAAAATGAATTGGCCATTCATCAGTAATATCAACCACTTGGAGCATGAGATCGTTATAACATCATTTCATAACTTATGATAGTCATTTTAATTGCAAGTTGGCGGCAAGCCCTAAGTGAAGACATATAGAAACGGGATTTCATAAATTCATGCAATTTAGATCAATGCCATATACCATTGGGGAGTCAAGTTTACAAACATTCAGAAAGCAACAACAGATTCAAACACATAACACATATGATCCCTGGCAATATTGCATTACAATATTGTCAATCCCTATCCCAGCCCAATACTTGTTACCAAATCCTTTTACAAACATAACCATCTATGATTCCATCCAAGCATTTAATTAATTCTTTGAATTAAAGCCAAAACAGAAACATACTCATCACAACAATGAGATGAACATCATAATCCTTGATCATTTTATTCAAAATTATGATATGTCTGTATACAGGAGAGACAAGAGCTCGAGATATATCATCGTAACTCAAATTCTAGTACTGTTATAAACCTTGGAATTTCATAAACATAAAACCCATTACAAATGAACCCCAAACCTACATTGCCTCAACATTCAGAAAACAAAATTCTTACAATATGTTTTGCAACTAGACCTAGACTCAACCTTCAAAATTTTCGGCTTGCCAACCCTTACTTCTGGCCTTGAAATCCTTCTTATAGAAATGAAGGAGCAAAACAAGCATCGGGCCAGAAGTTACACATGTCATTAATCAATAGGACCGCTATGCACCCCTTCAAAACAATGATTAAGACTTCCCATTCCTTGAACATCTTTATGTTGATCTTTTGCCTCCATACAACAACTCTTGCTTTAGTTACATCTCAAACTCTGCGCTCAAAAACCATCATGGAAACAAAAACATAATTAGTTACACTGTACCCGCTGAGCTGTAAGTTGCCGGTGGAAAAACCGTTTCATTCCTCATCAGTTAGGTACTTGTCTACCCAAATTTGATACTCTTCATCTGTGGGCCAATTAAAATTCATCACCTCAATCACCCTAGTATTGTAAGGTGTGAATTTTACTGCAACCTGGTTGGCTTCTCTTTCAAATGACTCCAGAAACATGCTAGTATTAATTATTTTATCCATCCTGCTTACTAACAAGTCATGATCTGAGTCATCACAAATCAATTTGATTTGTGTGGTGATAACTTCTTCTGCCCTTTCTTGCCCCTGTTGAAGTGTCTTGATGTTTCCTTGTGCATCTAGTATATCGGGCAAAAAGGTATCACTCCAATCATTAAAACCTTTTACTAATTCTCCAATTTTCTTACTCAAGTCATCAGGTAGGGCCTAGAATCCCTTCAATGATTTCACAAAACCTTGAGTAGGTTTTAATAATTGAGGCCTGTTATTTGCATCAAACTTAGAAGCCCTAAACATAATGTCCAAGTCAGTGGCACGAGGGATCCACTTCTCAACCAAGGGTAAGACAACATCCCGATCCCTGTTAATATTTTGTAATCCAGCCAAAAATAAAGAATACAAAGAATGAATAGATGGTAGCCTAGAATCAACTTTCTCATTCAAATGCCTCAACATGGTGTCCACCAACTCATTGTGTTTGGTCATGGCATCATTCTCACTAGTTTTTAGGGCAGCCTATAACTCTGTGATCTTACTCATCATCTCCTTTTTGGTGGGGTCCACAGAGTATTCCATTTCCTCTTCAACCGGCTCTGGCACATGACTAGGATCTGATGTCTGAATTGGGGATCCAGGGATAGAAATGATTGGGATAGTAGGGGGTAATGACCCTGAAGCAGTAGGTATTTCTCTAACAACAGGAGCATTGGAAGATTCTCCTACCTGCCCATACTTTAACCTATCTACTTTAGACTATAGCTCAACATTTCTTTGTTGCATTTTACTGTATTCCCCGATTATTGCATTATATTTTTCCATCAGACTCCTCCTTTCAGCCTCTTCCCTTTCTGCTGTCCTCTAGGCCAATTTGGCCACATTCAGTGTCAGGCTTGTGGCTTCTGTCACTGAGGTTTCAGAAGCTCTTTTGATAATGAACCCGCCTCTTAGATTTGGGCTAATATCTGCCACATTTGGTTTTCTGCCCTGAGGTGCCAGTGCCCATATGGCTAATGTCTCATATTCTTCACTAAAAGCAGAATCCTGCAGGGCTGTCTTGACCTCTTCTTCACTACTCTTGCATAGGATGCTTGGATTGCATAATAGCATTGAATGCGACAACATTAGCTATGTCACATTCAAGGAGGAGTAAGACACCTGCTTGGGTCACAAGTTTCCTTCCTTCCTCAAGAGTGATGTTTTTGAATTGCTCCATCAATTCAGCCTTTACTTCATCATCATTCTCCTGGTCCAACCTATCAGGTCTTGACTCCCTCCTGCTCTTGCACTTATCCTGATATTCTTCTAGCTTCATTCTCCAAACTAGTTGCAAGAATACAGGAGTTTTCACAAAGGCATCATCATCCATGAATGCCTTACAAGCCTCCATCCTGGCATCTTGCACATACTGATCTAGGAGGAGAGGGGATACCAACCTACATTTCTTGGTCAGTTATGACAATTTCATCCATCATAACTTCTTGTGGTTCTTCAATCTTTCACCTCTTAGGGCTTGGCTCTAATGACAGCTCCACAGGACCATCTCTCGGTGGGGAATCCAAATCCACAATCTTTATCCCTCCAGGCTTCCTGATCCCATGACTCGGCAGTGATGATGTTTTCATTATTTGTTTTCCCTTTTTTATTTCCTGCCTCTTCATCACTGCTACTATCTTTCTTCCTCCTATATAGAGGTCTATCCACTGATGGCTGGTAAGTTGGCCTTGTTTCCTCAGGCCTCACCTCTGATTCTTGAATTCCCAAGTCTAATTCCAAATTGGCCTTCTTGGTCCTCAATATGTTCATAATCTCCTTGAAATTACTCATCAAAAAATTAATTATTTTATGAAATGGAGTAAACTCCATCAATGGATCATACCTTGGATCCAATTTATGTACAATCGCTAGCATTTTCTCATATGCAATCCACTTCTCTTTATTCAATTCTTGCTGGTTCAAATCAAATTCATTTCTTATTAAATCCTCGGGGAAGTTGAAAACATGAATGAATTTACCACCCTTAATCTTCTGCCTAAATAGGGCAAAGAATCCCTCAGGGTCATGTTGTCTTCTAGATCCATTCTTCAAATGGTACTCATCAAAATAACGGTCAAAATGGACCCATCCTCCCTTTGTGAAAACAAAGTCAAAGACAACTGTATAATCAAGGAACAAAGTCCCTTTTCCCCTTCCTGTCAAATTTTCTTCATGAATGCAGCCTAATTGCCACATCACTTCTGCAAATCCCATTCTTGATGGTACATTATATGGGAGAATATGAGGAGCTCCCTGGAAACCATAAACCCTCAAAATAGTACTCACAGGGTAAAGAATAATGTCACCCCAATTGTGGCATACCTTCAAATCAGGTTTCCTTATTTTGGGTCGGAGGAAATCATGCAAGTCCTCAGGAATTCTTGGCACATTTACCACCAATTTAACCCTAATCCTAGAGGCAAAGCAGTTATCAAACTGCACAAAACTAGCACCTCCCTTGTTACCAGACATGTCTGCGCTCCAAGCCTATACTGGTAATCTCTCTCCATTTACATCTCGCCTCAGCTCCATTTTTTCCGAGAAGAAGTCAGCATTCTCATGAAAAAACATATGCATTAATAAGGAGTACCAAAAGAAAGGAGTACCATAGTCTCCATTGTGTAAATTCAGCAAACCCCCATGTATCCTTTCAGCAAGGAATGAAGCATAGTCACAAATCATAGAAAAATTAGGGTCTTGAATCTAATCCCCCATGAACATATAAGCGATGGGCATCACAGTGTTAGGGTTGAAACAAATAATTTGGAAAAGTGAATAGAACGTTGCCAAGAAATGATCAGCAAAACAACTTAGCCTGAAAGGCTCTCGGTCTGTTGGGCTGATGTGAATTGTTGAACTGCCCGCCCTGGCTAGGTGAGGGGGAAGCAACCTTGACCTAAAAAGAGGCTGAGATCTGGCATACTCTTGCCTCATCTCCTCAAAGTCAATTCGAACCAGAAATGAGCTATACTCACTCAAATCAAAAACCTGACGAATTGTATCTGCATTCACACTCAATAGAATGCCACCATCATTATCTCTGATAATCTGTGTGAAAAGGTCATATCGTGTAGCAACTACCCTAAGTAGGTCAACATCCAGAAACACATTCGGGACTACAAGCTTTCCCATGTCATATCTCTAGCTATTTGAAAAAGGATGAGACACATTTCGTTGCCCATACCATCTTCTGAATAATTCCAAACCCGTCATAGGCACTCTAGCATCTGCAATATTGTAGTTCTTACATCTCAATCCCTCACCTAGGGCTGTCCCATTCATCAAGACCAAACCTTTCTTCCTGTCATTTGTTGACAAAGGGAATTTGTTCCAGGAAATCATCATAGAGATTCCTGTGTATGTAATCAATACGGCCAGAATGCTACTTTGGTGGTGCCATTTTAACAACTAGGGCTTCCTCAAAAACAAATTCGTAGACAAACTAAGGTTACCCAGAACGGAATTATAGTAGAACCTTATAATTTTTCACAATCCAGAAGAAACAGTAACCCTAGAATTGTAATCAAGAAAATCACCAATAACACAATGCAACCCTCTTCTTGAATCACATTCAAACAAAAATAGTGGCAAGAAAATCAACTTACGAAATTCGTGCCACACAGAAAAAGCAAACCCGTGCTGAAACCGCTATGAAAACTTCTATCTCTGGCTCTGGATCACTTCGCAAACACTTGAATGTCTTTATGGCAAGGCAATTATGAACTTAAATACTCAGGAATGATGAATATAGCCAAGTAGACGTCTCAATCGCCATTAAAGCTTACTTGCGTGCCGTGCCAACGGCTTCAATTTCATTTGATGCAAGTTTAAAATCTCGTCGTCGATCTCATCTTTCTGTCAGATCATCGAATGTTTGTCTTCAAAAAATCTTACAACACTTCCATGTCATCGTCAAGGGCCCACCATAGAACGCAGCCTCAAAAAGTACACGTGGCACTCGTCTACGATATCGCGATCACTAAACCCCTCTTGGTTTAGGATCACGGGATAGTGGGCAACCGTTGATCTCCACCATCTACGATCTCGACGATCAAAACAGGGGGTAGCATCAATATATATCTGTCGAGCAGCTTTTCCATCAAGATTAAGACATCGCCATTGATTACAAGCACGTGCATTTCTCATGTGGTTAAGTAACCTGCTTAATAACGCCGTAAAGTTCAATGCATAAATTAATCACTTTATTTACTTCCTTCAGCATCGACAACTTAAGACACGTGGCGTCCGCCCGTGATATCGCTATCGCCCAAAAGCCAGCAGTGATGTCATCATGGGATGGCAGGCAACGGTGAGGATCAACCTCGGGAAGATCGACGGTCGGTAAAATAACCCCTGTAAATCATTAAGATACTTAGGAAAAATTAAGGGGAAAGGGACACTGCCTAGGGCAACGACAGTCAATGACTCAAGGTTGTTTTTAACAGATAAAGCACGGACCAGTTTAGACTTAGGCGAATAAAAGGGGTGGGCGAAAAAATTTCATTTTATATTAAAAGGGGCCATGCCTAGACGATCACATAGGACATAAGTTGTTCTTAAAAGACCCTCTCCAAAAAGTAACGACGAAATAGACCCAACCCAACAATAGAATACAAGGTCCCATGGAAGCAAGGCATAAAACTATTCTCAGGTACCCTCAGAAATACAAGACAAACCAAAAATAACGGAAGACGAAGGACTTTTAAAAAATTAGGCTCCATCAGGGTTTAGGAGTGATCCTTGAGTAGGGTAAAGTGGAATACCCTAGGAATACCAGAGAATAGGTCTTGGGAAGAGCAAGAGGGCTCTTGAGGGATAGGACTCCCCATCACCTCGGTCCCTTATGGGGTCCGTCTTGATATGGTCCAAAACTTGACCAAAAGTTTTTTTTGTTCCGCTTTGCGAAAGTTAATCACGTCTAGGCTATTTTAGGCCATGGGCCTTGGTATGTTAGGTCATCCTTGTTGGTTTTCCAAGTATGGACCCGGGATTTTTTTTATCTCAGATGACACCAAAATTTGGGTTTCAATCTGGATTGAGTTCCCCGGTCTGCTTTTGCCTTGTGTGCGCTTCCTAAACCACATTGCTTCCTCTCTAGGGAGGGTTGTTTGCATAGAACCTGATAGGTTTTTCCAAGCCCGAACTTAGAAGTGAGTCTGTGTGGAGGTGGACCTATCCAAGGATTTGAAAGAATATGTGAACATTCAAATAGGATCTTTTAGGCACACCCAAATGGTCATGTATTTCAATATGCCTAACACATGCTATCGGTGCTAGTCAGTTGACCACAAGATCAAGGACTAGCCTTTGATATTTCCTCATACACCATCCCCATCACGAGATTTTGAAAATCCTCATCAAACAGATCCTTCTGCTAAGGCTAAAACAAAGTGGACCACGATTACAAACCAAAAAAAATAAGTCAACTAGTTCTGGGTTGGCCCCCAAGGCCTCTGAACCACCCCAAGTTGTTTTAAACCGTTCAGAGAAGGGGCAACTGCTCCTTCTGGAGCTACTAATTTTTTGGTGTGGCTCAGGTCAAAGGCAACGCCTCAGCCTATGGTTGTTATGTATGCTTAGATGAATATCCCTCTTGCAACAAGGGCTCAACAACGGTCTCACAGTCCATCTCCACCACCTGAAGAAGGAGAATATATGCCAAAAAAGCAAAGGTTTTTACCCCTATTCAGATTCGTTCAGTCCCACAGGATTTCTTGAAGAATAGTTTCTCTTCCCTGGTTGAGGAGGAACTGGATTCTGAATGCATGGAAGAGTTTCATCCATGAATTTTCTTTCATGGAATGTTCGAGGTCTAACTGACCTCTCCAGAAAGTATTATGTCAGAGATGCCTTACAAAAATACTCAGGTATTGAAGTGCTTTGTCTCCAAGAATTTTAAATTTTGGGGTTTTTTCTTGCCTTGGCTTGTCATTCTATTTGGCCAGCCAGTGCTATGTTTTACACTTTGCATGAAGTTGGGCATGGCAGAGTCATCACTCTTTTGTCCCCGCATTTGCATTCTTGTGTTGTGGATCATGGGACTGATCCTTTTCATCGGATAGTCTGGGTTCTCCTTAACATTGATAATCATTCCTTCGAGATTATTAATTTATATGCCTCTAATGATGTTGTGGAGCACTCTTTTCTTTAGCGTTGGATAGTTGATTCTTTACCAGTTGCCACCTAGTTACTCTGCGGGGATTTTAATATGGTCGAGGTGGCATATGACAAGGATGGCACCTTACCCTTCCATTGGGCAACTGGTGAATGGGAGGCATGGTTTTACATGCATAATAAATTGGGGATTTCTGATCCCAATATTGGCTCTCACCATTCTCATTCTCTTTGGCACACTTGGTGTAATTAAAGGGCCGGTTCTGACAAATTTTTTAAATGCCTTGATCGTGCCATGATCTCAGCTCAATCTTTTTTTTTTGCCAACTCTGCCTTTCCAGTGAAGTTGTTAGTGGATGTGACTCTGTCTGATTACTTCCCAATTTCTTTTCGCATTGAATGGACTTCTTGTCGTCCTCACACGTATAAAACTCAATTCTTTTTTAACATGTATTTGCTTTGCCACAAGCCCACTCTAGCCCACATTTGCCGAGTGTGGAATTTGGAGTGTAGAAAAAGCTGGCCAAACAAGTTGGATTACCTTGTGGAATGATTCCATCACTCGTACTGCTCATTTCTTTCACATTTATTGGCATTAGTTGGCCATTTTTTTTGGTGATCCTATGAGGCAACCATTGCTGGCTTGCGTGTAGCTATGGAGGCTTTGGTGGCCAAACCTTTTTTCCCATCACATCAAGTCAGGGTGGCAGAATTAAGGCACAAAAAGAAAGTGGCTGATAATTACCCTACCAAAGGAGCACAAATCAAAGCTAGGCTACATTGTCTTAAGATCGGTGATCATGCCTCCAAAGAATTTTTTTTGGCACTTTGTGCTAGGCACTCATCCTCGGAAATCAAAAAAATTAAGGATGGCACTCAGGTGCTCTTTGAGCTCTCTGACATTCTCCAATATTTTGTGTGTCATTATGAGTAGGTTTTCAGTGCATAGGAATCCACACCTGAATGACAGCAAGCCCTTCAGGTCTGCCTTACTATTGTTGCACATAGACTCTCTTCAGCCCAAAATTTATATTTTATCAATTGTTGATAATTAATGATCTCAAGGAAGCCATTTTTTATATGGCTGATGACAAGGCTCCTGGGATTGATTCCCTTGTGAATTCTACAAATCCTTTTGGGAATTTTTTGGTCGTGATCTGCATCATGTCTATCTTGAGGCTTTTCAAACCAAATCTCTAGGAAATTTAATAAACAAGGGCAATATAAAGTTAATACCTAAGCTTGGGGATATGGAGGCCCATCACGCATTGCCAAGGCTCTAGCTCTAAAAATCCACCATCTCCTGCCTCAGATTGTGTGCCTAGATCAGACTAGCTTCATCGAATCTAGGTTCATTTTGGATAATATTATTGTTGTTTGGGAAGGCATGGAGTGGACCCAACGCTCAAATCAAAAAGTTGTATTCATTAAAATTGACTTTGCCAAAGCTATGACTGCATTGAATGGCCTTTCATTCTTGTGATGTTGCAATATTTGGGGTTTGGGCCCGATTTCATTCAATTTTTTTGTATTCTTTTTACTAATGTCTCAACTTGCATAACCATTAATTGCCGCCAATCTTCTACTTTTTGCCTTTTTCGCTCAATCCAGTAGGGGTGTCCTCTCGCCCCCTCTTTGTATGTGCTTGTGGCTAAGGTATTTAGCTACCTTCTGGCCCATGTTGTTTCTCAACAGTATTTCAAAGGTATTCTTCTCCTGAATTCTTAGGAGTAGCTTGTTAATGGCCACTTTGCAAATGATTCCTTTCTCACTCTCTTAGAGGAAGAAGAATCGATCATTGTTTCCCTTGATTGTCTCAACACTTTATGTCTTGCCTCTGGCTCTGCCATCCAATGGTACAAGACCTTATGCTATAGGAAATATGTATTACCCACTCCTATGTGGCTTCAAAACTATAATTGGAAGTGGATCAGGCAGGGAGAGATATTTCAGTTTTTGAGGATCCCTTTCGCCTTCCAAGCCTCTCCTAGGGAGCTTTGGCAAGCTATGCTCTCGAGGGTTGAGCAAAATCTTTCTTACTAGATTACCAAGCCTCTTTCTTTGGTTGGTAAGCTCCACATGTGCTCTAAAGTTCTGGAAGCCACTCATGTTTACTACTCTTCTTGTTGGGCTCCCTCCAAAGCTGCCTATGGCAGGCTTGAAAAGTTGCTCCAGGATTTTCTATGGGCCTCCTTTGAAACTCACAAGGGTTTCCATCATGTTGCATGGGATTATTTTTGGCTCCCCAAAGATTCTAGAGGGCTTGGGCTACTCTCCACTCAAGGACAAGGGACTTTTGTTTATGTCAAGTGGATTATCTAGGCCCTCATCAGAGATGAAGCCTGGAAGATTCTCCTTAGGCATTGTATTCATTTTGGATTTCCTATTCACAGACCCACCTAGAAAGGAATAGGCTTCCAAACCCTCTTGATTATGAAGGAGCTTGATCAAAATTTTGGAACTTTTGTGGCCAAGAGCATTTGGTGCACCTGGGAGGTTGTTAAGCCTTGGCTCCGATGGGCCAGGGTTGGATTTCGTGATGGGATTTCACTCAATCAACAGAATATTTGGTGGTCTCCTCTTCTTGCACATAATGGTCAGCCTTTCGCTAAATCACCTTGGCTTAAAGCGCCTAGATTTCACAAAAGGGCCATTCAGATCCTGCTATAGGTCTTTCACCGACCCACTATGCGCATAATGCAATGGGATTCTTTTAAGGCCCAATACGGACTTCAAAACTAGGACCGTGCTACTTTTGACAATCTGGCGAGTGTCATTCCAACAGAAATGCTTCAAAAAATTGGTATTCATGGGAAAAAAACCTTGGTAGAAAGACTGGAAGTGGTTTCCTAATACTTCTCTCATGAGCTATAAGTTGTGGCTTGGTTATAGGTGGCTTTCACCCCATTTTTCTATGATCAACAGTTTGAACCAGAGGTGGCTTCTTCATGCCTCTGCTCATGCTTGGCGAAAGAGATTTTTTTCCACTTGGTCTGCAAGTGTTAATCTGAAGCTGGCCCACTTTTTTTGGTGTATTCTTTTCCAAGGCTTGCATGTGGGTTCTCGACATTTACACTTGGGGGCCCAGGACCCTCGTTGCCCTTTTTGTGGGCAACCTGAAAGCTTTAAGCACCTTTTTTGGTTTTGTTCCCAGAGCTCAGCAACTTTGGACTTGGATTCATGACTTCTTATGGCATATGGTTCTTCTGGGAGATCTACCTAGGAGCCCTGCTAAGTTCACCCAACTTTGACACACTTTCAGGGTGGAAATCCTCTTTAACATCTAGAAAGAGAAATTCCTACATATTTTCTCATTCTCAAATAGATATTAATGTTTCTCTCTATGCTAAAGCAGTTATTTGTTCTAATGTTCTCTTACAGATACAAGTGCAAGCTAGTAAGGTTGCACTGGAGGTGCCTAACCTACAACTCCTCCTAGACCACTAGGGAAATACCCTATGTGTTATGGAATACGTCCCTCACTCGCCCTCCTCCTCCTGCAGTTGGTCACCCTCTCAGGGTCGACAGTGGAATGGCTCCACGCGTCCCTGCTCTTAGTCTCCTGCTCGGCGGGACTCTCACCCTCCTCGGCATGCTTGTTCTCCTCTAGCATAGGCTAGTCAGGGATGGCCTTATGGTGGTGATTTAGGGAGTGGTGTTGGTGGTTCTTGGTGGACCTCTAATACTCTTCCTACCTCTAGTTTTGGATGGCCTGTTAGTGGTAAAAAAAAATTGTGGTTGATGCTTGCAATCTCACCCCAACGTGAGGAAGAAGATAAAGATAAGAAGGATGATGACGATGGTTGGGGTGCTTCTCCTGATGTCACTCCAGACCCCGCTGATGTATGGGGGAAAAATATGGATGATAGAGACCCTCCTGGCTCTGTTGGTACTGCTCTGGCCACTTAATGGCTTGCTTATTATTTTAATTTATCATGCTTTTAGATTTTTGGACTAGGCCCATGTGACTTGATATTTAGTTGTTTTTGGGAATTTCCCATGTGACTTTCGGGGTGTGCCTTTTTACCACCCACCCTTTTTTGTGAATATGTACTCTTACCTTTAATTTAATATAGATATCTACGTATTCATCAAAAAATAACATCAAATCAAAATATTAACATTACACTACTAATAGGGGAGACCCTTTGGTGAACTAGTGGAGCTTGTTTCCTATAGGGCCAACAACTAAGGTTCAAACCTCATGGGGTCACTCTCTACTGTGTCAACAATGGAAATTTGTTACTTTGGTGTTAGGGGAGACCCTTTGGTGAAGTGATGGGGCTTCTTAGCTATAGAGCCAACAACCAAAGGTTGAAAAATTACACTTTTATATAAGCACCATCTTAACAGTTTAAACAATATAAAAAAACACTAAGCATTATTGACGATGATACTGATGGAGAGGATGAGCCAAGTGATCGCAAAGGGGATGACTACTACGATGGCCTTTTTTTCTTATGATAGTGTGGTTGAATTGGTCGCAGTGATTATATTTGGCTTGAAGGGGATGATGGGGAGGGAGTTGTATATTTGGTTGACGTTGATGGGGAGGCTCTCAGGGGTGCTAAGTCTAAATTAAACTCTTGTTAGACATTCTTCTTGGGGCCAAATTTATGCATATCGCCTCTACCCTCAATCTTGTTTGAGCTTTGGGTATTCCTTGTTCCTTTGATTTTTTTCTATGGAGGGGTTTCCTTACCTCAGTGTTGGCATCTTCTTTGTCTTGAATAGAGCTTGTATTGGTAGAGGTATGTGCTAGAGAGCTACCAATAAGCTATGGGAGAAATTGAGTCTACTTTTCTCCTAGCCAATTTAGGGGTCAAGATTAGATCCTAGGTCCTCTCCTTACCTTAATGGTTTTGAATCTTTATGTTGTGTGTAGTTTGAATGGGATAATTAGATTCTCCCTCTAAATATAGGGAACCCTAAAATTTGTAATGATGGGGATTGCATCATCATTTGTTCTAGTTCTGGTGTGAGTGATTTGCTTGCTCTATATTCTCCTCACCTTGGCTTAAGCTTTGGTAAAGGGGTTTCATTAGCATTTGGATGTTCCTTTCCTCCTATCATTCAAGAAGTGCATCCTCCTTCCATCAATATGTTGTTGGATGATATAAATTTGGTGGTCTCCCCCTATTTGTATACTCAAACTCCTCTTTTTCATAACTCTATTCTTTCTCTTCTTAATGAGTGGGTGGATAGAGATACTATTGGCTTGTCGTTTTCTCTTATTGGAATATTCCTTGGTTATAGACCCACCATTGATTTTATTTTCAATTGAGCTTCCAATTATTGAGTTACTTCACGGCTGATAAGTGTAAAGTCTCTACTAAATGAGTTTCTCTTACTCTCCTTCAAATCCAACAAAGGTTTCTCCTATGTTCTCCAATATGGCCCTTTCTTTTATGGTAATAATTGTATTCATCTCAAAATATGGTATGATTGTTTCAATGCTACCAAATTTAATTTTATTCATTTATGGATTTGTGTCCTAGAGCTCCCATTAGAGTTCTAAGATGAAAGTATTATTAATGATATTGCTACTACCATTAGCCAATTTATTACCATTGGTGGTGTCATAAAATATAGAATGAGTTTTATTTATGCTAGTTCTAAGCTGCCCAACTATGTGAAGTCATTTTCCAAGCTTGGGGTTTGGGAGAAAAATATTCAATATAAAACCTCTTAATGGTTCCACTTTCACAATACTAGGATTTTTTCCTTGTTGAATTCCAATATCTTCATAATAAGGACTCCATTGGTCCTTAGCCCAAGGATGAGAAGCAGGTGTTGGAAACAAAAGGCAAGAGGAATACCCTTAATTATCCTCATCTAATCCCTCTGGATGAAAAGATATTGTTGGACCCTTCTATCGATGGAAAATGTGATCCTCATAAGGTTAAAAGATGTCTAAATACACTTTTTTATTTGGATAGTGGTTGGAATTTACATTACAACCCTACCCTTCTTCTGAAGCCTTTGGTGAAATTTAGTTTCAAACCACCTTAACTATCCTTTCTTATAGTCTTGGGTCCTTCCAAAACTTGTTTCTAGTTCCATGCTCTGGTCAAAAGCATTGTTGGTCTTTGATGTTCTCTTTTTTTTCACTGGCTTTGTCTTGTTTTGGAGTCTTACTTTGTTTGTTTTTTCTTGTCTTGCTCCTGATGAGATTTTTCCTACTTGCCTTTAAGGGTGTCTTGTAATGGGTTTGAGCCTTTTCCCATTTTATCTAATCAAAACATTGTAATATTAACATTACCAATACACTACGAACCTAAGATAGACCATAAAACACTAGTCCTACACCCTTGACCATCATTTGAAGGTCTTTATGATATACATATCATAAATTGGGACAATAGGACACTAGATAAAGGTGTATACCTATAAATAGGTAGGGAAAACAAGATTATGAATATGTATTTCCTCTATCACTTCCTTACCCATGTGATTTCTATTATGTAGAGTGTTTGGATTTCTTGTGACTATTCAAAGAAACTCGGAATCAGTAGTTTCTTATCATTGTTTTCATTAGTTGGAGCTCTTTCAAGGGCCTAAAAAAATACTAGTTTCTCAGTTGATTCTAAGATTCTCAATGTTTTTTTTTGTCTTGGAAATTTCAATGTCCCCACTAACTTCTAATGTATATGTAACCCTTCCTAAAATTTTACCACATATTGAATTAATTGCTAGGTGAAGCTAATTAATCTATCTTATTTGTTAGGTTCTAATCTAAATATTATTCTATGAATTTAGTTTTTGACATAGTGTGATATTCTAGTGGATCTAACATAGACTAAATTCCATACAAAATAAAAATAATACATGGAGATAAGTCGAGAATGTTGGGGTTAAGAATATACATATGAGGTTGAGACTATGAATGTGGTGTTTTCCTTATCATCGATTTGAACTAGACTCTATGGTATTGGCCCAATATTATTGGACCCATATAATTTGGTTTGGTTACATTAAATGATTTTGGGTTCCTTAAAAGGTCCTCTAAAGTGTGTTCTATATGTTTAAATATCATGTTATTAATAAAAGAATAGTAAAAAAAGATTTTATACTAGTTATACTTGCATACATTTTAAATTATTAAGTTAGAATCAATACAATTCCTGAATTAAAACACAACTAGATACTAGGATAAATCCTCCATGTCCACAAAAAATATGGGTTCAAGTGTAAGTATACCAATACATACATTGTAGTTTAGATGTCATTGATGTCAAAATTTCATTGGAGTATGTTACAATTTGGTTGTTTGGTTTCTAGAGTCTCTAAGAAATGCTCCACATTTCTTCACTGATAATGTTTTTCCCCTATGGTTTGGTGGATAGCTTCATGGTGTGTCAAGGCATGTGTGATCTAAGTTTCAATTCCTTTGGGTTATTGGAAAGGTGGTTTCGAGAGTGGCAGATTCAAATTTGTGTTCACTCTGTGAGGATGTTCTCGAAGGTGTAAAGATTGGCTCTACATATCTCCGCATTTGAAGATTTGTCCTTGCTATTCAAAATTTAATTTCAAGGAGATGTGAATGTATTATATCCAAAGTTTCATGTCAGTATGCCTTCCTTAGTGAAAGTTTGAAGTGATAGTGTATAAGACTATGTTGTCTGCTGATTTATTTTAATGTACATGTCTACTTGTGCCAACGGAAGGTTGTGAATTCCAATTGTATGAGTTTTTGTGGACACTCCACGTGTCTCATAGTGTATTTGGTTTGAAGAGAATCTAGATCTTTCTTGTTTCTAGTACCGTATAGATGTTTCAAGTCATTTTATGAAGTTATGTTCTTGCTGAGGCCAACTAAGGATTGTTGATGATGTGTGCCACACATTCAAGTGTGAAAATCTTGAGAAGTGTTTGAAGGTGGTTTTTAGGTCATGCTAACTCATCTAGGAGAAGCGTAGATAATGTTTTATCATTTCTATGTATCGCCACTAGTGTGAAGGATGACATGAGCTACAAGTTAGGGTATGTGTAGGATCATGATGGGCCAAAAAGTGGTGATATCTAAGTGATATGATGGCCCATGTACCTGATGAATTTTTTTTAACCCAAAATTGATGAAATGAAAAGGGTTTTTAAAGGAGATTCAAATCTTTCCACCAATATAAATAATTCTTTACTTTGAATTTAATAAATAATTATTATTCATTTTCTATTTGAATTACGACTAAAGTCCGGATTGATAGGCTAATTGAAAAACATCTATAACTTTCAAATAGTATCACATTTTTTGAATCCAAAACATGTGTCACATTCTATGCTTTGCATACTATAGGATTAAAAAATAATGAATTTCATGAATTTTTGACCAAGTTAAGGTGGTTAGACAGGCGGGTTTTTATATTTTTTTAAATTTGTAATAAAAAATCATAATTAATTATTTACTTGGAAAAAAATTAGAAAAAAATATGCATCACATTGAGACATGAGTCCCCTACTTATATCTAAAATATTGTAAAAAAATATTATCATTTTATTGTGGTTAGGGTGGTCAGACATACACCTACTTCTTATTTTTTCCCTAAAATGTAAGTACTACTGCATTGAAATTTCAAATTTTCACCAAATAGATTTATTTATTTTTTAAATAAACCTAGTAGTTTAGAGACTAGGTTAAATTTTCTACAGATTCTATTCTTACATATTTTTGAAATAATATACATAGCTTATTCAAATTTTTACTTCAAGTTGCCTAACTCTAATTTTCTAAATTTTATTTTGACTTGAAGGCCTGTTTTTTCCATGATGGTCTTGCACATAACCGTTACATGTTTTCTTTCTTATGGCTAACCTATTTTGAATTTTCAAAGTGTGCAGATGACTCCTATTGAATATCGAAGTGTGAATATTTTTTAGGACCATTAAAATCATGTGTTGGAATTCACAAGCCATCTTCCTCCTTCGGGTGTTGCATGTAGTCTTTGGATCTTGCTCTCTACACGTTTCATATAGATTATTTTATCCTTGGCTGACCTAGAGATGTGGCCTTCTTATCTTCTAGATTAGATCCCAATTGATTTCCCTTCCTCATGGATGTGTTGAACGCAACTCAATATGGTTGTTGCACATTTCATGTTCATATGTTTTAGGATGGCCAACGAGGAGAAAAATTTTATGCTTGCAAATGATAAAAATGTAAGATTAAGTGTGTGATCAAAGTGTAAAATTTTTCAATGTGTGATCAATGTAATTTGTAGATAGTAACTTTCTCTAAAGGAAAATTAATGTTTGCAAATTTTTAGGGAAGTGTTGAATGCATGCTAGAGGTAGTAAGTCGGTAGCAGAAGATTTTAAGTGGTGTGTGGAAGGTAGTGATCCATCCAACTTGTGTGAGTGTTAGAGGCAGTGAGCCAAAGGTAGAAGTGCAAGTTTAAATACTGGAGGTAGTGAGACAAAGGTAAAGTGGTGTAAAATTGTTGAATGTAGTGAGACAAAGGAAGCAGAAGTGTTGCAGTTGTGATATGTCATTTGATTCTTCAAAGAGTCATATCAAATGTTGTAGCCTCATTCTATAAGTAAGTAGGGATTTATAAAATTCTTCAAGTTAAAGACTTGAAATATATTGTAATTGTTGATTCATTTGTGAGGTTGGATTTGGATAGTATCTCCAAGAAACTTTTCTCACTATGGTTTTTCCCTTGTTTGGTTTTCCACGTAAATTTGGTGCTATGGTTATGTGTTATTGCTTTGAATGTGTTATTATATTAAAGTAGTTTTATATTTTGATTGATATGTTGAAATTAAATTGATTTGAGGTACATATTGAGTCACCCCCCTTCTATATATCTATGTATTCTAACATCACTATCAACTAAGATAAATTTCTTCATAAATTTACATTATCTTGGAAGAAAAATAAACCTTGAAACAATATTCAATACCCTCATGTATTCAATTATTGGTTTTGAATGTGTGGATTACTTAGTAATTAATTGTGGACACTTTTTTCACATTTAGGTACTTATGTTCTTGGAGTTATAAAATAGGGTTAGATGCAAGTAATTACAAGATTAGTGCAATCAAACCCTAGTATTCCATTTGATTTATAGTTATATTAATTATTCTTGTGAATATATTTATACAAAAATATCTAAAAGATAAGGTTTAGAAATTAAATTGTTAGAGATCCAAATCTATAAATCCATTAGAACTATCATTCAAATCAATAGTAGAATGTTGAATAATCTTGAACTTTGGAGATGGATAAAAAATTGATCATTTATATCTTATTATTCATTTTTTTTTTTTGTGACACTCTCCTTTAAAGATCTTGTTATTCTTTAATTGCACTAATTCCCAAATAATATTTATTTTCTTTCCTTAAAATCCACCATGGATTACTAGTATTTAACCTAACTATGAGACTCCATGAATTTTAAGAAACTATAATTTTTTTGTTTGTCATTAAATATCTGTCAGTTGTAGACATTGTTAGGCACACTAGACCTTGATTCAATTTTTCTTCTGGTTTTTATTGTTTTGTGGAAACTTGAAGAAAAATTGACTCATGATTATGGATTGTGGAAACTTGATATCTCTTACACTAGACCTTGTCAAGACCTCAACACTGACCTATAATTGTCATGTAGAGAATTTTTTTATGATGATTAAAACAACCACTTCAAAATTCTTAATAAAACCACATTATATTAACTTAAAACAATAATAAAGATAAAGATAACACCACCATAATATAGCACCAACAAAGAGGAAAAGATCAACATAAAAGGAACATCTCACAACACAAGATTTACATGGAGAAAAAATTTCAAGAAAAAAACTCCACCAAGAAGAAAGGCCATGAATGCATTATCTTCAAGAATATATATTACATACAATACTTCCTCTCTCCTTTTCAAAATTCTCTCCTTCAATAATTATAAATATATTTTTTACTCTAGCTCATAATGTTTCATGTCAACCACCATTACCCTTGCTTATATAGAATTTTCACCCTCTAAATGAGGTATCCATTTTTTTTATCATATCCAAATTCCTCACTTAGATAAATAAAATAATTTAAGACATATATTATAATGTAGGTTACCACCATTTTACTTGCCTCCCTAATTTGGATACCTAGTTGTTGTAAGTTTCTAACCAACCTAATGGTTATTTTTTATAACCACAAGTTGTTTTAGCTTTAATAATTGCTACAAAAGTGAAAAAACAACCTCATAACAACCTCAAGCTTTTTTATTCACAAAATAACCATATCCTCCAAGGTTCTTATCTATTTTTAATGCTAGTAAATCTTTGCTAGTAAAAATTAGTTATCAACCCTTAGTAAAAATTTAACTACTATACTATTTAAACTTAATTACCATAATTTAGTAAAGCCCTAATGGTAAAAAATAATTACTAATAATGGTGAATCCCTCATACCTTATAACTGATTTACAAACAATATTAGAAGTAATTATATGACATAGAATTACTAGGTTGATGACACTTTAATCCTAACATATTAAAGATTATTATTATTCCTAGTCATATTTATAATCACCTCTATAAAAAATATCTAAGATAAATGTTAGAATTTTTTAAGGGACTTTTAATAAATTTCTTAAGGGGTACCAAAATGTCAAATCATTTAAGATTCATTAATATCTATCCAACCAATTGAAAAATTTCTCATTAGATGAAAATTTGTAATTAAGAATCTTTGCCAACTTATTTTGTTGGGTTTGATAGATCTAACATATAATAATACTTTAGTTTCTTTGATGAAAAATTTTAACCCTTATATTCCTATTTTTGTAAATTATCTAGCTTTACATTAGATAATACTATATCAATTATTTCACCTTAAATGATTGACATAATCAAAACTAGACTAGTATTTTAGAATTATACCTTCAAGTATTCTAATGATTTTATTTGATCACCAATATTAAGTACCAAAGGTAGTTGACACTCCTCTAAGGATTTAAAATTATTTATTTTTCCTTAAGTTTCATATCAAATCTACTTTGAAAGGAAAACATCATTCAAGATCTCAACCACTTCATTTTTGCCTAATATTTCATTGGAATCATCATGATTATACTTTTCATATCTTTAAATGGAATTTATCATAACTACTCTTGGGAGCCAACATCAACTAAGAAAGATGAAGTCTAGGCTTACTAGTAGTATAAAGGCCCTTATAATCTTAGGAGTAACAATCCAAAAGGACCTTTCACAAATTCTACTCCAAAAAAATTATTTTTTTAGGTTTGCCTCCAACTCCTAAGGATTCACTAGGTTGTTGACTCATGGTTTGCTCTTAGGGGTTACAACTTTCAAGCTCTGAACTAGGGATTTATGGCTTCTGTTTATAGGAAATTAAATTTTCAAACTAACTATAGAAACTCTCCTATGTTTTTACTCAACTTATACCAATTCTTATGAATTTTTACAATACCAAAAACCTTTCCTTCAAACCTGAAGCCCCTAGAGTCTACTGAACTAGACACTAGCTTTCTTAACAAGCTAAATTTAATTGAAATTTACATAGAGTACAAATATTTCTTACCCAAGAAAATATCGCCTTCAATGTCTCTTCAATTGTGAGGAGAAATAAACCAACCACCTTCTTTATGGCTAAGTAATGGAGCATCTTCACCATTAATTCCTAAAATAAAGCTCGCACAAGCTATATGATCCTTAGTCGTTTAAGTTTGATTTTTTTCCATTGATCAATTTGATTTAAAAATACATCAATGGCCATACTTTATCCTCGTGCTTTATTTTCACTTTAGTCACCTTTTACTTGAAATCCATCACTCATCACTATTTCATCTTTAGCTCCTTGGAATGGATCAGTGATGCTTTGGTACCTGGCGATGGGAGGAATATTCCATCGAATATCCCTTAGTTCCACCATCGCTCATCGCTAATGTGGTCCCCAGGTCTCCATTTGTAACCATGATAGCTTGAGGGGAAGTGGTTGGCATAAGGCTTAATTGTCTATTGCTTATCGATGATACCTCTTTTCCTTTGTGTGTGCCATCAGTGATATGAACCTCAAACATGATGAGATCATGGCCATTAGATCAGGTCATCCTCCTTTGACTTTATGCTTCCTCCATCACTCATCATTGATAGGGAAAACCCTTAGAAAAACTTTTAGTGATGCCTCGGACCCTAGTGATGAGTATTTGTGATAGCACTATCCATCGCTCATCGTTGATTCACCTCATAATAGTTGAATCATACTAGCAATGGAAGAAACTTAGTGAAGGTTCAAGATTTAGCCACTTTCCCTAGTAGTAATATCAATGTTCATGCAAGTGTCTCTCTCAATATAATATTAGAACAAAAAACTTCATCACTCATCACCAATATGAAAAGGAAAGCAAGTAGCAAGTATCAATGGATGATGAGCTAGCAAATGCAAAGGACCATAGTGTTATCACGTATCACTAATTCGGAACTTGAAGCATTTAGGTGACCAACAATATAAAGGCTATCAATGATAGTAGGGAAACTCTTCACATCGTCCATCTCTTATATGAAAATTAAGGCCCTTAACCTATCTGTGATGCAAAGTAGGGCAATGATACAAAGGAACAAGGGTCCATTGCTCATTTCCAATTCAATACTAGTGGTCACAAGGCTATGTGTGATGATAAATACATTGAGTGGTAAGCAAGAACTTAAGTGGGAAATATTATGTATGTGCTCATAAGTTGTTTATAAAGAGGGGCCACCTAGGTAAGACGAGGAAGGGGGACTTAAAAATACTTAAGACTACACTTGACCAAGGATATAAAATAAAATATTTTAGAGCTCCAGCTTTATAAAATATTAAAACCCTAGACCAAAATAATAGGAAGAAAACCACATGACGAGATAAATGGGAAACCTAAGCATAAGGGGCCAATAATCGTAGGGGTATAAAGGCTCAATATATAACTTAGACAATCGAGAACCTAGCCAGTAGGTCAATTGAGAATTAGACCAAAGAGAACAAGGATTAAAATGAAATGGAAACATGCTAAGTAAAACCAGCTATATAAAATAAAACCATAAACCCTTGTGATATAAAACCCAACCATCAGACAAGAACAAGGCCAATGAGACAACTAGATGACTTCTCAGGTCAGTGGAACATAAAATTTTGAAAGTTCAACCACATCCATATAGCCTAAAAATAATTATGTGTCCCAATGACATATCCCCATTTGAATGATAATAGTAATAGGCATTTAAATCTACTTGCTTCTGGATTTGATTGTGTGCTATTTTTTCATCAACATTTCGGATCACACTCAGTGATCCATCACCAGGATAGAGAGTTGAGAAAGATCCTAATGATGGATCACTGAGTGTGATCTTTCTCAACTCTTTATCCTGATGATGGATCACTGAGTGTGATCCAAAACGTTGATGAAAAACTAGCACACAATCGAATCTAGAAGCAAGTAGATTTAAATTCATATGGATTGTGGAAATATAATTCCATTGAGTAATAGGCATATCAAATCACCACTAACATAATTCTATCACACATCACACACTTGAAAATAGGATTCTTCTCTAAACTTTGATGCATTAAGCCTAGGTGATGCAATAAAATTTAGCCACTTGTATTCCACATTAGCATTCCTCATTGATTTCATACAGTTATCACTCATTATGATTTTAAAAGTATTTAAGAATTAAAATCATGATATAAAGAAGCAATAATCAAGTAAATAAATGCTACTATCTATCCTAGAATTTAAAAAATATTCACTTAGCATATAATATTTCATGAACTAGTAGGGAGCCTCCATTTCAGTGCAAGGAACAATTAGCTTAGTGATAAATGTAAAGATTTTTCTAGCTCATTTCTTTAAAATAAAACTCTATCATCAAACCATTATGCATTAACCTTAGTGTGATTTAATCATAACCTACCACATGTAATCTATTGAATCTAGACAAAAATATATTGGAATCAAATTATAACTCAAGGCACGCATAAAAAATGGGCCCACTTGCAAACTAGTGATGGGAAGGAACTTGGTGATGCAATAGAAATATGCCAACTAGAAAATAATACAATATGTCTCATTCATTCTCTACAACACATTAAATAAAGTAATACCGTTCAATTAAAATGTGCCAACTATACTTGAAGATGCATTACTTTGAGGCTATTTACCTAGATAGCTCATCATACAATTACACATGTCAATAAAGTGCATTCTCATGAACTCAAAAAAGAGAAAATTAATGTAAAATATGATATAATTGACCATACATGATGCAATCATAAGAAAAAACCTCATTAATGATAAATAAAAGCTACGAGATAATAGTAAGTTTGAAAAGGGATTATATTAAGTTACCATAAGGTAGAGTTATTAAATTAGTTAGAGTTGAAGGATAAATTATAATACATACAAGATTCCTATCAGGATAACTTAATTCACCTTAAATGAAGAAAACCAATGAAGCAAAATCATGAAGCATGATGATAACAAGGTTCTTAGACATGGACGGAAAGATAAATCCTACTAGAGAACATAATCTATAATTCCCAAGGACTAAATTGACACAATTATAAAATTTCCATTAGCCTCTTTGGTATCCATATATTCTATCATTTTGGTATGAATTACTACTTTCTTTGCTATTGTGATAAGAATGCCACTTCCTCCTTCATTGTGATATGAATTATTATTGTTGTTGTATTTATTAACACTCTTTCTTTCTTCCACATATTATTTTTTGTTGGCACATTGATATATATCTCTCTCTAGAATTTTCCTTTGTAAATTATATATAATCTCAATATTTTGTTCAACTTCTCGTGTATCTTGATTTCAAATAAAAATTCTTCTTCTATCATTATCAATCTTACCTAGCTTAATTCTTCCTAAATATTTGTTCTCAATCCATTGATATATCTTGTAACCTTCTCTTTTCTTGCTTCATTGTGTCCAATATGAATTATCATCTTCTAAAATTATATAGTATATTCCTTTATTGTACTACCTATTTTTCTTAGATATTTTAGTCCCTTCAATCATTCTATCTCATTGTCAACAAGTATAAATTATTTCTAAAAAACTTTACAACCATTATATCCCACTTTGTTATATTTTATTTACCTCTCTTATTTATGTCTAATTATACTTCCTACCACTAAACAATTATGTATTATTTCAATTTAGTTTTACCAAATCCAACCCTTTTTGGATTTATAATTTTCTCATACTCAAAATATTCATCTAAATCATTTATCCAATTAATTAAATATTTATTATTCAAATCATCAAATTAATTACAAATCTTAATTAATTTGATCTCTTACCAATTTGATAAATAGGCTTCAACATTTTTACTTGATATGTTTCTCCTTCTTCTAGATTTTCTATATCTTGGTCAATAATTTGTGTATTTCCTCTTTTATATTCATCTTCATCAATCTCATCATTACTTCTAGGGTTGACATATTTTTCTATTCTCTTCTACAATATTAAATAAAAATTTCATCACCGTCATCATCTCAAAAATCTCTTCTATCCTTTTAGAAATATTATAACACCTTGAACTCTTCACTATTGCATCTCTCCATGGGTTATAGTGAAAAATACCTTAGATTAACTAGTTTAGTATATAATTAATCCTTACAACTACCTCTCAAGAAACACCCTTATTTGAAGCTTTTATTAGACTAACTCAATTGAGAAATCTTCTCACAAGTAAAAATTTCAAGATGCAAAATTTATCTCTCTATGCTAAATATTCTAAACTTATGCTCTAATACCACCAAATGTATTCATGGGTGGAGGATCTAATGAAGAATTGTCCAACAATTTTTCAAACTATTAAAACAAAACAAAATTACACAATTGGAATTCGATAAACTAATTAAATAAAATCATGAACATTATTGAATCTTAGTCATGAAGAAGTTCCAATATTCTAGGCCTTAGGTTTTTATGAATGGATGAATTATATATATTGAATAATATTACAATACGATGCTCTAGAGTCAAATCTAAAATAAAAATTAACTCCTTGCTATCCTATAGACTTTCTTCTAATGATCTTGAATAATAATTATATAGTATATTCTATCCTTAGGAATGATCTTTGTAACTTGCCTCTCACATTTGTGATCTTTGGTTCATATTTTGGACTTTATTTGTATACTGACACCTATATATTTTTGGTGCATTCATGGTAGGAGGGTTCCAGAAGGAACAGTCTGAACCACACAGGAATGAGTCAACACATCAAAAATAACATAGAAAACCGATATGTGAACATGAATCTTCATTAATATGGAATGCTTACATACAACGTTGGCCATAGGGGTGAATTAAAAGGGCTCACATGCCTTTCCACAAGGGATTCAACAATACAACTAGCTAATGGGCCTTATTACATGCCCTCGAAGGGTTTTGTGTGAAATAAAAATGAATCTAAAATATCTAAGTTAGAAATGATGATCTAAAATGAATTATAATGCTCACAAATATTCTCCTCAAGCTCTAAAATAGGTCTGCATCAACCTCAAGGGTTAATAACCTGATGATTGATCAAGTATGCATGTTGGCCTTGAGATATGAAGAATTAGCTCCATGTGCAATGAATTAACTTTTTAATATTCAAGATAGGTCCAAATGAACCCAATATGCTTGTATAATGCTCAATTAAGCTCCGCATGATTTGGAATAGGTTTACAATATGAATCTGGACCAAGTCAGCCCGAAATGCTCTGACAGGTAACACGGTGAAATTCTCAGAGCAATAACTTTCAGCGGACAACTGCAAATGATGTGAAATTTGGCTATGTGATAAATTTTTGATGTGTAGATGCTATATCCTACTCTCCGAGTTGAGAAACAATGATGTTGTAAAATGAAGAATGAACTACTAAAACTGCTACTAAATGCAATGTAAGAAAATAACTATTTTTTTGGTTGATGCGAGATTGCTTTACAACCAAGGATGATCCTGCATCAGACACCCAAGGTTGGAAGAAAAGTGATTACCTCACTTTCTAGGGCTAAGAGGAAAACCAAGATGGTCCACCTCAGCCTAAGAATTCAATGATGAATCCTCCACTGGTTTGTCTTTCCACTTCACAAGATTTTTTTTGTATTGTGTGTTTCTAGTGCTTCTTTTGGTTCTAGTATCCAAAATCTACTCAATCTCCTCTGGTTCCTCCTCTAGTTCTGAATGTGGAAACTACTCCTTCAAATCTACTTCATCACTACTGTCACTTGATTATCCTTTATGAAATTCATATATGTCTGCAACATTAAAATAGGTGATATACCCAATGTCTCCAATAACTCTACTTCATATGCATTTCAAGAATCAAACTTCCTTAGTATCTTATAGGGTCAAAAATTCCTCATCTTCAACTTATTTTAAGTGCCAACTAGAAATCTATCCTTCCTCAAATATATCATCACTCCATCCCCAACAAAAAAATCCTTAATGTCTCTAGTGCTCATTTGCCTTCTCCTTATACTTATTATTCATGTCTTCCAAATGCTTCCAAACCTGATTATATAATACCTCCATGAAATCTATAAAATCTTCTACCTTTGCATTTCTTTTACTCTCCATACTGATGTCTCTTAACTTTGCAACTCCTCTAGGATTGTCTTCGATAATAATCTGAAATGGTGTCTTCCCTATACTCTAGCTCACTGAATTATTATATGCAAACTCTATCTATGGTAAAACTATATCCCAATTTACTACCTTATCTCCAATAAAGCATCTCAACAAGTTACCCAAAAAAAAAATTCCTACCTTTGTCTATCCATTTGTTTGTGGGTGGTATGTTGAACTAAACTTCAAATCTATCTTCATCCTCTTCCACAATGTCTTACAAAAGTATCCAATGAATTTAGTATCTATATGTGAAACAATAATTTCAGGTAATCCATGCAATCTCACAATCTCCTTGAAAAATAAGTTAGCAACATGCACAACCTCATTCATCTTCTTACAAAGAATAAAAAAAATTATTTTGGAAAATTTGTCCACTACAACCATGATAGAATCATAAGCTCTCTATTTCCCTGGTAACCCCAAAATGAAATCCATGCTCAAATCTTCCCAAGGTCTCTCTAATACTATCAAAGGTTTGTACAATCTATTATTCTAACTACTCCTTTTTTCAACTTGAAAAAATCTGCAACCTTGAACATACTTCCTTACCTCATATATTTGTGGCAAAAAAATAGTGTTCACTCACCAAGGCTACTGTCTTATCCACTCCAAATTTCTTACTAATCCTCCACTATGCTTTTATTGGATCAAATTCTCCCTCATAAAACTCCTTGGTATACACAACTAATTTCCTCTAAATAACATGTACCTTCTTGAATAAAATAATCCAACCATGGGCTCTGGTCTATCACTATTGGTTCTTTACATGCTCTCCAAGCTTCACCAAAATCTGCATCATTAATTCTTCAAATCCCAATACTTGTACTCTCATCTTTGTCAACAAATTCCTCCTCCTACTCAATTAATATACAACTTTGTTTGACTTGCCACTCCTATGCTTCAATGCAAATATATAACTCTACAAGAACTCAACCCATCTCATATGTCTCTAATTCAACTTTCCTTGACTCTTTAAATACTACAAATCTTGATGATCCGTATACAACACAAACTCCTTAGGCAATTAATAATGTCTCCACTTCTTCAAAGCTTGAATTATGGCATAAAACTCATGATCATAAATTGAGTATCTTCTTCTGGCATTATAGTGTAGGAAAATGTATCCCTTTTTCACACTCAATTTTGGAATGATTAACATTAAAATGAACCTAATATTTCCTTGATCTAGTGTTGTAATGTGTTTTACACATTCATATTAAGTTTAGGGCCCTTTTAAACTAATAGACCTTTTTTTTCCCTTAATTTAGTGTTGTATAAATTATTTATTTACATCAATTCACACTAAGGTTTGGGCCCTCTTGCATTAATGACCTTTAAATCATCATTAATAGGCCCTTAGGACCCTTTATTATGCATCCTAAGGCTTATTTCAATTGAAATCCTGACATATTCAACAAATACAGTTAATTTTCTAGCCTTCCCCCTAGCATTTCCTTAAGATTTTTTAATTCAAATTTCATGAATGTCAACATTTGGGATCTAATAAACAGTAAATTAGATGAATTGCCTATATAAAAAAGGTTTCAAATCATTATTTCACTAAGAAATCAAGATTCAAGAATCCTAAGACTTCATAAGAGCATTATAGAGTATTCAAGAGCATTTCAAGAGCGTTCAAGGGTAGATTTGTAGAATATTATTGTAGCAATTCAAGATCCATCATCATGTCAAAGGAATAATGCATCAAGCATGTTCTTGAGCTAGTGTTGTGATGTAGCATTCAAGATCCAAGTTCAGCATTGTTCCACATCTAATTCAAGATAAAGATCTACATTCTTCATGGCCACTTCATGTTAGATTGTAGATTTACATTTCAATACATCATTCAAGGTATCATTGTTCATGTTTCATATTTCATGTTCATGTTTTATTGTTTCATCATAAGATTTAATTACCTAAATAGGGTTTGACCAAGGCAAGCCCTTATTCTCTAACAATCAACAAGTTTTTCTCTCTCTACATGTTTTATTATGGATCTAGGTGTTTTAGAGCTTGGAAATCCATTAAAGAGCAAGGTTGGATAAAGTTGTGAAAGTTGTCACCTTACTTGCAAGATCATGGAAAGTCACCTACAGAGTAGAATTCAGAGTTTCAAACTCGAGATCTGGCAAGAGAGAAGCTACAACAAACCACTAGAGGATACTTTTATTTCAGCCAAACCCTAATACTGATACTAAATTCCACAATTGGGTGTATGAGTCCCAGTACAACACTTTTTCTAGATTTTAGGAGATTCAAATCAGTCACTAAGAGACTCCAATCCCTATCTAGAAACCTTATTCTGGGACTAAATCACCCATACTAGCATATGAGTCCTAGGGTGCATTAAAATTGAAAATTTCAAGATTTCAGGCCTTGCTCTGAGCATCTTCATTTCTTCAGGTGCACCTTTGTTTATCTCCAGTTTGTTCTAATTTAAATTCATTTTCTACATCATATAGTTAGGTTTTGCATATCATTTACATTTTGTTGTCTTTCCAAGCCTTTCTTGGTGGTGAACCCCCTTTTAGTCTTTAATCACACCCTTAGGAAACCTTATTTAAAATCTCTTTCCCTCATTTCTATCTCTAGATTGAGATCTCTAAGGTTTCCTTAAATGAAACTTGAAGGAAATGGTGGTTCTATCTCCCAAAACATAGAGAAATAATTTTATACATTTCATTTTGGTGAACATATCCTTTAGAACACCTTATTTTCTGATTTGGAGTGCATCGTAGTCCTAGATCTAGCCTACATTAAATTTGCATCTAGGGTTTCTAAATCTTGCATTAGTGAAAGCGCATATAGGTTGAATTTTTACATCTTGCATCATTGAATTTCATTCAAAATATATAATTGCACATTTTCTAGACAACATAAAAGTTAGAAACATTAGAATCAGCTCACAATTTGTTGAATTTGGTGCAAAAATCTTGATTTGGGACTCATTCGCCCATCTAGGCGATTTAGTCCCTATATAGGTGTTTTTCCCAAATTTCTAGGAATTCATTGTTGTATATTTTTTACTATTTGAACCCTCCAAAAACCATAAATATGACTCATACATCCCTCTGGGAAATTTAGTCCGAGATCAAACCTACAACTGCTTTTTACAACATTTAAAACCTTGTTTTTTTACTTTTTTTGTTGTTGTCAGATTTTTGTTTCAGATTGTTGAGTTTATGTTTCATTCATTTCATTAGATCTAGATTAACTCAATTCAATTAATACATTGCTTAATTTCAATATGGCATATACAACATTTCATTTTCAATTGTTTCATAGTTTAGTTAGCGAATTACCTTGTTTAGAATCTAAAAATTGCATTCACACATTTCAGTTTAGGTCATTACATTGCACTTTATTTGAAGAATTATATACGTTAGATAGCTTACTTTTTCATGATAGCATGTTTCCTTTTAAGAGATATGTTTTTGATATGGTTATGAATGGATTGCATAAGTACAACATCCCCTCTTATGAGTTTAATTTATAGTACAACAATGAGGTCATCAAGAAACATGTTAGCCATCCTTCTACTATCTTTCCTAGTTATGACAACATCTTAGAGAAAGAGGATCAAATCATTGACACAATCCTTAATATTACATTGACTATCTCAAACCAAATTACCTCTCCCATTGGTGAGGATGATATGATACAAGCATAGACAATCATGAAAATCATAACTTTTCTTCTCCTGATACCTCTCCTACTAGTGATGAAGGTATCTTGGTGAAAGACGATACAATCATTGAGAATCATGATAGTCTTGATTGTCTCTCTCCTCTTCCCTCTTGGTAAGATATTATAACACAAGAAGATAAGATTGCAGACACATTTCTAAACATCACCTTACCTATTCTCCATTCATCCCTTGCTTTTTTTTTAGTGAAAGAGGATGAAATCATAGATAACCATGATAATCAAATTTTTCCTTCCCCTAATATCCCTCCTTGATGTGAAGAAGATAGTTTGGTGATAGAAGATGCACTTATTGAGAGTCCTGAGAATCTTGTTCCCCACTTCCCTAATGCTCCTACCATTTGGAAGGATCTATTTGGTAAGAATGAAAATCATATTTGTCCTTCTATTGATACCTCCCCTATTTGTGATGAAGATACTTTACAAAATATAACCATGGAATTGTTGAATCCCTCTTGTGTTAGTTTTGTCCTTGATGTCTCTTTGTGATTCTCTAGCATCTTGATGAGTATCTTCTCAGTTGATCTACTTTTTTGTTTGGCACATTTACTTCATTCATTTTATTATATGGTGGTTCTGATCATTTAACTCACTGTGCAGATCTCAATTAAGGCACTTTGGTTACTGGCTCCTTGTTTCATTGAACAAATTCTATGTTTCTGGTTTTAAAAATTGTGTTTCTGTAATGCTCTTAATTATTTATCCTTGGCATGAATTAGTTTTCTACAAGTTGTTACAATGTGGTTTGATTAGGCTCTTGCATCTTGAACTTGTTAAATGGTTTATATGATGCAGCTTGGTTCTTAGTATAATAAGGATTAATGGCCGATAGTAGGCATGTTTGACTTTGGTAAGACCGCAGCTTCAAAAGGTCTTACCGCGGTACCACTAGTAGTTACAGTGACTGTGGTAGTGCGGTGGAAACTACCAGTGGCAATCCAACAGCTACCTCTACACTGTAGGCTATCATCAGGGAAACCGCGGTAACGCGGTGAGAATGGCTAGCGGCAAGTAGACGGCTACCGCTATACCGCAAGCTGACAGGAAGCTAACCGCAGTAATGCAGTGGAAGATGCTAGCAGTTAACTTGGGGCTACCATTATACCGTGAGTAGTCTGAAGCGAGACCGTGGTTGGGTGGTAAATGATGCAGTAACAATTAGTGTTAGCTACCGTTGTACTGCGTGTAGTCTGAAGGGTGGCCGTGGTTGTACGGTAAGGAAACATATGTCAATTTATTCCTGTCGGCATACATGTCATGGATCTTTCTACGGATTTCAAAGTGTATTATGTGGTTTTGATCTATTTTTTTTTTTCCTCTCAGACTCCAAATGCTATCATATTATGCAAAGGATTTTTTTTTTGCTTTCTTTGGAAGATTAGGGCAAACATTTTTTCGATTCACACTATTCATGTTTTTTCTTGGAACCCTACTGGCTGCCACCATGGATCATTTCTCTCATCCGTTTCTTTGTTATCCCTGGCATTTTTGTTCTTGGAAAATGATTGGGAGTAGTAAAAAGACCATCAAAATGGTTGCTTTGTGTGCAACTTCCAGCCACTGGGTGTAGGCACGAGTTTGGAAGGTTGTGTGACTGTTTTCTTCTCCTCTACAGATCTGGTAATCCATTCTCTGATAGCAACCTCGTTTGCCAATTATTTGTTCCTTGTCTAGTTTGCAAATCCATTTCAGCTCAGTAAAGGTTATTTCGAGCCATTTTTTTCTCTCTTTTGAAAATAAAAAAAATGAAAAATGTCAATTTCTTTCTAGAGAAAAGTTTGAAATGTTTTTTTTTTTAAACAAAAACGTGACTGCAATTTCTTTTAAGGTTATTATGACAGTTTTTAAAGGAATTGTTATTTTTGGTTGTGGGTAATAATAATGTCATTGAATCTCTTCATTTGTTTATTTGGGTTCATGGATAACGATTCTTGTGAAGTTACTTCAGTCGCACTTCATAGTGGTTTTAGTTTCTTAAGAAGTGCAGCCACTATAATGGGTACAGTTCATGGAATATTCTCTCAGCCTCACTTGGAATTGTGGGTAACTGTTATAGTGCATGATTAATTGCTTTCATTTACATGCTACTTGGGGTTTCAATTACTTCATTTTTGTAGCAGCTTATTTTTCAAAATTCTTATGGAATATGCACTCTTCATTACTACTTGTTGGTATAATTTGAAAGAGGTTTCATTTGCTAAAAATACTTCAGTTGCATTGTTGGTTCTGTCAAGGAAAAATGGTTATCATTTCTATTTTAAAAGATGTATTCTCACTATTTTTGTGAAAGCACTGCAATGTGTAGGCTTCTAATGAAGATATGCTATATCACACCTCTATTCTCGGACATTGTTGTTCTATCCTCAACTGAAAGAAAGAATCTTCCTTTTATGATCACTGCAACATCAGAACTATTACTTAACAGTCATTTTGTAACCTGAAAAACAACCTCGTATAACCTTTTGGAAAGTGAAATTTGAGCAACAGTGGTAATACTTCCAATATGTGATGATATTTTTTGTAACAAGCCTAAAAAAAAAAAATAGTGAGATTAGGATTCTATCTAAACAAGCAAAAAAAAACTTGAAAAAAAGTGCATGACAATTGAGAGATGTGAAAGTCTTTTCTGAGGAATAATGCTAAAAATTGGAAAACACAGTGTGTAGTCAGATTTGTAGTTTATGTATGGAAAGATGTTGAAAATCAAAACAGTGAGAAAATAAAGAACAGATGTATCATTGTAATATAATTTGATGAGATTGTATTGTGACTATGATAATATTTTCCTCAAGTTCTATCGAGATAAGATAATGTATGGAATTCTGAAGAGTCAATTTTGACTCTTGAAAATTCTATGCTTTGTCTGTCAAGAGGCACTTGACAAAAATCAATTGAAATAGAGAGATCCTCTGTACTATTGTACATTGTATTGAATATCAAGAAAGGGTTTGGTGCTCCTTGAGATTGGTGTCTCTAAACAGAGGGTTTGGTGCTCCTTGAGTCGGTGCTCATAAATCAGCCATTGAGGCTTTGTCAAAATAAATTATTGAAATGAAAGCCTGAAAAAGGCAACAGGTTAAGGAGTGGTTTTTCTACCCCAGGAGGGTTTTCCACTCGGCATATCTTGTGTATATTTGTGTCTCTTTGATTCATTTTCTTCAGTACTTTACTGCTTTAAAATGCAATGTTACAATACTCATTTCAGCTTATATGATTGTATTCGAATACATGAATGGCACTATCATTGATAAATGAGAACATATGTATGGTTCTTTTCAGTTTCAGTATAAATTGATTTAAGAAGTTATAAACACTGATTCACCCCCCCCCCCCTCTCAATGTATTTTCACTCCAACAGGAATGTGATGAAAATCTTAAAAGCTCCCCTACTAGGGTAGATATTATGGGACAAGTGAATGAGACCTTAGAGAAAAAGGATGAAATCATGGACAATCATAACAATCAAATGGGGCCTTCTCCTAATATCTCTACTATTGGTAAAGAATATATTTTGATCAATGAGAGCCATGGAAATCCCATTTGTATCTCTTCTCCTAGGGAAAACATTATTGAACAAGAGAATGTTGTCATTGATAAACAAGTTCATTCATTCTTTGCATGAAAGTAGAAATATTTTCATCATTACCCATTTTCAATAGTTCATATTTTCCTTTCAGACTTTGTAGGCTAGCCATCTTCACATTAGCATCATCTTCATATAAAGTTTTCAACTTATTCCAAATCTCATAAGTAGTTCTTAGATCCATAACATTCATCATCTCAAAATTCAAAGCACTCAACAATGCTTCCTTAGCCCTAATGTTATATTCAGCATCCCTAATCTCAGTAGTAGTAGTAGGACCATTATGATGAATAGCATACCTATTGCATGTAATATTCCAGTAGAATTCACCAATGCATCTCAAATGACACTCCATTTGAGTCTTCCACAAAGAATAATTTATTACATCAAATCTTGGACTATCCTTCTTGTATGTCGCCATTCCGGATCACCTCAATTTGTTAAACTTCTTCCAAGGAACTGGACCTGATACCAATTGTTGGCAACACAAGGGCAGACAACTGAGAGGGGGGTTGAATAAGTTGTCACTAAATTTTAGACTTATTAAACTTATTAACCTTTATTCTTAGATCTGATTAATAACAGTGAAATCATGAATAAACAACACATCTGAAACACACGTAACACCAATATTTTTGTGTGCAAACCCTGTTAGGAGAAAAACCACAGTGAAGGTTAATCCACAAGTTATACCCTGTTGAAATTATAAGAAGAATCTATGAGGAATGCACATGCATTCAAGCACACTGCCTAGAGCTCACTACTCAAAGGAAGACTCACTATCTTATAGAAAATATTCAGATTAAATACATCTAAAGAATTTGATCTTAGAAAGTAGCATCTTCTCATGCCTAAGTATAGTTTTAGTTAAGCACATGAACACTTCTTCACTTTCTTTCACACTTCTTCACACTCTTCTCTACCTTCAAATGATCTGAACCTTTTTCTCACATAGCACTCACACACTTCACATTTCGCACACCTCAAATGAAGATACAATCACTTATATATATCTGCAACAGGAAATTGCATTGCTTCATGTCGACTCCAACAAAATAATAGAATCAATGCAAACTGTTGGCCCAAAACAATAAAGACTATCAATGCGCATCAACCAAGGTTTCCCACAACATAGTATAGACCCAAAAACATTTTTCTCGAACTCAAAATACCTTCAAATATTCTTCCTTGAAGATTTACAACACGCTTCAAACACCTTGTTGGCCATGAACATGAAAAACATGAACACACAAGAGAAAAATCTGGATCGCGAGCACAATGATCAATTCGGATGTGCAACATAGATAGAACATGATCTAGAAACATGCATGAACACCTTAGGAACATATGCAACCACTCAGATTACTATAATCACATTATCTTCTTCTAGGAACACCATTTCTAGTAATAGAATAGATGACAAAACACAAAAACTTATAACTTGCTCAAATCTTCATGCGCACCTCTAAAAATTTTGAAGTAGAAACTATATAGGTTTGAAAATGAACCCTTTAATCTAAAACATCTCACTATCAACATACTGAACATTCTACCATGTTGATCTGCACTGCTTCACAGACAACCTGTAACATATTTTATTACAATTTTCTCAATATCCTCGACATATATAGTCTTAAAGAAATTAGTGCTAATAGTGTTGACATCAATGACAACCACATATCAGCAACTCGACCACAAAATCCAAAAATATGCCCCTTTGGAATTGATTGCAACACATGATGTGAAAAACACACCATCAACATAGCTAGTTCTTCTTCCAACAATCTCCCCTTTACACATTGCTCTTCAATATTTTTTCACATTAATCTTCTCCCCATTTGACATCAAAGAAAAAGGTGCACAAACTTTGAACCACATATGAAAATCATCAAACTACTCTCCTTGAGTAGCATCCACCACAACATCAATCTGAATCAAGATATGATTGTGAATGCACAGACTGGTGCAAACATTATGCATCTTAGTTTTGATTAGGAGGGGTGATCACCCCTAACTTCCCTCTAAGATACTCAAAAGTATCCTTGGGAAAAGGCTTAGTAAATATGTCTACAATCTCTTCCTTAGTATGCACATACTCCAATCTGACTTCCTTATCACTCACTTTATCTCTCAAAAAGTGGTACTTGATAGATATATGCTTGGTCTTTGAATGCAGCGTCAGATTCTCAAAAAAATTTATAGAACTTAATTTATCATAGAATATGGAAATAGGTTCATCATATACAACTCTGATATATTTCAACATCTACTTTATCCATAATACTTGAGTACAATTGTTAGCAACAACAATATACTTTTCCTCTATAGTAGACAAAGAAACAACATTATGCTTTTTGCTTAACCATGAAATCAATTTCTTTCCCAAGAAAAATGTGTCACCACTAATACTTTTCATGTCATTCACATCTCCTGCCCAATCAACATCAGTAAAGTCACTTAAAGTAATATCATCATCTTTGGGATACCATAGGCCAAAATCAATTATTCCCTTCAAGTATCTGAAAATTCTATTCACAATAGTCACATGAGATTCCTTAGGATCAACTTGAAATCTAGCAAAAATGCATACAACATTCATGATATCAGGTCTAGCTTGATTCAAATACAGAAATCCACCAATCATTGATTTGTATCTAGTCTGATTTGCCTTCGAAGAATCATCATCTTGTGTCAACTTACATCCAGTCACCATGGGTGTATTAATTGGTTTTGAATCTTCCATACCAAACTTCTTTAGTAGTTCTCTCACATACTTGGACTGAAATATAAAGATCCCTTTATCTACCTAAGTAATTTTCAATCCCAAAAATAATTTCAACTCTCCAATCTTTGACATCTCAAACTCATTCTACATCTCATTAGAAAATGTCATGCACAAACCAGCATCTCCTCCAAAAATGATATCAACAACAAAGATGTCCACAAATAGATATTTATCATCATCAATATTGAAATATAGATTACTATCAACAGTACCTTTTTTAAATCCAAGCTTCAAAAATTACTTATCTAATCTAGCATACCAAGCTCTAGGGGCTTGCTTGAGTCCATATAATGCTTTCTTCATCTGAAAAACCATATTTCCTTGATCAGTCAATTGAAATCCATTAGGTTGCTCAATATACACCTCTTCCTCTAATTCACCATATAGAAATGCTGACTTGACATCCATCTAATAAAATTTGTAGTTTTTGTAAGAAACATAAGCAAGAAAAAGGCCCACAGCTTCAACTATCGCAACAAGAGAAGAAAAAAAATCAAATTCAATTCCTTCCATCTGAGAGTATCCTTTGCATACCAATATTTCATTGTTTCTGATAACTTCACCTTGTTCATTTGGTTTGTTTCTAAAGACCCATTTAGTTCCAATTAAAAAAAAATCTTTAGATCTAAGAACACGAATCCATGTATTATTCTTCTCAATTTTTTGTAGTTCTTCTTTCATTGCTTCAATCCAATGTTCATCTTTTCATGCTTCATTGACATTACTTGGCTTAGCCTTTGAAATTAAAAAATATTCTTTTGCAATTATTCTCCTAGTCTGGACACCTTTTTTCTTATCTCCTATAATTTGATTTTATAAATAATTTAAACTCACATACCTTGGAGTCTTAGAGAGATCTTGAATTTCAATCTCTTGTGGTCTCTCTTTTTTACTTTCACTAGTCTATCCTTCTTCTTGACCTTCTTGATTCACCAAAATGGTCAGAACTTGATTTGAAGTCTGAATCTTGTTTGTATGTCATTTTGATAATCAAAATCATATCCATAGGTTCTGGAGGGTCTAGCAATGTCTTCATCAACCTTAACATTTTCACTTTCAACCATTTTCTTCAATCTCTTGTTGTAGCACCGATAGGCCTTATTCTTAGTAGAATAACCAAGAAAAATTCCTTCATCACTTCTAGCATCAAACTTTTCTATATCTTCATCTCTCCTGATATAAAATTTACTCCCAAACATTTTGAAATATCTAAGAGTAGGCTTATGACCAAACCATAGCTCAAAAGGAATCTTACTAGTATTACCTTTGATTTGTACCCAATTAAGGATATATACAACAGTACTTAGAACTTCTCTCCAATGGATATGAGGGACATTTCCTTCCAACATCATGGTTCTAGCAACATCTTGAACTCTCCTATTTGTCCTTTCCAAAACTCCATTTTTTAAAGGGGTCTGTGGTGCAAATAATCGTCTCTTTATCCCATGTTCTTCACAAAAAGAGTTAAACTCACCAAAAGTAAATTCACCACCTTTATCTAATCTTAGACACTTAATCTTCAGAATTGTCTCTATATTAACCATAGCCTTAAATATCTTGAACTTTTCTAGAGCTTCAGATTTCTCCCTTAAGAAATTAACCCACATCATCCTAGAGTAATCATCAATAAGCAATCTGAAGTACCTGTAACCTTGTAGACTTCTAATTCTAGTAGAACCACACAGGTCAGTATGAACAAGATCCAACAATTCATTTGAACAGTGTTGTTTGCTCCGAAATGAAATTCTAGTTTGTTTTCCTAACTGTCATTCCTTGCATATGGTATTAGTAGGATTCACCAACTTAGGAAGATCTCTCATAGCCTGTGAAGAACTTATCTTGATAATATTTTCAAATTTTACATGACACATTCTTCTATGCCACAACCAACTTTCATCAACTTGAGCAATCAAAAAAATTTTACTAGCAACATTCACATGAAAGATGTTACATTTTGTTTTAGTATCTGAAGCAATCACATTCCCAGAACTTTCCAGTATGCTACATTTTCCATCTTAAAAATTTAATATTGTATCCCTTATCAACCATCTTTCAAGAACTCGGAAGATTATGCTTCAAACCTTCAACATAAAGAACATCATTAGTATTGTGCTTACCATCAAAATAGATACATCCTCTACCAAGGATTATACCACTATTGTTATCACCAAATATTACAACACCACCATCATACTTCTCTAGGCTTAACAATTTAATCTTATCACTTGTCATGTGATCTGAACATCCACTGTCAATTACCCATTTATATTTTTCTTCAACTTGAGTACCTAGAGCTTTCTCCCAATTTATACAACTAACAGATTCAGTAGACATAGGATTATTTTCCTTGATAGCAATAAATGCAAACTCATCTTCACTTACATTCCCTTTTTCAGATTCATCATCTGTCACACCTTCATCAGCAACATAGTAACACTTCTTTTTAAATTTAGGCTTGTAAGGTGTTGACTTAGGAACTCTTTCTGGACACCTTGATGCAAAATGGCATATCTTATTGCAAGAGAAAAAATAATAGGCAACTTCGTTTATACTTACATTCTCCTCTGGCTTCCCTTTTGACAATAAGTGCTTCAAGCTCATTCAATTCTCTTTCTTCTTCATCAATTTGTCTCAATTCTTCCTCATATTTGAATACTTTTCTAGAAGCACTTTCACTCGGATCATATCTTTTCTTGTCACTCCTAGAGGTAGTAGCCTTAAATGTAGATTGTCTTCGGAGGGGCACCACCGAATTCACTCAACTCAAAAGCAGTAAGTTTACCAACCAACATATTTTGGTTATATTTTTCACAGTTCAGAGCTCCTCAATGGTTTCAGATTTGATTTTGTATGCATCAGGCAAGGATCTAAGAACTTTGGCAATGATCTCTGATTCATCCACTTGTCCACTAGCATATCTGATACCACACACAAGTTCATTCACTCTTTGCATGAAAGTAGAAATATTCTCATCATTACCCATTTTCAATAGTTCATATTTTGCTTTTAGACTCTGTAGGTTAGCCATCTTCACATTAGCATCATCTTCATATAAAGTTTCCAACTTATTCCAAATCTCATAAGTAGTTCTTAGATCCATAATATTCGTCATCTCAAAATTCAAAGCACTCAACAATGCTTCCTTAGTCCCAATGTTATATTCAGCATCCCTAATCTCAGTAGTAGTAGTAGGACCATTATGAGGAATAGCATACCTATTGCATGTAATATTCCAGTAGGAATCACCAATGCATCTCAAATGACACTCCATTTGATTCTTCCACAAAGAATAATTTATTCCATCAAATCTTGGACTATCCTTCTTATATGTCGCCATTCTGGATCACCTCAATTTCTTAAAATTCTTCCAAGGAACTAGCTTTGATACCAATTGTTGGCAACACAAGGGCAGACAACTGAGAGGGGGGTTGAATAAGTTGTCACTGAATTTTAGACTTATTAAACTTATTAACCTTTATTCTTAAATCTGATTAATAACAGTGAAATCATGAATAAACAACACATCCAAAACACACATAACACCAATATTTTTGTGTGGAAACCTTATTAGGGGAAAAACCACGATGGAGGTTAATCCACAAGTTATACCTCGTTAAAAGGATAAGAAGAATATATGAGGAATGCACATGAATTCAGTTACACTACCTAGAGCTCACTACTCAAAGGAAGACACACTATCTTACAAAAAATATTCAGATTAAATCCATCTGAAGAATTTGAACTGAGAAATTAGCATCTGCTAATTCCTGAGTACAATTTCAGTTAAGCACATGAACACTTCTTCACTTTCTTTCACTCTACTTCATATTTTTCTCCGCCTTCAAATTATTTGAACCTTTTTCACACATAGCACTCACACACTTCACATTTCTCACACCTCAAATGAACAGATAATCACTTATATCTATCCACAATAAGAAATTGCATTGTTTCATGTCGACTCCAACAAAATAATAGAATGAATGCAAACTATCAAACCAAAAGAATAAATTTAATCAATGTGCATCAATCAAGGTTGGCCACAAAATAGTAGATACCCAAAACAATGTTCTCAAACGAAAAAAAACTTCAAAGATTCTTCCTCAAAGATCCACAACACGCTTCAAACATCTTGTCAGCCATGAACATGCAAAACATGAACACGCAAGAGAAAATTCCAGATCATGATTACAATGATCAACTAGATGTACAACATAGATATAACATGATCTAGAAATTCCCATGAACACCTCAGGAACATATGCAACCACTTATATTACCAGAATCACATTATCTTCTTCCATGAACACCATTTGTAATAATAGAATAGATGACAGAACACATAAACATATAACTTGCTCAAATCTCCATGCGCACCTCTGAAACTTTTAGAGTAGAAACCAGATAGGTTTTAAAACAAACCCTTTAATCCGCAACATCTCACTATCAACATACTGAACTTTCTACCATGTTGATCTGCACTGCTTCACATAAAACTTGTAACATATTTTATTACAATTTTCTCAATATACTCAACATATACAATCTTAAAGACATTAGTGCTAATAGTGTTGAAATCAATGAAAACCACATATCAGTAACTCAACTACAAAATCCAAAAATCTCCTCCTTTGGAATTTATGGAAACACATGATGTGAAAAACATACCATCAACGTAGCTAGCTCGTCTTCCAACAATCTCCCCTTTACACATTGCTCTTCAATATTTTTTTGCATTACTCTTCTCCCCCTTTGACATCAATGGAAAAGGTACACAAGCTCTAAACCACATATTTGAATCATCTGACTACTCCCCCTAAGTAGCAGCCACCACAACATCAATTTGAATCAAGATATTACTATGAATGCACAGACTGATGCAAATATTATGCATCTTAGTTCCAATTAGGAGGGGTAATCACCCCTAAATTCCCTGTAAGATACTCAAAAGTATCCTTGGGGAAAGTCTTAGTAAAGATGTCTGCAATTTTTTCCTTAGTAGGAACATACTCTAGTCTGACTTCCTTATCACTCACTTTATCTCTCAAAAAGTGGTACTTGATAGATATATGCTTGGTCTTTGAATGCAGCACCAAATTCTTAGAAATCTTTATAGCACTTGAGTTATCACAGAATATGGAAATAGGGTCATCATATACAAATCTGATGTCTTTCAACATCTGCTTCATCCACAATACTTGAGTACAATTGTTAGCAGTAGCAATACATTTTTCCTCTGTAGTAGACGAAGAAACGACATTTTGCTTTTTTCTTAACCATGAAATCAGTTTCTTTCCCAAGAAAAATACACCACCACTAGTACTTTCCCTCTCATTCACATCTCCTTCCCAATAAAAATTAGTAAATGCACTTAAAGTAAGATCATCATCTTTAGGATACCACAAGCCAAAATCAATTGTTCCCTTCAAGTATCTGAAAATTCCCTTCATAGCAATCGCATGAGATTCCTTAGGATTGACTTGAAATCTAGAAACAATGAATACAATATTCATGATATTAGTTCTAGTTTGAGTCAAATAAAACAATCCACCAATCATTGATATGAATCTAGTCCGATTTTCCTTCAGAGAATCATCATCTTGTGTCAACTTACATCCATTCACCATGGGTGTACCAATTGGTTTTGAATCTTCCATACCAAAATTATTTAGTAGTTCTCTCACATGCTTGGACTGAGATATAAAGATCCCTTTATCTACCTAAGAAATTAACAATCCCAAAAATAATTTCAACTCTCCAATCATTGACATCTCAAATTTATTTTTCATCTCATTAGAAAACTTCATACAAAGACCATCATCTCCTCCAAAAATGATATCAACAACAAAGACTTCCACAAAAAAATCTTTATCATCATCAATCTTGAAATATAGATTACTATATGTGTGTCGTAAAGTATGGCTTGCAAGGTTAGTATAACACACCTTCATGGAATGCATTACTTGAAAGGAAATCAAAAGCAACAATAAATGAAACTACAGCCTATCCTTATAACTCATCCCATGGCTCTCTAATCTCGAGGAATCCTTCAAATTATGCTCTCAGATCTTGTTATTACTGCACAATAACCTGCAAATATTGACAACTCAAGAAACGAGATGCTTAAAATAAATCTGCATGCCTGTGTTTTGGATTTTTTTTAATAACTTGATGCATAGAAGCTAAATGATCCTATGGTGGAAAGAATGTTAAAATATACATGTTGAATTGATAATGATGATGAAATGTAAATACTAAATGGAATATGGAAGGAACTAAACTATCAAAATGAAAATTCCATTATAACACTAAAGATGAGCTAAAAATGCATACTAAACTAAAATGCTCTCTAATTCTCTCACAAATGCACTAAAATTTGGTAGCATAAACTTGTCTAAATCTTCACCTTATGTGAAATTTTATAGCAAAGGGCTCTATTTATAGATTTTTCAAACCTCAAGGTGATGTGGCAACAACGTACGGTCAAGATTGTGATCCTGCAACATCAACGACAAAGCATCAAGAGGTTGGAGGGAATCAGGGAGATGGTTCCCTTCCACAAGAGAAATTGCCAATTGTAGAAAGGAATTACAGAGAAAGAGAAGCCATGTGTCTCAAGTTGTTCAAAAATGGTTGCAAATTTGTTAGAGATATTTCATATTTTTTAATTTATAAAAATTCATTTGTGAGACACGTGATGAGGTGGCAGGTGAGTTGGAGATGTCTAGAAGAAATTTGTAGAAATGTGCTTAAATTGGACTAAAAATTCAATTTAATAGGAAAGGGTAAATTAGTAGAATGACAAATAAATTCCTTTGTGCATTTTTAACCAATTTGTAGAAGAATATTCTAAATTTGAATTTAAAAATTCAAATTTTAAAGGAAGAGGGGAAAATTAATTAAATCCAAATTTATTATTTTTCCCTTTTAATTAATTTTAGAAAGAAGGTGAATTTTGAAAAGAGGAAATAGAATATGAACCATATAAATAAATTTCACAATTTATTTATAATAGTAGAGGAATTAAGAATATTATTCAAATAGACATTATTTAATTAATGTGATGCTCAGACCATTCTTGTGTGCATACACTAGTATCAGTACCTTTTTTAAATCCAAGCTTCGGCAAGTACTTATCTAATCTTGTATACTAAGCTCTAGGGGCTTGCTTGAGTCCATATAATGCTTTCTTCAACCGACAAACCATATCTTCCTGTTCAGTCGATTGAAATCCATCAAGTTGCTCAATATAAACCTCTTCCTCTATTTCACAATTTATAAATTTTGACTTGACATCCATCTAATAAAATTTGTAGTTTTTGTAAGCAACATAAGCAACAAACAGTCTCACAGCTTTAATTATTGCAACAAGAGAAAAAATTTCTTCAAAGTCAATTCCTTTCATTTTGGAGTATCCTTTGCATACCAGTCTTGATTTGTTTCTGATAACTTCACCTTGTTCATTCAGTTTGTTTCTAAAGACCCATTTATTTCCAATTACATTTTTCTCTTTAGGTCTAGGAACATGAATCCATGTATTATTCTTCTCAATTTGTTGTAGTTCTTCTTTCATTGCTTCAATCCAATGTTCATATTTGCATGCTTCATTGACATTACTTGGCTCAGCCTTTGAAATTAAATAGTATTCTTCTACAATTCTTCTCCTAGTCTGGACACCTTTGTTCTTATCTCCTATAATGAATTAATCTCACATACCTTGGAGTCTTAGAGTGTTCTTGAATTTCAGGCTGTTGTGGTCTCTTTTTTGTACTTTCACTAGTCTCTCCTTCTTCTTGATCTTCTTGATTCGCTAGAATGATCTGAACTTGATTTGAAGTCTGGCTCTTGTTTGTATTGTCATTTTGATCATCAAAATCATATCCACAGGTTCTAGAGGGTCTAGCAATGTCTTCCTTAACCTTAATATTTAAACTTTCAACCATTTTCTTTAATCTCTTGTTGTAGCACCAATAGGCCTTACTCTTAGTATAATAAACAAGAAATATTCTTTCATCACTTCTAGCATCAAGATTTCCTATATCTTCATCTCTCCTGATATAGCATTTACTCCCAAATATTTTGAAATATCTAACAGTAGGTGTGTATGTGTGAATATGTGGACTAACTAGAAGGATAAACAAACACACCAATGCGACATTATATTAAAGAAAGCTAATTTAAAGATAAAAAAAACACTAAAACAATAGTTCCTTTAAAAACATCCCATTATCCTCTATCTCCAAGGATTTGATGTAATTTTTTGGCTCTCAGTTGGTATAAGTAGCAACTTGGCAGAATCATAACTTAGAGAACGAGATTATGCAACATGAAAGTGTATTGCTAAATGATATGAAATTTTTAAGCTAAGATATGAAGCTATAATACTATGAAGGATGAAATTCTATGCTTAAGAAAACAAGATGGCTAAATGCTGGATAAAATGCAACTATAGTAATCACGCTATATTCATCAAATCTAGGATCCTTTTTAAAGCACAAAGAGGCTATATTTATAGAGTTTTGGAGGAAAATTTCTAGTTGGCAAAAATTGATGGTTGAAATCAAGCCTATCAAGATGAACGGTAAGAGATTTTGGACGTTGAGAGAAAGATGGAAGCTAGAGAGAAAAATGGGAAATTTTTCCTCCTACACAATCTTCTTCATTCAAAAATGAAGGAAAGTTTCCATTTGTGCATTTTAGTTATGAGGAGTTAGTTGGTAGTTGAGGATAAATCCAATAATTAAATAATTAAGTTATTTAATTATATGTGACAATTAATTTGGAAGGTTCCATAATTAAATAATTAATATTTAATTATGTTGAGAGGTGAAAAAGGTTTTTAATTAAATATTTAGAATATTTAATTGTGTAAAGTGAGGAAAGTGTTTAATTGAATATTTAGAATATTTAATTAAATGTGAAGTGAAGAATTAGAAATAATGGATTTGGAAGAATATTCTTTTATTTAAATTTAAAATTCAAACTTATGATAATCAAATATTTTGAGAGATTTGATGTAGTTTCGCCGATTTATCTCTCGAAATAGCGCTCTCCGTGATGAAAAAATTAAAAAATAACCCTACCTTGTTTACCCCCTTAAAAGGTGGAAAAAGGTAAAAGTCATTGTCATTTGAATAGTTACACTTGGTGAAAATAGAGCTTTGCGACAAGATAATTTGAGATGTTGATCCATTATGAGCATCATAGATTCAAGCAGGTCCGACGACATCAATGACCAACAACATATGGACCTCCGGTAAGATTGTACAACCCTTCTTTTTGAATTTTTGATGAATTTTGAATGAATTTTTGGAAGAAAAAAAAAAATCAAATTTTGTTTTAGCGCATATGAGTCTTAGTTTAGTGCATAGACTAGGTAAAATAGTGCATCTAGGATAGTGCATCCATGCACCAGAGTTACACATTTAGATGTTAGATTAGTGCAATGGAAAATTTAGCGCATAAACATGATAGATTAGCGCATAGACTTAGTGCTTTAGTGCATTTGCTAGATTGATGCATTAGTTTGATAGTCTAGTGCATTGACCTGATAGAGTAGCGCATATGTTGGCCTAGCGCATCGACCTTCTTTTTTAGCGCATTCATGGATAAGCTAGCATATTTTCTTATTTAGCGTATAGATAGTCTGTTTTAGTGCATCCATGAATTTTGGCTGATTTTGAATTTTTGAGAAACAATTGATGATTGCTTGATGTTTGTTGCTATATTAGAAAACCGATTTGATGAATTTGAGTAACATCAAGGATAAATTGATTTAATTTTGATAATGATCTAACAAATTTGTTCTCGTGTTTGAAAATAAATAGTAAAATGGTGTTGATTCTGAAAAACAAATATTAAAGATGATAATGTGAGCCGATTGGCTGTTAAATTTGTCTTCATACCTGATGAAAAACAAATAGTAGAGATGATAAATTTGTCTTCATGCTTGATGGAAAAAAAATAGTAAAATGATGATTTGATATTGATATGTTGTTGATTTGATTTGATTTTGATGATTCTGATAAATTTGTTTTCATGTTTGATGAAAAAAAAATAGTAATGATTGATATGATTCTGATAAATTTGCCTTTCGAAATGAAAAACAAATAGTAATGATTGTTTGATATGATTCCACACTATTGTCTAACTTTCTGTTTGATTTATTGATGTTCTTTTTCGATGATCTGATTGATTGATATGGTTATGATGTATAGGAGGATTTTCAAATCCTCTAGATCAAAGAGAGGTTTCCCCGCACTTGCGAGATGATTCCTAGATTGTCCTAGCTAGAGGTTGGAGTGATTGCAAGATGTTGATTGGGTTCACTTCTCAGTATCCCACAATATAGGGTCAATAGGGAACTGTTGATTGCTTTAGTTGAGAGATGGCATAGTGAGCATAATAATTTTCACTTTCCTACTAGATAGATTACCATGACATCAGAGGATGTCTATAGGATTCTAGGGATCCCAGTAGTCGGTGAGATTGTAGTCTATGACCACAAAGAGATTGGGGAGACAAATTCCTTGAGACACTTCTTTCAGGATCTACGCATTTGCGAGTATGAGATCCATTGGAGGGAGATGGTTGAGGGTTATGCCCCACTTCCTTTAGTTTTGGCAAACTTCATTGGTGGTTTCCTATGTCTTGACCATAGGTCAAAGGGACTATCGGTTGGTTGGGGTCAGATATTGGAGGACATGATCCTCCATCAGACTAGATATGCCTGGGGTTCTTATATGTTGGCCCATCTATACCATGATCTTCATCATGTGGTATATACAGATGGGAAGAGTATATCTTCCAGGGTCGCGCTGCTTTTGATTTGGGTGTGGGAGCATATCGCCATCACCCGCCCTTTTGCAAGGAGAGATCATCCCATCGGCCATCCTTACATTTATGCTTACACAGGTCCACTTATCTAGCCTAAGCTGGAGAAGTTAGAGTACTAGAGGAGAGTGTTAGATGATATGGACATAGTCATTTAGAAGCCATATGTTGACTGTGAGGCCTGGGATTCTGATGATGTTGAGTTTCCCTATTGCGGCATATCTAGATATCTGATTGGGAGGACCCTGTTCATTATTGAGAGATTTTTGGTCATCCAAGCACTCAAACAATTTGGTCGGGTATAATTTATTCCTCAAGGTGTAGCCCATTATTCCAGATGGTGAGAGGATGTTGTGAAGTGGGGCCCCTTTATACCATATGAGGCAGCTCATGTAGAGTATTTGTGTTTACATCCAAAGTTTTGGGATTACCATCCAGTGGTTACAGATGCACGTATGACAGAGGAGTAGGCCACATACTTCTATACACATCCATTCCCTAGGTTGACCAGTCCAGATGAGCCTGCCCCGTTATTAGATGGTCCAAAATTACAGAGGGTATGGAGGTAGCTACAAGCACAGGCACAAGTAGGGGCACATGCAGGAGCATAGGCAGAGCAGACTGCTAGAGGAGTAGGAGAGGATGTGGGTGGTGGTCAGGATATGGATATTGATCAGGAGGAGGAGGAGGATAGTGACGACGACGACGATGATGATGATGATGATGATGATGATGGGGGTGGTGGAAAGAGAGTCTTCTTTGATGTACCATTCAGGACTCAACCCTGGATAGTGAGAGTAGTTGAGCAGGTAGTTGCCACACCACCATGGATTACCATCAGGGCTCCATCTCAGGGCCGGATTGATACTTTATAGTTATAAGTACAAGCTCTCCAGAGCTAGTTAGTGTAGACATAGGCTACCATCACTTAGTTACAGGCATAGATGGCTCAGCCACCACCCCCAAACCCATAGATAACCCAACCAATGGTTGAGAGAGAGCTCCAAACAATGGTGCCTACAGGAAGAGGGGATAGCAGAGAGGCTACTGAGGGCAGTGCAGGGTACCTCCATTGGAGAGGTTTTCGTAGAGGGACTGGAGACTACGAGAGAGTGTGAGTTCTACCAGAAGAGATATCATGAGGTAGTGCCTCCTGAGTAGAGGGTAACCTATACAAAGTCAGGCACTAGATCTCACACCCACTCCCATAGTCACACTAGGAGTGCCACCAGGAGTGTGGGTCAGCCTATCAGATGATAGATAGGGGGCACCAATAGTAGAGATTTAGTGAGACCTACTACCTCTAGTGGCAGTAGTAGTCATGGACCTCACATAGATGCTCCACGGTGATGATTTTGTATACATCATTTTTGTCACTTTTTATGTATCTCTTTTAGACATTTGATATCATTGTACCCTTGGAAAAAAAATTGATGAGATTTATATGATATGTAACAACGGTTTTGATATGCATGTGTCTTTGATTATGCTATGATGGATGTTTATGTATGCATTTTATATTCTATATTCCATGTTTGTTGATGATTATGATGATGCATTCATATGGATGATGATATTTGCATGATGCTATGATGATTTATGCACATGATATGGATAATGATGATGATGTTTTATGAAGTTTTTATATGCTCTCTAATTGCAACATATGGCAGATGATGAAAATGAATGATTTTATGATGTTGTATATGTATGTAAAATGCATTTTATGATGGATGATGATGAAATTGATGTAAATGATTGTATGATGTATGTTTATGCCAATGACGCAATGATATGGACATGTTTTTAAATACAAAATGAAAATGATAATGAAAAAACCATGTTATTGATAATGAATGAATGATAAAATGATGTGAAAATATGATATGGATGAAATGAATAGTGAAATGATGAGATAATAAATGATATGCAAAATTGATATGAAAATGAATTGAAATGATGGAATGATAGATGATATGACCATATAATATTGATGATATGAAAATGATGTGAAAAATAATGATACTCCATATAAATGTGAAAATGATAATGAATGATTGATAAAATGATGTGAATATGGAAATGATAATGATAATGATAATGTAAATGAAAATTAATATAAAAATGGATGATACATGATAATGATTGATATATGATAAAATGTTATGAATATGAAAATGCATGGAAAATGATATGAAATAAAATGAATGATGCATGTTTATGAAAATCCCGTGAAAATAAATATTAAATGATATGAAAATATGTGCAAAATGATATGAATCTATTGGTAAAAATGATAATGATAATGAACTAAAAGGAATAATGTTATGACATGCAAATGATAAGGGAAAACAGAATGCAAAGATGGTAATGCAAAAAGAGGATGCAAATGAACATGAACATGTGTGAAAATGATATGAAACTAAGAGTGAAAATGATAATGACAATGCAATGATATGAAAAAATTATTATGTCAATGATATGAACCAAATAAAGATAATGCAAAATGATACATGAAAATGAAACTAATGATTGATAAAACGACATGAAAATGATATGAAAATGAAAATGCACTTGATGTAAAAATGAAATGCAAAGATGATATGAAAATGATGTGAAAATGATTTTTGCAAATGTCCAAGTGTACTCAATCTTCATTTTGAAAGAGATATGTATCTTTTCCAACCTCCAAAATTCTATTATACAACCACAAAAATGAATGCAATCTATATGAATCATGCAGTCCTAAAAATGAATCACACACTGTTGTCATTTTGGGAACCAAGTTTATCCTTGATTATCATTGTTGAGCCTTTTGATATGTTGAAAGTTACTACAAGCATCAAAGGGGATATTTGCACCGATGATGACCTGAGTACAACTTTCATAATGTTTGATATAGCAAGTGAGTACAAGCATCGAGGTATAATTGAACCAAGATGACTTGAGTATTGTTTGCATAAACAGGCAGGAGTTAATATTTTTCTTATGCAAATCCCAAAATTTCATCAATGATACCTTTAAAAACCATATCTTGTGAAAAATTTGCACAGTAATAATGATCAACTTATAGACAACAATCAAAGAAAAATCATATTCCTTCCTTGTGACTCTAGTTTAGTACATCATTGAGTCACTCCAGAGATATGATGTCATCAAATTTCAAAACAATAGTTCAAATTATGCTTTAAGTGTTCCACTCATTTTATTCAGATTAAGATCATCTAGTTTGGTTCAGTTTCATGTCTCATAGCTATTTTGACCAGGCTTCATTGGATATTTGATTGTTGATCTGATATTCTGATACTTGACACATGTTGTCGTTTGTTTGCCAAAAATTTCAAAACTTGATTGCCCTTAGCAAGCTTGCACTTTGACTCGTGTTTAGACACAACCTACCACTTGGAATATAAACAATGATCATCAAGCCATGATGAAATCCTTGTCGTTTCAAGGAAATGTTGTGTGCCTGATGCGAATGTGATGGCTAGTTATGGATTTGATGCTGATAAAATGGTTATGAACAATGTAGAACGTAACCTAATAGATGGAAGCGCCCACTAAAATAAAAAACAACGCCAATTTGTCAGGTTTTCACCATTTGTTTTTATTGCACTTTTTCAGATTTTGTAATTTTTTGTTGTTACCAAGATGCTTGTTTGCCAAGTTTTCATCAAGGCAATGATTTTTATTTTCTTTTTCTTTTTTTTTTCTTTTTTTTTGTATTTTTGATCTCTTTTTTTGTATATCAAAAAGATGCCTATTTGTTAGGTTTTCACCTTGATGATGTTTTTTTAGGACATTTTCTTATTTTTATGGATTTTTTCATGACTTTTATGTTGTTTTTGGTATTTTTCCAAGAATTTTTATACTGTTTTTGTATTTTTAAAATAAAGAACTTCTTCAAATGGATGTTGTTGGTTGGATCTTCAAGCAGGTCCCCTTTTGGTGTAGATAGTTGATATGCCCTCGAGCCATATACTGCAATGATGACGAAAGGACCCAACCAATTGAGCTTGAACTTTCCTTTCTTTTCCCGATCATATTGGTTAAGTGGGTTTTATTTTAGTACCAAGTCACCCACTTGAAATGCGCATGGTATGACTATGATTGTAACTGCGGGACATAACTTGTTGATAACCCTTCAAGTGATTGGCTGAATTTTGGTGTCTCTCATCAAGTAACTCCAATTCTTGTAGTCTTGAAACTCTGTAATCCTCATCAATTATAAGTCCCTTTAGTGAGACTCGAAGCAAGGGAATCTCAACTTCTAGAGGAAAAAAAAATTATACTCCATAGACCAAGGCATATGGGGTGGCACCTATTAGTGTGTGAATGTTGGTTCTATATGCCCATAAAGCTGGATTTAATTGGACATGCCAATCACGACTGACATCATTCACCATCTTCTTCAAGATCTTCAAAATCGTCTTGTTTGAAGCTTCTACCTGACCATTTCCCTGTGGATAATAAGGCGTAGAGAACCTATGTTGGATGTGAAATATTTCACAAAGTTCATCAATATCTTGATTCTTAAAAGGTTTTCCATTATCCATGATAATGGAGCTGGGAATGCCATACCGACATATGATATAGCTCAAAATAAAAGATGAAATATGTTTACCTATGACTGTTGCTAATGGAACAACTTCAATCCACTTAGTAAAGTACTTGGTGGTCGTGATTATCAACTTGTGTTTGTTTGATGATGATGGGTGAATTTTTCCAACCAGATCCAGTCCCCACTGAGTGAAAGGTCATGTTGTAGTGAAGGGTTGTAGTTCCTAAGCATGAGTGTGGATGAGATTTCTGTGAATCTAAAATTTTAGATATTTCTTCACAAAGATGAAGGATTCATTTTCCATGGTTGGCCAATAGTAACCCATTCTAACAAGTTTATTAGCCAAGGTTAGTCCACTTGAATGAGTCTCGCAAATAACACCATGAACCTCTTGTAAGATCTTTTCAGATTCATCACGTTCGAGAAATCTAAGGAGGGTACCATCAAGACTACATTGGTATAAGGTGTCAGTAATTAGGGTATAGCAAGAAGATTGTCGTATGAAATTTCTTTTTTGATTCTAGGACAAATTCGGGGGTAAGATAGTATCTTTCAAATAGGCATAGATTTTTCATATAAGGGAGAATTAGAACCAACTAGGTGAAAAATGATTTGGGTTTCAAGATTGTCAAAGGTAGGGGAAAATATTTGTTCCACCAGGAATTCATACCGAGCTTGATTCTTTGATAATTGCAGTAGTGATTCAATTGTAGCCATGGCATCTACAGCTTTGTTGTTGATCCACGAAATTTGCAGGAACTTGATCTCAGCAAAATATTTCTTGAAATCATCAACCATATTTTTGTATGGCATTAACTTTTCATCCTTAGTCAGATAGTCATCATTTATTCAATTAATAACAAGTTGTGAATCACCAAAAACTTGTAACTCTGTGATCTTCCAATCCAATGCAATTATTATTCCAATTAGAAATGCTTCATACTCGGCTATGTTAGTAAAAGGAAACATCAACCAATAATACTTTGGAATGGTATGTCACTAAGGTGTGACAAAAATAATTCTTTCCCCCGAGCCATGTTGTGTGTAGGACCCATCAAAATAAAGTGTCCATGATTGCTTGGTAGTTGTGAACACATCTACTTCAGGAAATTTGATGTGCATTGGATGAATTGTTTGTAAAGGTGCCTCTACCAACTAATCTGCTATAACCTACCCTTTGATTTCCTTTCGATCTACATAGTGAATGTCAAACTCACTTAGGATCATTATCCATTTAGCTAACTTGCCGGTTAGGGTTGATTTGCTTAGAAGATAATTTAAGGGATCAATTTTAACCATAAGTTTTACTGTATGAGCTAACATATAGTGCCACAAATTTTGAGAAGCAAACACTACTACCAAACAAGCCTTTTCAATGAAAGTGTAATTAAGCTCATTGATCTAGAGGATTTTTCGTCAAATTTTGAAATTATCCATTTTCTCCAGTTTCGGTATCATTAAAAAATTCTCGGGATCTTGACTCCAACGCAACTCGAATGGAGTCAATCGGAGTCTCGGAGCTCAGTATATTTATGGTCAAACTTTTGGTCAACTCCTAGACCCGAGCCCAAAAAAGGGAAAAAATCAAAGTCAATACCATTACGTAGTGCTCATCATCACAATTTTGGCAGAGTTTGTTTCATGGAAAATAGAGTCTATATGGTGAAGTTACGAAAGGTCAAAGATTGGGTCAAAATTGCCCCAATGACGTCAGTGCCCAATCAACTCGACAACCAATCAGCACCTGACACATGGCATTACATGGAAATATTATTTTTGAATAATATATTTTTTTTAAAAGGAGATGCAAAAAAATAATATCAAAAAATATATATTTATAAAAATACATAGTGGGTCCCACCCATCCAAGGGGTGTGGCCCACATTAAGTGGGCACCATCCATGGTATGGGGGGAGACCCACATTAAATGGGGCACCACCCATGCTATGGAGGGTAACCCACATAAAGTGGGATGCCACCCATGGTATGGGGGGCAGCCCACTTAATAAGGGATACCTCCCTTACCATGTGGAAGGGGATAAGAAGGAGGAGAGGGTGGTGGGACCACCACCCACCAATTTCTCAAAAATAATTATTAATTGCTTTTTCAAAGCCTTAGAATAAGGCTAAATCCCTTTTTCTTAGAGGCCTAAATTATCCCATATATTTAGAGGCCTAGAATATTTCCCTTTGCACGAAAATATTAAGAATATTATTCCTAAATTAAAGGGCCAAATAAAACCTTACATTAAAAATATCCCCTAAATAATAGAGAACAAATCCATTCGTAACCATTCAAATGGAAATGAAATTATTTTGAGGGTATATTATCCTTCTGGAAATCATTAAAGGAGGATATTATTGAATTTTTCTTTATGTAAGGGAGATTGGGTAGTTGATTGGTTTTACACCAATTTTGGCATAAAATATAATATAAAAAGGGGTAGAATGGGGGGTGTGAAGTAAGTGATTTTGGAATAACTTTGCAAGTGTGAGATTTATTTCCCTTGGAGAAATTATTGTATTTCCATGCTTTTGGAGAATCTTGTTTCCACACACTTTGGAAGTGCACTTGAGAATTTCATTGTAAACCAAGAGGAGGTTATGCCGACGAATTTAACCGAATTTATGGAGGAATAATTGGATCAGTCCACTCATTCAAGAGGGGACCGGAGACATAGTCATTTTAAATGATGAACTCCATTATCAATTTCATTTGCACTCTCTTTCTCTCTCTTTCTGTTCTTTCTTTAATCTCTTTGTAATTTCGTTAATTTAATTTTGTTAAGAGTTAAATTTTAATTAAGCACTTTCGGATTGTAACTAAGCATTCAAAGCATCTATCATAAATTCGTTAAATTAGATCAAATTTGGTATTAGAGTTGTGTTTGGCTAATATTGCAGGTTTGAATTCTAATGCGCTCCAAGCTTCAGAAAGGCGAAGGAGATCTTGAAGAATATAATCTTGAGATCGACAAAAGAAGAACCTTGCCAAAGATGGAAGGAACAAAAGCTGGGAAAAGTACTAAGCCTGAGCTTGATGACAATTATTTTTATCAAGCCTTTCTTGAGATGAGGGAAATGGTTGGAGATCTTTATGCAGATAAAAAGAAGCGTGAGCAGAAGAAAGGAGATTCTTCAAAGAAGGAAGATTCTAAAGATCGTAAAGATAAGAAGAAGAAATTTGAAGATGGTGAAAAAATTCTATTTTATCCTCCATCTACCTTGTCTTCTCCTTCTTCCTCTTCTTCCTCCTCTTCTTCTACCTCTTCTTCTACCTCTTCTTCTTCTCCCACTAATAATCCATTTAAGAGCAAGTTGAAGCCTTTTATTAAACTAGGTGTAAAATTTTAATTACCTAAGTATGGTGGTGAGTTGAATGCCAAAAATTTAGATGATTGGATCCATCAGGTAGAAGTGTATTGTAGGATTCAAGGCCTAAAAAAAGATGCTTCTATGATCTAGTTAGCCACTCTCTAGTTGGGAGGTACAACTCTCACTTGGTGGGAGAGTAGAACTCGGGAGGAAATTGCTCGCCATGGTAAGGTTAATATGACTTGGATGGAATTTTTTGCTGCCCTTAAAAAACAATTTTATCCTTTAGGTTATATGCAATAATTAACAATGAATTGGAAAACCTTTAGGCAAGGTAAGGGCCAGTCTGTCCAAGATTACACCCATGAGTTTAAAAAATGAGCTATTTTTTTAAGTGTTCCTTTGTATACTCAAGATACATTACTTAAGTACATAGGTGGTTTTCATTCTTACCTAAGACATACCATTCTAATGTTGAGTCCTAATAATTTGGATGAAGTGTCTGTCCAAGCCACTCATATAGAGTCAATAGGTAAGAGCACTTTCAGTGATAATTTCTCAAATAAACCATCTAAGTCTGAGGGGAAGTTTAAGGGTAATGGTAAATACAAAGATAAAGGAAAAGGGGAAAAGGAAACTATAGTTAAGAAGGAGGGTGATAAGCCCACATGCTCCCATTGTAAGAAAGAGGGGCATGATGATTCAAAGTGTTGGAAGTTGCACCTGGAACTCAAGCCAAAAAGATACAGAGGAAATAAAGGCAAGCAAAAGACTACTGCAATGATTCAACAGGATCTTGGAACTAACTCTGAAGATGAGACAAAGATTTATGCTATTGGGATCCAAGGTAAAGTTAAAAGTATAACTCTCTTTGTTGATACAAGTATTTATAATGCAAGTGCACATAGTGCAAGTACAATTAAAGTATCCACTCCTCCTAAAGTTGATAAACAACATAATGAATTGTTTCATATTCGAGTTGTATCGAAGCACACTAAGATTGACACACTATTTGATATGAATTCTCAAGTCAACTTAATATCTAAAGAGGTGGTAAAGAAACTCCATTTAAATACAACACCTAATCAAAATCCAATTCCTCTTGGATGGGTTTGTAATGATTCTCAACTGCAAGTAACGAAACAATTTAAACTGAAATTTGCTATCACTGCAAACTTTTTTGATGAGGTAGAAGTAGATGTTGTCCCTTTGGATATTTATGGGCTTGTGTTAGGGAGTCCTTATCATTATGACAAAAAAGAAATCTTCTACAGGGGGGAGAATAAGTATCATCTTTTTAAGGATGGGATAGAATACATTATATGTGCACGCAAAGTTAAGACTAATCTTGCACTAGTCAAAGTTGGTCAAATGAAAAGGTTGGTGAATTCTAGTAAGAAATTTGTATTAATGTTCGTAAAATATCAAGAGGATGAAAAAGATGAAGAATTTAAGGGATGTGATCCAAAGCATAAAAATAAGATGGTCAAAATAGTTTCTACTTATGTAGACTTATTTCAGGAACCAAAGGGGTTGCCACCTAAGAGAGAGATACATCATGAAATCCATTTATAGCAGGATGTGCCTCTTCCAAACATCGACATGTACCATTTGTCAGTTTTGCAAAATCAGGAAATCAAAAAGAAAGTTCAGGAGCTAGTGGAAAAAGGATTCATACGTCCTAGTACATCTCCTTGTGGTTCTCCAATTGTGTTGGTTCCAAAGAAGGATGGGTCTTGGATAATGTGCATCGACTATCAAGCCCTGAACAAGATAACGGTAAAGAACAAGTATCCTCTTCCCTGTATTGATGATTTACTTGATCATTTAAAACATGTAGTTTATTTCTCTAAGTTAGACTTGCATAGCGGATATCATCAGATAAGAATTGCAGAAGATGACATTTGGAAAACTGCATTTAAAATTAAACAAGGACTATTTGAGTGGTTGGTCATGCCCTTCGGGCTTTGCAATGCACCAACTACATTTATGAGAGTCATGAATGATGTCTTTTGTCCTTTTATTGATAATTTTTTCATAGTGTACTTAGATGATATTATTGTATTCAGTTGAACATGGGAAGATCATGTAAGTCATGTAAAAAATGTTTTTGATGTATTGAGAAAAGAAAAACTCTTTGTAAAGATGTCTAAATATGAATTCGCTAAGACATCCTTAGTGTACTTAGGCTTTGTCATAGGAGGTGGTCAATTGAAAATAGACCTTGTGAAGGTTGAATTTATTGTAAAATGGCCTAAGCCAAGTATAGTTACTGAAGTTAGAAGTTTCTTAAGTGCAGTCCAGTACTGGAGAAAGTTCATTTCAAACTTCTCTTATATTGCATCACCATTGCACTCATTGACTAGTATGAAGACAAATTTTCAGTGGGGAGGTCCACAATAGAAGGCCTTCAACACACTAAAGGAAATTTTTAGCACAACACCAGTTCTATCTTTACCAGATTTACACCAACCGTTTGAAATTGAAACATATGCAAGTGGATTTTCCATTGGAGTAGTGCTAATGCAAGGAGGTAAGCCAATCTGTTATCACTCTGAAACCTTTTCAGGTGCAGTCATTAACTATCCTACTTATGATAAGGAACTTTATGCATTAGTTTAGAGTGCTAAAAATGGAAACACTATTTAATGGGGAATGAAACAATAATCCATACCGATCACCAGCCATTGTAATATCTGCATTCACAAACTAAGTTGCAAAAAAGTAGGAACTTTAAGTACTGGATGGGTTTTCTTCAACAGTTTCACTTAGTAATTAAGTACAAGAAAGGTGCCCATAGTAAAGCAGCAAACATGCTCTCTAGACCTCTAGTTTCCAATGTGTTGATGATCCTTAAAAATAGTTCTATGATGCATGCAAGTTTTGAAGAACAATATGCTACTGATGAAAATTTTAAGGATATCTATGCAGCTCTAATCCAAGGAAAATAAGTAGAAGAAAATGATTACTATGTGCATGATAAACTCTTATATCACTTAGGAAAATTATGCATTCCAAAGAATGAACAAGCACATGTAATCAGAGAGGCACACACATCGCTAATTGCAGGACATTTTGGGGTTAGTAGAACTTTGGCACAGCTACAAAAATATTGCTAATGGCCTCGAATGCAGGAAATTGTAACCAAATATATTAAGGGATTTGTGATGTGTGCAACTAGCAAACCAAGCAACAGGAAATTGCAGTTGTACACACCTTTACCTTTACCATCTTGATAGTTTATCATTAGGTCCTACTACTTTAGAATATTGAATGTCAATTAGTCGATCGGGCAGTGTCCAAGGCAGTTTGCAAAAGGAAATTATTTGGATAAGTCATTCAGTATTATTCTGAAAAACCATGTAAACAACATAACAATACTTCTTTTCTCTTATTCATCAATTATGAAATAAAATTCTTATAGATAAATTATAACTAAATCCTAAATTTAAGATGGCGTGGATAGCCATTGAAAAATTCTTCAACAACTTAAAACTAACTTTTATGTCTTTAAAGCTCATAAACATATAGAAGGCTCTAGAGGAGCCATGAAGTTTTGATAATAGAATTTTAAAGAACAGAACTAAATCCTTAGTGCATCATCCCAGTATTTAGGAGTAGGTTCGCAGCATATATTCTTTACCACACTTGAGGCACGTGTTGGTTCAACTTTTGCGATAGTTGCTCGATGACCGATTATTCCCTACAAAAACACTCAAGTCAACCCATTAAACGTACATTGGAAAATTTCTTCAATTGATCAAAAGAAAGTAAGAAAGCATAATTTTCCTTAAAATAAGCAATTATTTCTCCTAAAGTTTAATAAATTGGCACAGGCTTAGGATTGAGTCGGTAAAAGTAAGCTTTCCATATTTTATTATGATGAGGTTATTTTTACCTCATCATTTCCTCCCCTACCTAATTATTGGCAGGTCCTCTTGCTCCATAGTTAAACCCCTGAGTCTTATTCCATTCCTCATATAGGGTGCTGAGATCATGTGCCTCCCTTGTTATTGCATCAAAAGCTTTAGGGTCATAAATGAACCCTCTGTGAAATATCACACTCTCCCTCCATTCATTGAAAAGTCTATCATTTTGATCCATTGAAATATTGAAGTCTAGAGGTGGATTGAATAGCAAGGGAGGTTTGTATTTCATTCCCATCCATTTTTTTCTAACAGTTCTCAGGATTTTAACTAAGGCATCTACTCTTCTAAATGACCACCTGATATTTAGAGGGGAAATGACCTCTCTTTTCTTTAGGTAAGATAGTAGTCAGGTGAATCTTTCTTCGCAAGCATGCCATGCTTTTCCAATCAACTTCTATCCATTTTCCATGAAATTATGATAACACAGCTTGAGGTTGTTATCATATCTTTCCTTCATCTTATCATTAACAAGGAGAGACAAAAATGTATCTTTGAAACCACCAGGCTTTGAATTCGGGGACCTTATTTGGAGTCCCACTGTCTTTTCTGCCTGTGCAAACTCTCTTGTCTGATCTTGCCAATGAATTTGATTCCTCGTGGTGGAGAGAAATGCTCTTAGTTCTACCTCTCCAATAAACAAGATGATAAAGAAATCTGTGTGATTTTCTAATAATAAGTCAAGCAGAAAGAATTCACAAATTAGATCTTGGTCCTCAGGGGTTGACTCTACATATATTTTAACAAATTCTTTATCATTAGGCTCGTAGGGCTGATCATTTTAGATCCTAAACAATTTCCATCTTAGCTATTGTTCATTCAAAAACATGGAGTATACTCTTGATGGTCTTCTACAATTTAGTAAACAGTTCACTAGTTGAAATGCATCCTACTTTCCTCTGTAGGCCCTGTGAAATGGCTCCTTTAGGAGCAACAGTTCCTTCTTTAGCCTGTAATTTTCAGCTTGGACATTCCTAATGAAGTAACACTTTTCTATCCATTTCATTAGCAAAGGTGGAATGTGGATCTGGAACCAATCAATTACAACTCGTTCAGTTTGAATTTATCTGGACTCCATTTGAGGTTTTACAGTGCATTCCTTCAAGTCCTGTTCCAGTTCTACGACCCTGCTGATGGAAGCGTTCAACTCTTCAGCTTTTTTTTCTTGTCCTCTTCAAAGGCTATGAGCATAAGCACAAAATTTGGTTTTATTCTTTCAATTTTTGTATCTTTGTTTGCAATGTCAACATTATAAGTTTTATGCTTTTGATTTAGTTCTTGCATTTTCTCTTGTAACTTATAGATTATTGAGTCCTTTTCCTGTAATTGAAGCTTCAAGCCCTATATTTATTGATCTCTTTTGTTTATTATAACTATTTGCATAATCAATTCTTTTTTCTGCAACTCTATCAGTTCATTACCTTTGGAAAATTGTCTTTGTAGATCATCAATTTCTATTTTACACTTTTCTAACTCTGTAGTGGCACTACTTGTTTCAGCTGTCTCAAAAATTTGATTAACAATGGGGGAAAAATTTCCTAGCACACCCTCATCCCCCTTAGGTTCTCTTTCCTGAAACTCATAAGTGAAGATTTTCTCCACATGTTCAGAGTGGTAAGTAAACACTTCGCCTGAATCTTCTTTACCTAGGGGTACCTCCTCTTCACTGGCAAGCTCTGAAATTTTTATGGGCTCAGGTGGCCGCTTAGGCTTTTTCTTCTTTGAAATTCCCTCCTTACACTGTATTGGGGTTTCAGAGAATTCAAAAGCTAAATGCTTACTTCTTCTTAATGGAGGCAGATTTTGGAAGGTGACAGGTGTTATATTGTTCCCTTTTCTTTTTCTTCTTGGCTTGCTCAAATCAGAATAAATAAGCTCAAACTGTTTTGGAAGGTCAGGGGTTTTAAATTCATCCCCAAAGAAGTTTGGAAAATCCTCACCAGGATTAGTGGGATTAGGAGCTTCCGGAGCTGGAGAGCTCTTAGGAGAAATTGCTTTGGATGGTGGAATAGCCTGGTGGGACAATTCCGCTGATTCTATTGTTCTTGTGATTGCAGGCTTCTCAATTTTCTTTAAAAACTTCTCATTTTCCCTCAGGTTTCTTGTGGAGATTGTACTTATAGATCAACTAAATCAAACCATGATGTTTCAAAGGCCCAGTCCCTGTTTTATACCTTTCTATGGAAGTGTTTAGGGAATCACACAAGAATTTAGGCATATTAACCCTAAGAGAAGGCTCCTCCCTTCCATGGCGTAAATGGGTCAACATACGGAAGGCAGGTCCTACTACTACACTTAGCTGACCCTCACAATTGAAATAATTTATAATCCATGCAACGAAAGTACCCTAGAGTTATAATATGGAGATTCTTTGGAACCCTTTATTCTATCCCTTGGTACTTATTACTACCATTGGGTGTGGGTCTCCCTCTCTAACAAATAATTCAGATAATTTTTAGTATGTAATTTGAGAGGTTTCTTTTATTTTTATGCCTACATTCTCTAATCCTGATAAGCGCGAAATAATTTTGGGACTTACCTTAAATCACTTCCCATGAAGTACCACCTCACCATTTGTGTAGTTTTCAGGAAAAGAGCTCACCAGTTTTTCATTGTATCCCTCAAATTTTTTGATAAAATTCAACCACCCTGCTTCCTCGAACAACCTTGAGATATTACTCAACCCTAACAGTTTTTTTGCTGAATCTGGCTCTGATTTTATTTTACCACCAACAATTTTTCTATTCCTCACTCTATAAAAGACTTCAATTATGGCACAAAGATTTCACGTAGCACTTTTAAAAATATTGCTTTTGAACTCGATTTTATCTTGTTTGTAGCTTACTATGCAATGATTTCCAATCTGCATGGAGGCATGCGAAAGGATTTTCCATACAGGTAACTGATCACCAAGTGGCACAAGTCGCTAAATTGGGAGTGACGTTTGAGCCAATTAATTATTCTTTATTCAAAAATAATTACCTACTTAAAGCAAAAATTAATACTTACTTGTGTTTTGTGATCATTCGAAGATCTTGTACCTTACAGATTTAACAGGATGACATGAAGGCATTGGTTGAGGTGACGGAGGATTTATTATGATATGGCTGCGGAATTTTATGGATGACGGAGCCATCAATGTGTGTTACAGTACTTGGTGGCTTTATTTATGAATAAAACAAAAATAGAAAGACAGGTGTGCAAGATATATTGACGGAAGGATTGCAGAATTTTTGAAAAAGGTGGCGGAATACGAATGAACAAGTTTTGGAGCACGCAATTTAACATCGCACTTGAAACTAGTGCATAAGTTCTGGAGCATTGGTGTGGGGTGCAACTGGAGTGGAATGAAATGAAGGTTTCAGAGCATCATCGAAAAATGCAGCTGAAAAAGGAATGAAATGAAGGTTCTGGAGTATCGTTGAAAGATGCAACCAAAAAAGGAATGAAATGAAGGTTTTGGAGCATCGTCGAAATATGCACCCAGAGCAGCAACGGAATGGAAGTTCCGGAGCATCACCGAAAGATGCAACCAGAGCAGTAACAGAATGGAGGTGGAGTGACATGATAAAGAATTTTGAACTTCAAGAGCTTTGGACCTTAGTGTAAAACGCCTCTTCGACATGATGAGCTTTGTACAAGTTCTGGAGTGTTGGGCATGAGGACCGTCAAGTTCTGGAGCATCTGGCACCGAGATCAAAACGTTCCAAAGCATCTTTGGTTGGGTGCTCTAGAAGTTATTTTCCTCTTTTTGAGAAGTCCTACAAAATGGAACAAAAATTAGCTAAGTCCAAAATGCAGAAATAAGAAAAATATCTTGTCATACATGTCTTTTTTACATATTTTTATTTTTATTTTTTATTTTTATTATTTTATTATTAGTATTATTTATTTATTTATTTATTTTATTTTTATTTTTATTTTTATTTTTTGAACATTTTTCAAGCATTTTTAAAAAATAGATTTTGCCTTGGCAGGGTCAACACATTGGACCTCGCCTTGCATTTCCACTATTCTTGAGAATTCCTCCTTATTGACCAGCTTATGGTAGACACGTAAGTGATGACCATTGACTAAGAGGATGTGTGTGTCATCATCAATTGGTTTCAACCAAACAGCTTCATTCGAAAAGACTTCATCAATCTCATAAGGTCCCAACCAATGAGTCTTGAGCTTTCCCCTATGATATTTGTATCTTGAATTAGATAACGGGGCCCAGTCTCCATTATGAAACTCCCTCTCCTTAATATGTTTGCCATGCCACACTTTCCGTTGATGTTGAATTAGTTCGGTTTGATGGATGGCATCTAAGCGAAGCTCATCCAATTCACTTAGTTGTAGAACTCATTCAACTTGAGCTCGTTTTAAATCCAGACCTAGTTCCATAGTTTTTCGTAGAGTTTGTAGTTCAAACTCATGGGAAGAAGAGGCTTCTTCCCAAAAAAGAGCTCATAGGGGTTGAATCCAATCGTAGATTTCTAGGTTGTGCTGTATGCCCAAATGACTTTAGGGAGTTTCTTGGCCCAATCTTTCCTTCCAGAAGAAACTGTCTTCATTAAAAAAAATTCAAGCTCTATTAGCTACTTCTACCTGGCCGTTCACTTGAGGGTGGTAAGGGGATGACTTCCTATGGCTTACCTAAAAATGGTTGGTAAATTCCAAGAGCACTCTGGACATAAATTGGGGTCCCTGATCAGTAACGATCGTTCGAGGAGCTCCAAATCTAAGGAAGATTTTATTATAGAGGAAGTCTGCGACTTGCTCTTCCCTAGCTACTCGTAAGGCTTGAACTTCTACCCATTTTGTCAGGCAGTCAAAGCAAACCAATATGTACTCTTTCCCTTGAGAAGAAGGATCTATGTGTCCAATAAAATCTAAACCCCATTTCTCAAATGGTTTAAGCACTACCTGTGGCAGCAATGGAATTTCTAAAGAAGCGGTTGGTCTTCCTACTCTCTGACATTCATCACAATGATGAACATAGTTCTTAATGTATTTATGCATTGAAGGCCAATAGTATTTGGTGCCTAAGAATTTATGGGAAGTTCTCTTCGTAGAGGAGTGTCCTCCTAAAGGATCATCGTGACAAGCCCTTAAAATGTTGTAGGTTTTGTCTACCCTTACACATCTCCTGAAGATCATATCAGGACCACAACAAAATAACATTTTGTTAATCCATTTGAATGGGGCACTTTCCTTGATTAGACGCTTCTTTTTATTAGTCATGAATCCAAGGGGTACCTCTGAAGCAGCCAAATAATTAGTGATATCTTCGAACTAGGGTGATTTTATAGAAACTGCAAACAGATTTTCATCTGGGAATTCATCCTGTACAGGAGTATTGTCACCTTCTTCATGTTTTATTCTCTAGTTTTTCAAGAATCATGGCATTAAAATCCTAAAGGAGCAATAACCATCTCATAATTCAACCATTAACTACGGGTTTATTCATTAGGTACTTCACAGCTGAGTGGTCCATATAAACTATAACCTTATACCCTATAATATAGTGGCAAAATTTTTTTATGGCATGAACAACAGCCAGGAATTCCTTATCTGTTGTTGTATAGTTTCTTTCTGCATGAATGATATTTTTACTAATGAAATATATGGCATACTTTCCCCCGTTCTCATCTTCTTGTCCCAGAACTGCACCAATAGCATCGTCAAAACATCTGCATAGATATGGAAGGGAATAATCCAATTTGGTCCTCACAAAATGGGAGAAGAGACAAGCTTTTCCTTTATGGTTTTGAATGATAGCTGACACTCAAGTGTCCAAACAAATTCTACCTCTTTCTCTAAAAGAGAGAACATAGGAGCTGCAATTTTACTAAAGCCTTCTATGAACCTTCTGTAGTAACCAGCATGTCCAAGAAAACTTCGAACATCAGTTTGTATTTGAGGGACAGTCAACTATTGGATGACTTCAATTTTCTTAGGGTCAACCTTTGTTCCCTCAAATTAAATATGATGACCCAAGACTATTCCTTGTTCCACCATTATTAAACATTTTTCATGGCTAAGGGATAGTCTATTTTCCTCAAAAATTTGTAAAACCCGATCCAGGTTCTGAAGAGCTTCATCATAAGTTGACCCATAGACTATAAAATCATCCATGTAGACCTCGACACAGTCATTAACGAGTGCGGAAAATATGGCAAGAACGGCTCTCTGAAAGGTCGCTGGAGTGTTAGGCAGTCCAAAAAGAATCACTCTATATACAAATGTGCCCCATGGGCAAGTAAACGTGGTTTTTTCTTGGTCTTCTAGAGCAACCTAAATCTGGTTATAACCACTAAATCCATCAAGAAAGGAGAAATATTTCCTCTCAGCCAAGTTGTCCAGAATTTGATCAACAAATGGTAGGGGAAAATAATCTCTATAAGTGGCTTTATTGAGTTCTCGATAATCTACACAGATTCTCCACTTCCCATTTTTCTTTGGGATGACCACCATAGGTGATACCCACTTACTATCAGAGATTAGATAAATAAATCTAGCATGAAGGAGTTTCTCAATCTTAATTTTGACCACATGCTTTAATGCAAGATTGAGTCTCCTCTGCAGCTGGCGAATAGGCCTTATATTGATGTCAGTGTAAATGTGATGAGTACAAACACTTGGGTGAATTCCCCTCATGTCCATATAATCCTAAGAAAACACTTTAGACCTTTGTACCAACACATTGAACAACTTATCCTCTTGATTTTTTGTCAACCATCTATTGATATTCAAAGTTTTTCCTGTTAATAGCATTATTGATTTTGTTCCAGGATGGACTGAGGTGACAGTATGAATTGGTCGCAACAAGGTATTGAGAGGACAACTATGAGGTATAAGTCGGTGAAACTTTGTGATATCCTCATAGAAATGACTTGTTCTGGGAATCATATTTACTAAGGGACAAGGCATTCCCATTGTAGCATAATTGTGCTCCATTTCACTTATATCAATTGGTTGCCCAAAAATCCTTGGAGCATCCATGATTTCTTCCTAATTTGGGGTTATGGAAATTTGTGTAATGTTGCTTACTAACTCTTCTTCCAGTTCTTCCCCGTGTTGCTTAATTACTACCATAGCTAGTGAGGCTAAACTGTCTGAACCATTGGATTCCTCAAGTTCATCAACCCAAACCTTTTTATGCTCAGTAGGCTTAGCAAGGAGATATAAGAAAAAATGTTTACTATCTTGACCATGCGAAATGGTCATTCCCCCTTCCCTACAATCAATCTTAGCAGCAAGCGTGGCTAGACAAGGTCTTCCAAGAATTATAGGATAGCTATCTTTGGGAGTAAGTGATTGGATTACCTGGAAGTCGATTTGATATTCCCATCCATCAACTTTGACAAGGATGTTTTTAATGACACCCTTAGGGATGGCTATAGACTGATTTTCCATTTGTAAGACTGTGGTTGTAGGATGTAAATCAGTTAAACCTAATTTTTCCATTACATCAACAGTCATCACGTTAATAGTTGCCCCTAGATCCACTAGTGCATTTGGTATTGATACCTCATTTATTGTAACAGTTATAAGTGGACTCCCAAGATCAACGTATTTCAGAGCGATAATCTTTCGAGACAAAAAATCAGCTAAATAACCATCGATATGAACGGTATTTATCTTTTTTGGCTTCCTACCTTGCGTTTTGATACATAGTTGTTTGATTAACTAGTTTAACTCAGGAATTTCCTTTATTTCTTGTAATAAAGGAACTTCAATTTGTAGTTGCTTAATCTCCTGAATTAACGTAGTTTCTGAATCCAAGGATACTTCCAAAGTATCTTCTGGAGTTATAGACTTTAAACGCTCTAGATATGGTGCCATATTTTTCTCCTTTGGAACAGGATCCTTCTTATGTTGACTTAAGGATTGACCTTCCTCCCCCTGAGACAAGTCAGCAGCCCCTGCCACTGAAAAGGGATCTTTGTCTTTGGGAGTATTATCTTGATTAGATATTGTGTCTTTTATCAGATTTTTAGGCTTAGGTTCCTCCACTATCTCCTCAATAGTGGGAGGTTGAATAGTTCGACCAAAGCACAACTGCATGTTTCCAAAGTGTATCGCATTAAGCCTTGTAACATTTTCATGTTCGGTAGAATAGACTGGTATATTCTGGTGATTATTCTTAGGATTGGGAAGTGGTTGTGCTGGAAGCTGAGGTTGGTTCACCTTCTCATTTTGAGGAGGGTTTTGAGCTGGAGGTAATAAATTTTTTTGCTGATTCCTCCTAGGTTCAGTATAAAATTGATTGTGTGCCCAATTCCATTGGGGAACAGCATGTTGCTATTACCATTGTTGTTGTGGTTGATTTGTCCACTGCTGATTTCCCCATGCGTGATTTTCCCATTTAGGGGATCCCCAGTACGGTGTTCCCCAATTAGGTTGTGGTGGGGGTGACTGATTCCAAGATGGATTCCATTGATTATGAGCCCAGTTATTTTGTGGTCTGCATGTAGGATTGGAATTTGGACCATAAGAGAAATTACCTCCTTGATGTTGGCTTAAGGCATTTATCTCTTCTTCAACCTGATTGGTTTTTTTCTTAGTATTATTGATATCAGATAGAAGCTCACACTGATTTGTAGGATGGTTTTTCTCACAAATTTGATAAAAATTGACTTTATCTAAAGGACACTCGTGTAGTAGGTGTTTATTCCAACACCTTGGACAATAAATTGACAAGGTCTCAGGGTTGCGAGTTTTAGCTTGTATACCATCTAATGTGGTATTCAACTAAAAGAGAATGTTTGTTTTCAGATTTTATATTTCTTTGCAGAGCTTACCTATCTCATTAGACCCTTTAAAAATATTAGTTTTTCAGATTCCTCCCAGAGTACAGGAGAAATTCTAACATAACTCACATATTTCCTCAAGGGTTAGTTGAGATACATCACATTTTCCCATTAGATCAAGATTTCTTCTAGCGTCATCATCAATACCTTTAAAAAAAATCATTTGTAGGATCTCAATGCTAATGGTTGCTTCTCCACATCTTTTGGAGAGGAAGAGGAACCTATCGAGATAATCCTCCAAGCTTTCATCCTCATTTTGTCTCAGTTTAAATAGCTTCTCTTTACGATCACTTACCCTACAGTAACTTTGGTATTTTTGCAAGAAAATAGTCTCCATTTCCCCCCAGGATGTTATACTACCAAAACCCAATCCCATAAACCAGCGCATTGTTGAATCCTTTAAAGTCGATGGGAAGAGCTTCAAATTTTGGTTGTCATTCTTGTAATCATAAGTTTGACACAGGACTTTAAATTCAAATAGAAATTGTTCTGGGTCTTCCGAGGATAAACCACGGAAGGTTGGAAGGAAAGCTGGGGAGATGTTCTTCATGATAGTATCATTGTCTGCATCCAATGTAATAGGATAAGTAAATTTTATAGGAGGCAGAGGTTCATTTTGGTTAGATTCAGCTCTATCATCTCCCATAATTTTCAAAGGAGTCTGTTCCTCAAAAACAATTTCTTCTATAACTAGTTGTTCTGCCAGTTGCTCGACAGGTAAATAATGGAAAGCCTCGGGTGGAGTAGGCTCAAATAATTCTTCAGAAGTGTGGTTGTCTGAGCCTTGGGCTTCCATAGGTATGATTGGTATGTATTTTGGGGGGGTCTTTGGTATAAAACATCTATGATGGCCTCTTTTCCTAACCATGCAAAAAAGGAAGCCAACTGTGAAAAAATTTGGTATAAAACTTGGTATTCAAATCGTCTCCTAATAACACTTAGGCACAAAGGCTATTTAATTCCCTGGAAACGGTGCCAAAAAGTGATAGGTTGTCATTAGGTCCTACTAATTTAGAATATTTAATGTCAATTAGTCGACCGGGTAGTGTTCAAGGTAGTTTTCAGAAGGAGATTATTTTGATAACTCATTCAGCAGTATTTTGAAAACCATGTGAACAGCATAACAATACTTCTTATGTCTTATTCATCACTTATGAAATTACATTCTTATAGATAGCTTATAACTAAATCCTAAATTTAATATGGTGTGGATAGCCATTGAAAAATTCTTCAACAACTTAAAACTAACTTTTATGTCTTTAAAGCTCATAAACATATAGAAGGCTCGAGAAGAGCCATGAAGTTTTGATAACAGAATTTTAAAGAACAAAACTAAATCCTCGGTGCATCATCTAGGTATTTAGGAGTAGGTTCGTACAATCTATTCTTTACCACACTTGAGGCACGTGCTCGTTCAAATTTCGTAACATCTTCTCGATGACCGATTATTCCCTATAAAAACACTCAAGTCAACCCATTAAACCTACATTGGCAAATTTCTTCAATTGATCAAAAGAAAGTAAGAAAATATAATTTTTCTTAAAATAAGCAATTATTTCTCCTAAAGTTTAATAAATTGGCACAGGCTTAGGATTGAGTTGGTAAAATTAAACTTTCCATATTTTATTATGATGAGGTTATTTTTACCTCATCACATCCCATCCATGGGAAAGTGTTTCTATGGATTTTGTCAAGGAGTTACCTATGTCTAGGAAAGGGCATGAATATTTTTATGTAGTAGTTGATCGGTTCAGAAAGATGTGTATTCTTATGCCATGTAAAAATCAATTCACTTTAAACTGATAGCTCATATGTATTTTCAGTTTATATGGGTTCACTTTGGGTTACCGACTTCCATTGTATCAGATCAAGATTCTTGATTCCTTGGGGATTTTTGGTCAGTCTTATGGGGACTTATGGATACTAAACTTAAAAAGAGTATAACCTTCCATCCACAGACCGATGGACAAATAGAGGTAGTCAACAAGATAGTTATGCATCTCCTCAGAGGATATTGCAGCAAACATCCTAAGTTGTGGGATGAAATTCTTCATTAGGTGCAACATGCCTACAACCATGCAACTCATTCTTCTACAAAGAGGTCTCCTTTTGAGTCTTGTTTTGGTTACGTGCCCAAGACACCGATGGATTTTTCTTATGGCAAGGATGATGTTGAATATGGATGCCATGATTCAAAGAAGGCTTTGAATTTCATCAAGAAATTCCAAGCAATGCATCAGGTAGTAGAAGCACAGTTGGAAAAGAGCCAAGCCAAATACAATGCTCAACATGATAAAAATCGCACCGACCACCATTTCCAAGTTAGTGACCATGTTTGGTTACATATAAGAAAGGAAAGAATGCAAGGCAAATGAAGGAAGCTCAAGCCGATCAGATATGGTCCATTCGAGATTCTGGAAAGGATTGGCACCAATGCCTTTCACCTTAATCTTCCTCCATACATGCAGATTTACTCGGTAGTCAACGTTGAGAACTTGAAGTTGTACAAACCTATGATGATACTAGACAAAGAGGCTGAAGTGCAAGTTCCATCCATTGACGACCTTTCACAAGAGTACATGTCAAAGTTTCCTGAAGACGTCATCTTCGATAGGAACACCAGGACTTCATCAAGAGGAGTAGTTGAATATCTCCGGGTGGGGCTAAAGGGGATGCATCCAAGCAAGGAAAAGTGGATGGAGATTGGTAAAGTGAGGGAACTTTACCCTCACTTACTGTTTGAGTAACCAGCTTTCGGAGGTCCAAAAGCTCTCTAGTGGGGAGGACTGATTTGGAGGATTTTTTGTCAAATTTTAAAATTATCCATTTTCTCTAGTTTTGGTATCATTAAAAAATGCTTGGGATCTTGAGTCCAATGCAACTTGAACGAAGTCAATCGAAGACCCGGAGCTCAAGAGATTTATGGTCAAACTTTTGGTCAACTCCTAGACCCAAGCCAAAAAAGGGAAAAAATCAAAGTCATCAAAACCAGTCAAAGTCAATACCATTGCGTAGTTCTCATCGTCACAATTCCAGCAGAGTTCATTTCACAAAAAATGGAGTTTGTATGGTGAAGTTACGGAAGGTCAAATATTGGGTCAAAATTGCCCCAATGGCATCAGCGCCCAATCAGCTCGACAACCAATCAGCCCTTGACACATGGCAATATTATTGTTGAATAATTTTTATTTTTTTTAAAGGAGATGCAAATATATATATATATATATATAAATTATATTTAAAAATACATAGTGGGTCTCACCCATCCAAGTGGGGTGGCCCACATTAAGTGGGCACCACCTATGGTATGGGGGGTGACCCACATTAATTGGGGTGCCACCCATGCTATGGGGGGTAACCCACATAAAGTGGGATGCCACTCATGGTATGGAGGGCGACCCACTTAATAAGGGATGCCTCCCTTACCATGTGCAAGGGGATAAGGAGGAGAGGGTGGTTGGACCACCACCCACCATTTCTCAAAAATAATTATTAATTACTTTTTCAAAGCCTTAGAATAAGGCTAAATCCCTTTTTCTTAGAGGCCTAAATTATCCCATATTTTTAGAGGCCTAGAATATTTCCATTTACATGGAAATATTAGGAATATTATTCCTAAATTAAAGGGCCAAATAAAACCTTACATAAAAAATATCCCCTAAATAATAGAGAATAAATTCATTCATAACCATTCAAATGGAAATGAAATTATTTTGAGGGGATATTATCCTTCCAAAAATCATTAAAGGAGGATATTATTGATTTTTTCTCTATGTAAGGGAGATTGGGTAGTTAATTGGTTTTACACCAATTTTTGCATAAAATGTAATCTAAAAAGGGGTAGAATGGGGGGTGTGAAATAAGTGATTTTGGAATAAATTTGCAAGTATGAGAGTTGTTTTCCTTGTAGAAATTATTGTATTTCCGTGCTTTTGGAGAAGCTTGTTTCCACGCACTTTGGAAGTGCATTTGAGAATTTCTTTGTAAACCAAGAGGAGGTTTTGTCGACAAATGTAACTGAATTTTTGGAGGAATAATTGGATGGGTCCACTCATTGGAGAGGGGCCTGGAGACATAGTCATTTTAAACGATGAACTTTGTTATCAATTTCGTTTTCACTCTCTTTCTCTCTCTTTCTGCTCTTTATTAAATCTCTTTGTAATCTTTTTAATTTAATTTTGTTAAGAATTATATTTTAATTAAGAACTTCTGGATTGTAATTAAGCATTCAAAGCATCTATCATAGATCCATTAAATCATATCACTCATGGCTTGTCAATGTCCTGCTTGTGTAATATATTGCTCGCTTTTTTCCCGTTTTGTCCTCTTGTTCCAATAATGCCCCCAGGGATACTTCTGTGGTAGAAATGTACAATATTAGTGGTTCACCTTACACTAGTGGGATCAATATTGGTTGGCTCATTAGATAATGCTTGATCTGATCAAAAGCTACTTCGCACTTGTCTTCCCATTTGAACGAAAAAAAATTATGCAAGAGATGCGTGAATGGTAAACTCTTGTTTTCCAACTATGTGATGAATATCCTGATGGATTGTAAGCGTCCTTGTAATGATCTTAGTTAACTGATGTTCCTCAGTGGTGGAATTTCTAGGATGGCTTGAACCTTTGTTGGATCCACTTTGATTCCTTTTTTTGATACAATATAGCCTATGAGCTTTCTAGATTTTACCCCAAAGACACATTTCTTGGGATTAAGTCTGACCTTAAATTTTTCCATTCTGACAAAAATCATAGATAAGATATCTAGATGTCCCTCTCTTGTGTTTTATTTTTCTAAGAGATCATCTACATAATCCTCAATGAATGTGTGCATCATGTCATGAAAAATTGTACTCACTGCTCATTGATATGTCACTCCTGCATTTTTAAATCCAAAAAGCATTACATTCCAATAATATGTACCCCAGGTACATGTGAATGCAGTCTTATCTTGATCTTCAGGTGTGATTTTTATTTGATTATACCCAAAAAATCCATCCATCAGTGAATACATAGCATGCCCAACTATCAAATCCACAATTGTGTCAATGTTCAACAAAGGGAAATCATCTTTTGGACATGCCTTATTTAAATCCCTAAAATCTATAAAAATTTTGATTCATCCATCTCGATTTGACAAAGGTACAATGTCGGAGATCCATTTTGCATAGTTGATAGACCGAATGAATCCCACATCCAATACTTTCTTTAATTCCTCTTTGACTAGTAATGCAACATGTGGGTGCATCTTTCTAAGTTTTTGTTTCATATTTTTTCCCCTGGCATGATGGAAAAATGGTGCATGATAAGATTTGGATCCAATCGAGGCATATATGTGTATGACCATGCAAAATTGATTTGATTATCCTTGAGGAATTCTATGAATTTAGGGACTTCTTCCTTTGTCAATGATGTAGCAAGTTGTGGGATTTTTGACTGTTCTACAGTGCCTATATTGATTGCTTCTACAGGTCCTATCAATATAGAAGATATTTCTTGATAGTGCTCAGGGAGAGTGTCAAGTTTCCCATCTTCTAGTGTCTATGAAAGGTTTTCACCTTCAGATATGCTCTTTATTTTTCTCTTTTCATGATCTAATACTGTCATTTTTAGGTTTTCACCATTAGATCTATCTTTTATATTGTTAATTTTGCAGCTGAAAAACTTGGCACTCTCCTGACTGAGATTTTGATCCCAAGATTCACTGGTGGAACCTATTTCTGGGTTGGAGGAACAAAGAAAATTTACAAAGGTTTCATCATCGGGGAAGATTGGAATATCAATTGGTTCAATTTGTTCCCAATCAATGAGCTTGGGATAGATAAAGGGCAAGGGATCGTTAGGTTGGGAAAGGTCACTGGCAGTTAAGTTCATGGCACTTTTATCATTCTCGCTATGGGAAAGATCTATGGTTGTATCCTCTTGTTGATTATCCATCTTTCTTTGAATCGAATCATCATCACTCGAGTCATGGTCTCTTTCAAATACATAGTCAAGTGGAGGTCTTGAGATTTCCCCTTGTGTGAGCAAGGGTGTATATTTTTGTATAACATCCACCTATTTGTCTCTCCAGAATTCATCATTATAAATGGTATCCCATTCATACTCATTGGAATTGGTATCAGAGTTTCCCTACAATCTAAGAACTGTGTCAGCTAATTCTTCATGGGATTTATTGAAAGCTTCTTCTTCTTGATTTTTCTTCAAGGCTATTTCTTTTGCATCTTCACCATACTCGAGTCTTGTCTTATCTTTTGGATGCATTACTATGGGTTGAACGGGCTCTATAATTCCTTCTTTTATTTTTCCTATGGGGCCAATCCCTTCATAACCCATTCTTTGCATGATTGCATAGCCTTTTCCATATTGCTTAGTAGGTAATTTGATATGTTGAACAGATTCATCCTCATCTTTATATAGCCAATCAAGAATAGCCTTATCTTCAGCTTCATTTTCTTGGGTATTTGTCTGGATGAATATCCCATTAAATTTTCTGATGGGAACTGAAGATTGCGTTCCTGACATGGAATCCATTGTAGCTTGATGTGTGGAGGTTGTAGGTTGACCATGTGACCTTGGTGATATAGGTAGATTAGGGAGACACAGTAAATATTCTCCCACCCCATTATCTTTTAATTGCATCTTTGTGCCAAAATATCTTTATCAATTCCCTTGTTTGATCATTATGTTTTGAAATAGTAACAACAAGAGCTTCTCTATTATGTGGGACAAAATTATCCTAGGTTGCTCTAAGGTTACAAAAAATCTGACTGTTGTTATGATCTACAGGTATGGTTACTTCTTGTCCATGATATGGAAATTTTAGACATTGATGATAAGTAGACGATACTACTTTCATCTCATGGATCCATGGTTCACCCAAAAGTATGTTATAAGATAAGTCTTGATCTAGAACCTAAAAAAAATATTCTTCACAATAGGTCCCACTCTGATATGTAGCATGATGAGGCCCTTGGAAGCTCATTCCTCATCATCATATGCTTTGAAAGTTATTTTTCTTCTTACATCAATAGACTCTTTTGAATATCCTAAGCCAAGAACCAATTTTAAAGTACAAATGTTTAGACCGGTTCCCCCATCTATTAAAACACATTTGATTCAGGTTTTATGAACCATGACCTCTAAATAAAGTGATGAATTATGGGGATGGGTCATGGAGGAATCATCCTTCTCAGGAAAGGATAGGAATGTGGGTGAGGAAAAGTGTCCCACCATGGCTTGAAATCTATCGACATCCAAATCAGGAGATGTGGTTGTGTCAACGAGAGCCTTTTCCAAAATTTCCTTGTGTCCTGACGATATTTTAAGAAGCTCCAAGGTAGAAATCTGAGCGGATTTTTTATGTATTTGATCGAATAAATTGTACTGCCTAGGAGGGGGGACATTTGATTTGGATTAACTTCCTTTTATAACTATTTCAGCCTCTCCCCTTGTTGTTGGATTAACTTCCCAATATTCTTGATTTCCTTTGACTTTGATGATGTTGACTTGTTGGTCATCAGTGTATATATGATTTATGGTGGTGTCACAGACATGATTTACATTTTTTCCTTTGTCACTTGAAGATTACCCTTTTTGATAATTGGGGAGAGGGTCCTTGAATGCTTGATGATCTTCATGGCATTATGTCCCTCAACTGTTATGGTGCAATTGTCGATCAAATCCTGGACCAAATTCTTTAAACCTTGGCAATTATTCATCCTATGACCTTTACATCTATGGTAATCACAAAAATATAAGTTATTCCACTATGGTGGTTTAACTCGAGGCTCATAATATTTTTGCGACGGAAATGTGTTAACGTTTTGATTCAAGAGATTGGACGAAGGGAGTAAAACTCCATCGATTTGAGAAAAATTGTGATTTGGGCGGATTTGAATTTTGATTGTTGTCAAGATTATTACCACAATTATTGGCCATATTTCCTTGGTTGGTTTTGTTTCCCTTATTGGAATTATTATTTCATTGGTTATTGGAATTTCCTGGATTGTTGTTGTTGTGTTGGATACCTAATATATTTAGAATGGTTGGATTTATATTCACATTGTTGGCAGCTACCACCCCATCATTTATAACATTTTTATTTCTAGTCCATAATCATGATTTAACATTGTTGTTGTTTTTGTTATAAAAATTTGGACCATCTTTGTCAAGCTTTAAAACTCCTCACTTGACCAAGGCTCCTTCGATGGTGATCGCGTTTTCAATTAATTTCTCAAATGATTGAGGATAATGAAGATTGAGCCTATAACTCCTCTCTTGATTTAGACTATCAATAAATATTTCCATCTTTTCATTTTCAGAAATAGGATGTGAATATCTTGCAAATAACCTTCTCCATATTTGCAGGAACGTGATAAAGGGTTACCCAATATTTTTCTTCACTTTGCACAAATCAAGAATGGTTATATGATGTTGTATGTTGTAGGAGTATTGAGATATGAATTTATTGATTAACTCCTCAAAAAAATTGATGGGAGGAGTGATTTTGGAAAGACACTCCATGTATTGTCCACCGAGACTTTGTGGAAAAAATTGCATCAAGTATGTATCTTCATGAGCAAAATTTAATCTCATATTTCAAAAGTATCGCACATGATCAATGGGTCCATTTTTCTATTGTATCTGTCAAATTTTGGGATCTCACAATGCATTGGAAAAGGAATCATGTTGAGATTTTTGTCAAAGGGATATGGGCAGATATCTTCCAAAACATATTTCTTGGTTGTAACCATTTGTGTTTCTTTAATTTTTCCTTGTAATGCTCTTATTTGTTGAGTAAGAGCACTAAAATAATTAAGGGGGGCTTCAAGATCCTCTCTAATATTTTTTGTATCAAAATCAAAGGGTAGTTTAGCTCCTTGGTTTGCTAGCAAAAGAAAGTATCTTTCTTTATTTCTCTCTAAAATTTTGTCCAAGAGAGTATGAAATTATGGATCCAATTTTGCTTCTTGAAGAATTTCCTTTGTCACTTCATCATTATTTGATTTATTCCTAGTGTGAATCTTGTGAAAAGGATTTTCTTCCCTATTACGCATGTTGCAAAGTGGATTTTCCCTTTCATCTTTTTCTAAGTGCTTTCGATATCTTGTGATAACAGGCATAAGCTTACACCAAATTTTTACTAATTTTGATCACAAATGGGAGAATGCAATTTGTTGGATATCTTAGTCAGAATAGAATGAGAGTTATATTGATATGACTAAAGAAATTTCTATTTTTTAGCTCATGATTCCCTGATTGGAAGGATGGTGATCCTGTTATGGGAATTAAACTAAAAATCAAAAATGGCAGTGATGTTGCACTTTGTGATGTTTTGATCTTAGTTTGAGAAATTAAGGATTTTTTCAAAAGCCTAATGCTTCTAATTTCTCTATTGAAACACTTGATCGGGATGATTGGAATACTGAATTGCAGGTTGCGGGATGAAAGAGGGATGAATGGGTTGATTGTGATTATGCCTCTACGAAAGAGTTCTTCGTTGAAAGAAAGCTTGTGAAAATACAGGCTCTAAAGAAAAATCGTCAGTAAGACCCCTAGAAAAGTCGTGATATTGATGGATGAAAGTTCGATGCTCAAGAAAAAATTTCTGACTTTGGTATAAAAATCATCTCCTTTTCAATAACTTCTTATAACTAAGGGACTTTTTTGGTTTCCTGATCCTTTTCTGGAGAGATTTCCTAACAAAGGTTGCCGATTTCCAGAGCCTAAGCATAGAAAAAGACCAAACTTAAAGGTAGATTGTGTCAGAAAACTATCTTGATTTGAAACATAGATGTGCTACTATGTTCAACGGATGCGCTAAAAATTATAATGAATGCACTAAAATATCAGATCAATGTGTTGGACTGTTGCATAGATGCGCTGAAATAGAGCACAAATGCGCTATAATAGAGCATAGATGCGCTAAAATAGAGCATGGATGCACTGAAACAAAATAGGGATGCGTTAAAATAAAGAAGGGATGCACTAAAATATCCAGTCAATGCGTCGAGATAGACATGTTTTGATAGTTTTTTTGAATTGGATGATCTTTATTTGAACTAATGTTTGAAAAACATGACATATAGTAGAAAATAGTTGTTTTTAAAATCCTAAAATCTAGTAATGAGTGTATGATATTCGAGATTTCCACGGGTATGAACAAAAAATACACTTCAAGCAGACTTACTCTTAATTGTCAAAAAGGTCATCATAATAACCACAACCCACATCTTAGAATTGTGTTGACTCACATAGCCATGTCACCCCTAGAGGGCACCCGTTTTTTTTTCTTTTCTAAGTGTGTACTCAAAGTTAGATTTCTCGAACCCTTGAGCAAAAAATCTATGTAAAATATATGGTGAGTGTCTTGGGGGCAGATTCTTTCCTCCCCTTGCACTATGAGTATTATGATGTTTTGTTACTGACATGGTTGTCTTCTACACTAAGTTTCATAGTAAGTGTTTCCATTTAGTGTAGAAAATGATATACTCCCTCAAGAGACCTCCCAACCTTTAGAACAAAGGCTTTGGGGATGGTTATCTTGCACACTATTTTCAAGTGGATTTTCATCAATAACTCACTTTTTTTTAGAGTGGGTTGGAATCCTTGGCTTTAGGTGTTCCCACTTAGGTCGTTCCTCTTGGGTGAGTAATTTTTCCCACAAGAGAAGGCCTTCTAAAGGAGTTAATAAACCATGAAGTACATGAAATGAAAAGATGATTTTGGCATTTTCATCACCCAATTAAGGAGAGAGCATTGGCCTATCACTTGACAATCACAACAAACAATTTTTCTCAAATTTTAATCCCAAATGAAAAATTATCTAAGATAAGTGAAGATGTTGCTTCAAAACAAACATGGGATTCATTTTAACCAAGATAAATTAATTTTTTGGTGACTACCCTAGGATTGGTTAATTTCAAATTTAAATGTCTACCCTAGGATTGCTTCATTTTGATAATCAAAATCATATCCATAGGTTTTGGAGGGTTTAGAAATGTCTTCATCAACCTTAATGTTTGAACTTTCAACCATTTTCTTTAATCTCTTGTTGTAGCACCAATAGGCCTTACTCTTAGTAGAATAACCAAGAAAGATTCCTTCATCACTTCTAGCATCAAACTTTCCTATATCTTCATCTCTCCTGATATAGCATTTACTCCCAAAGATTTGGAAATATCTAACAGTAGGTGTGTGTGTGGATATGTGGACTAACTAGAAAGATAAATAAACACACCAATGCAACAATATATTAAAGAAAACTAATTTAAAGATGAAACAAACTCTAAAACAAAAATTCCTTCAGAAACGTCCCATTGTCCTTTATCTCCAAGGATTCGATGTAAGTTGTTGGCTCTTAGTTGGTGTAAGCAGTAGCTTGGCAGAATGACAACTTAGAGAATGAGATTATGCAACATGCATGTGTATTGCTAAATGATATGAAATTTTTAAGCTAAGATATGAAGCTATAATACTATGAAGGATAAATGCTATGATTAAGAAAACAAGATGGCTAAATGTTGGATAAAATGCAATTATATTAGTCACGCTATATTCACAAAATCTAGGATCATTTTCAAAGCACAAAAAGGCTGTAATTATAGAGTTTTGGAGGCAAAAGTCTAGTTGGAAAAAATCAATGGTTGAAATCAAGCCTATCAATATGAACGGTGAGAGATTTTGGAAGTTGAGAGAAAGATGGAAACTAGAGAAAAAAATGGGAAATATTTCCTCCTACACAACCTTCTCCATTCAAAAATGAAGGAAAGTTGCTATTTGTGCATTTTAGTTATGAGGAGTTAGTTGGTAGTTGAAGATAAATCCTATAATTAAATAATTAAGTTATTTAATTATATGTGACAATGAATTTAGAAGGTTCCATAAATAAATAATTAATATTTAATTATGTTGAGGTGAAAAAGGTGTTTAATTAAATATTTAGAATATTTAATTATGTGTGAAGTGAGGAAAGTGTTTAATTAAATATTTAGAATATTTAATTAAATGTGAAGTGAAGAATTAGAAATAATGGATTTGGAAGAATATTATTTTATTTAAATTTAAAATTCAAACTTATGATAATCAATATAAATAAATTATAATATTTATTTAATTAATTAAGAGGAAAATGGAAAATGGTAATAATTAAATTAACATATTTATTTAATTAAATTAGAAGAATTAGAAAGTGAATGATACAAATAAATAATTAAATTTATTTATATGTAGATGACTTTAGAAGATTGATTAAATAATTCATATTTAATTGATTATTAGGCTTGATTTAATGTGACCATTTTTAGATGTATACAATAGGCTTATGACCAAACCATAGCTCAAAAGAAGTCTTACCAGTATTACCTTTGATTTGTACATGGTTAAGGATATAAAAAATAGTACTTACAACTTCTCTCCAATGGATATGAGGGACATTTCCTTCCAACATCATGGTTCTAGCAACATCTTGAACTCTCTTATTTTTCCCTTCCACAACTTCATTATGTTGAGGGGTCTGCGATGCAGATAATTGTCTATTTATCCCATGTTGTTCACAAAGAGTTAAACTCACCAAAAGTGAATTCACCTCCTCTATCTAATCTAATACAAGTAATATTTAGACTTGTCTCTGTCTCAACCATAGCCTTAAAGATCTTGAACTTTTCTAGAGATTTAGATTTCTCCCTTAAGAAAGTAACCCACATCATCCTAGAGTAATCATCAATAAGCAACATGAAGTACCTACAACCTTTTAGACTTTTGATTCTAGCAAGACCACACAAGTTACTATGCATAAGCTCCAACAATTCATTTGAACAATTTTGTTTTCTCTCAAATGAAATTCTAATTTGTTTTTTTAACTAGCATTCCTTGCATATGTTATTAGTAGGCTTCACCAACTTAGGAATATCTCTCACATCCTGTGAAGAACTTATCTTGATAATATTGTCAAAGTTTACATGACACATTCTTCTATGCCACAACCAACTTTCATCAACTTGAGAAATCAGACAACTTTTACTAGCAGCATTCAGATGAAAGATGTTACCTTTTGTTTTAGTACCTGAAGCAATCACATTCCCAGAACTTCTCAGCATGCTACATTTTCCCTCTTTGAATTAAATATTGTATCCCTTATCAACCATTTTTCCAACACTCAGAAGATTATGCTTCAAACCTTCAACATAAAGAACATCATTAGTATTGTGCTTACCATCAAAAGAAATACATCCTCTACCACAGATTATACCACCATTCTTATCACCAAATATTACAACACCACCATCATACTTCTCCAGGCTTAAAAATTTACTCTTATCACCTGTCATGTGATGTGAACATCCATTATCAATTACTCATTCATCTTTTTCTTCAACTCGAGCAGCTAGAGCTTTCTCAACATTTGTACAACTAACAGATTTAGTAGACACGAGATTATTTTCCTTGATAGAAATAAATAAAAACTCATCTTCACTTATATTCCTTTTTTCAGATTCATCATCTATCACACATTCATTAGCAGCATAGTAACACTTCTTTTGAAATTTAGGTTGTAAGGTCTTGGCTTAGGAACACTTTCTGGACACCTTGATGCAAAATGGCATATCTTATTGCAAGAGAAACATTTTATAGGAAACTTTTCTTTATACTTACCTTCTCTAGCTTCCCTTTTGACAATAAGTGCTTCAAGCTCATTTAGTTCTCTTTCTTCTTCTTCAATCTATCTCAATTCTTCCTCATATTTGAATACCTTTCTAGAAAAAATTTCACCCGGATCATATCTATGCTTGTCTCTCCTAGAAATAGTAGCCTTAAATGCAGATTCTATCTTTGGAGGGGCATCATCAAATTCAATCAACTCAAAAGCAGTAAGTTTACCAACCAACATATCTCTAGTTATATTTTTCACAGTTCGAAGATCCTCAATGGCTGCAACTTTGATTTTATATGCATCAGGAAAGGATCTAAGCACTTTGGCAATGATCTCTTATTTATCGACCTGTCCACCAGCACATATGATACCACCCACAAGTTCATTCACTCTTTGCATGAAAGTAGCAATATTCTCATCATTACCCATTTTCAACAATTCATATTTTCCTTTCAAACTTTGTAGCTTAGCCATCTTCACATTAACATCACCTTCATATAAAGTTTCCAACTTATTCCAGAACTCATAAGTAGTTCTCAAATCCATAACATTTGACATCTCAGAATTAGTCAAAGCACTCAACAATCCTTCCTTAGCCCTAATGTTATATTCAGCATCCCTAATCTCAGTAGTAGTAGTAGTAGTAGGACCATTATGAGGAATAGCATACCTATTGCATGTAATATTCTAGTAGGATTCACCAATGCATCTCAGATGACATTCCATTTGAGTCTTCCACGGAGAATAATGTGTTCCATCAAATCTCAGAGTATCCTTCTTATATGTTGCCATCTCGGATCACCTCAAGCTAATTAACAACATCAAGTTTCCACATTCCATGATAATAAATTATTGATCCTCTGGATTGAAACTATGTTTGTTTTTATGAATCAACATTTCAGATCAAACTCCATGATCCATCATCAGGATAGTATGCAAGCAACCAGACAAAAGAAAAATCATGGATTTTGATCTAATATGTTGATTCATAAAAATAAACAAAATTTCAATCCAGAAGATCAATAGTTTATCACCTCAACCTATTAAACTTCTTCCAAGGAACCGGCTCTAATACCAATTGTTGGTAACACAAGGGAAAACAACTAAGAGGGGGGTGAATCAGTTGTCATCAAAATTTTAGAATAATTAAACTTATTAACCTTTAAACTTAGATCTGATTAATAACAGTGAAAGCATGAATCAACAATACATCATAAACACACATGACACCAAGATTTTTGTGTGGAAACCCTATTAGGGTTAAAAACATGATGGAGGTTAATCCACAATTTATACCCTATTAAAAGTATAAGAATAATATATGAGGAATGCACATGCATTCAGGCACACTTCCTAGAGCTCATTGCTCAAAGGAAGACTCGCTATCTTACAAAACATATTTAGATTAAATCTATCTGAAGAATTTGACCTGAGAAATTAGCATTTGCTAATGCCTGAGTATAATTCTCGTTAAGCACATGAACACTTCTTCAGTTTCTTTCACTCTTGTTCACACTTTTCTTTGCCTTCAAATGATTTGAACCTTTATCACACATATCACTCACACACTTCTCATTTCTCGCACCTCAAATGAAGAGACAATAACTTATATATATCAAGAACATGAAATTACATTACTTCATGTTGGCTCCAACAAAATAATAGAATGAATGCAAAATGTCGGTCCAGAACAATAAATATTATCAATGTGCATCAACCAAGGGCCACAACATAATAGAGACCCAAAACGATGTTATCAAACTCAAAACACCTTCAAAGATTCTTCCTCAAAGATCCACAACACACTTCAAACACCTTGTCGGCCATGAACATGAAAAACATGAACACGCAAGAGAAAATTTTGGATCGCAGGCATAATGATCAATGTGGATGTGCAACACAGATAGAACATGATCTAGAAACTTCCATAAACACCTCAGGAACATACACAATAACTCAAATTATCGAAATCACATTATCTTCTTCCATGAACATCATTTGCAGTAACAAAATAACTGACAGAACACAGAAGCTTATAACTTGCTCAAATCTTCATGCGCGCCTCTGAAACTTTCAGAGTAGAAACTAGATAGGTTTAAAAACAAACCCTTTAATGTGCAACATCTCACTATCAACATACTGAACTTTCTACCATGTTGATCTGCACTACTTCACAAACAACCTATAACATATTTTATTACAATTTTCTCAATCTCCTCGACATATACAATCTTAAGGAAATTAATGCTAATAGTGTTGACATAAATGACAACCACATATCAGTAACTTGACCACAACATCCAATAGAAAAAATCCACAACCAAGACAAACACCTTCAACATGCCTCCCACTACCTAACCCTATCTTGCCTAGTCCTCCTCATTTTGCTTTACAAACTAGAAAGGAGTATGATCTTGTTGAACAACTAAATAATACTCCTGCTAAGATATCCTTATGGTACCTTATTCAAGCATCCCCTCATTATCATAACATGATTCAAAGTGTTTTACAACAAGTTTCTACCCCCCCTATTCTATAATCAACTAAAATAGCATCCCAAATTCAAGCTATAACACCAAACAATGTAGACATTACTTTCATCGACATGAGCTACCTCCCTTGGAAATGAGAAAGAAAAAATATTTCTTCATGATAATAGCCATCTATAATAGGTTTGGGATAAAAATAACCCTTTTTGGTAATGGCTCCACCCTTAATGTGTGTAGTGTAACTCTTTTGGATAGACTTGGCATGGATAAATCAAGAATTGAACCTGATTCCTTATTGATTCAAGGATTTGAAAATGTAGGAAATTAATATCTTGGTATGATTAATTTGCCTATTTCAATTAAAATGCATACATTAGAAACTCATATTCACGTTATGCCTCATGATCTTTCATACAATCTCCTTTTAGGAAGACCATGGATTTATGAGATGCATGTGATGCCTTCTACCCTTTATCGTATCATGAAATATGTCTACAACAAAAATTATACCAAATTGAAATGTATCTCGAGCTTAAAATTTGCTTACAAGTTGAAAAAGGAACAACAAGTCCTTTGAACACATTAATTCCAACATTGAACATAGAACCTATGAAAGAAGCGAAAAAAGACAAAGAAAAAGAAAAAGAAAAACATATTGAGGAAGTCAAGAAGTTATTCGAAGATGATTGGTGTTCCTTGGATTTCACATATAGATTTGATGGGCAACTTAAAATCATAATAAAGAAGCATGAAAAATAAAAAGTGATAATGTCAACACCAAATTTGGAAGACCCTTCGAAAGCATCCACCTCAACCACTTTAGAAGAAGAGGAGAATTGTACAAAAACATTTGATGAAGTTGATTATGAACAACCACCGAATCCAAAAGAAATATAAAATATTTATTGAAAATTTTATGAACTTATGAAACAACTTGTATATAGTGGAAAAGGATGTGGTGCTAGAGAACAATGTATTTGTGTCCCTATAGAGCCTAACTTGTGCAGGAGGACCAAGTTGGTTCATTGTGAAAACAAGGTCTTAAGTTTTCTTTAGGTTGATTTTTGGGTTTTTTAGTTATTAGGAATCAAATAAGGTCAATTATACCACTTATAATGTATTTGGAGTTATGTGAGTTTAGTCTTGTCATAGTTTGTAATTTGGCAAAAATGTTGTCAAGAAAAGTTGCTAAAAATGCAAAAAAATTGCAGAGTTAGGTGCATGCAAGGTTAGTTAGGTAGAGAGTTAGTTTTAAGAAATTTTTAATGGTTTTATGAGGCCATTAATGTTTTTATAACCTCAAAGAAGAGGTGGGTGGATATTTGTAATGAAGAAGATCAAGAAGAGACTTTATTTTCTATAATTTTTGTGCATTTTCTAAACGTTTTTATCTATTTCATTTTATGGTATGGGCCTGTGTAGCCTTATATTAGCCTAAGACCAATTTTAGATGAAATCCCATAGATTCTACTTTCATTTTCTTCAAGTCTCATCAATTTTCAGTAAGTTTTGAATAAGTTATGCCCATTTTACTATAAGTAGGTCTGAATCCTAAGTAGGGTTAACAATGGCTAAGAAAAAAGCATAACTTTAAGTATCATAAATGAAAATTCATAGAACTCAGTTTCAAAGGTCTTTATAGACATTTTTTTTTCCCCAAGTTTTAGGTGTCGTGAATAAGGTTTTGTGCAAATATAATGATGCCCTAGGCTGAAATCCATTGTTCTTTTTGCATGGAAAGGTGGCTAGAGGTTAGGTTGTGATAAAGAACCATTGAAAAAGAATGGGAATTAGTTTGGAGAGTTTTTGCAGACATTATTATACCTTTTCAAGGAATTGGTAAGGTGAGTTGAGGCTTGGGAGTCATATAACCAATAAACCCCTATTGTTACAAGTCTAGTTAGCCCCTTCCCAAAACAAGACAGTCAAAATTTCAGTCATACTTTCCAAAACAACCATACCTAAATTTTGGATATGTTTTAGAATGGAAAAATGCGTGCTCAAATATTTTTTTATAGTCAGAATATCATGTATTACTCAAACGTTACAAAGGACTATTTATTTCTTGAAAGCTAGTGGGAAGGTTTGCCTCTTGTGTGGAACCACTGTTGTTCAAAGACATAAGGTTTGGGAAACCATTTTTTTGGGTTGATCCTATAATATTTTGGATTTTCAAGGTGTTTTGGGGGTCCAGAAATAGGTTGTGGTCTTAAAACAACTTTTGGTGCATTGTAGGCCTTCTAATCAAGTTGAAATATGAAGGAGAGTTTGTGAATGTTTGGTTGATCAGTCAGGAACTTTGTTTTTTGTTTTTAGAAATATTTTGAAGCCCTCATTCTCTGCATCACTAACACACAAGGAACAAATAATTTTCTTGGTTATTTTCCCTCAAAAGAAAAAAAAACAAGCCTTCACTTAATATCAACACTATTACAAAAGATTCTTCTAAGACAACTTTAACAATAGTGCATCCTGAATTGATAGACACTAGTGGTCTTGTTTATTGTCTTTTAAAATAAATAAAATAAATAGAGAAATATTCACTTAACATAAATTTTATCACACAAAACACTAACGATTGGAGTTCGTTAGATTTTACACCCTCCTTTCAAGGAGAGAACCAAATCTTGCAATCTAAAGAGCCTTGTGTAAGTATGACATATTGTACTAAGAAAGAGATATATTTGTCACAAAATAAAGGAAAATATACTATTTATCAATAAATTATCTTGTCGAGACTCCTTGAAGATCATTAGATATCTCTCCCTCCAAGAACACAAAATAATTTCTACTACAAGAGTTCATTTTGTGCATATCATAGAATTCATGGTCATTCTACTAATGAATGTAAGCTTTAAGTGATAAAATTAAACATCTTAAGGAGTGTGGTGCTCTTCCTTATGCTGAATCACCTTATTCCTCTAATTGATACTACTTTTCAAGTTTATCATCAATCATCTCAGCTCATCCTTGTCCTGCACTAAGTGGGGGAAAGGAGTTAGGTTAGCCTTGTCCTCGTATGACACTTTTTGTTGTCTCTTTTGGCTAGTTTACCATCTTCCATGTACATATAAGAGTCAGCTTTGGATGTGGATGACATGCCTTAATTTGGCTCGCATTTAACGTACTAAGTTTTGGGGGAAACCCCTTATCCATGATATAGTGTCATTTGAGAACATATGACTTGGCATAGGGCTTTCTTAATAACCTCTCATATCTTCTTCTACTTTAAATCAATTTCTCACAGAAATGGTGTGATCAACCACATTAAAGTGGGGGAATACACCGACACTCATTTTTCACTATGCAATTTTCTTTATTCTTGTGATGCATCCTTTTCTTTGTGGTGTCATTAGGTCTGATATCCTTCGAGAGCATGATATCTCTTTGATTTGTCCTCTCTTGCAGACATTAGGCATGATGTTCCCTAAGAAGATACTTTACATTAACTAACAAAAATCCCTTTGAACGTACCTTACACTATTTTTCATTTACAATAATTGTTGTATGGCCACCTTGCATAACACACTTTGCTTGCCTATGGAGCGATCCTGCTTGTTCATGGGTGTCAAGCATATGAATTTTTGTGTGCCTCATGGATCCTCTTATTTATATTATGTGGTGCCTTATCAAATTTATTAGGAATTATAGCTTTTGTATTGTTAGTATGATTAGAATCCTAAATGTGGGCATGAATTTATCATTATATGGTGATAAATTGATATAGAGGCATGACTTTCTCAGTAAGCCAACCTTTTTGGATACTCACCTAGCGAGTAGAATGGTGTTCCATTTCCTTTAGAGTGAGCATTTTTTTTAGATACACAAGCTTAAATCTAATCCACAATGTGTGGGACAAACGGTCAAAGTTTGATCCACCTTTTTCTTTCTTTTTCTTTCATCTTTATGTCCATGACATTGCATGTTTGTGCATCTTGTTTTACTGCATAGCATACACCTTGTGTTTGTCCTTTTTTCTTATGTTGGATTGATGTAGGATCTTGGATCCTAGGGGCTTGGTCACCTCCTCGATCTTTTTTATCCTATACTGGTGCAAGAGCACCTTAAAGGTCTTTTGGAAGATCTTGTTGTTTTGGCTTGTAGGTGGTTCTAGCCAACCACCAAGGGAATAAGGACTAAGATGTAAAGTCCCAAGATTTTTTTTGATGTGTGTGTTATGGAAAACTTAGGGTAGTTTAGAGCTTTGAAGCTCAATTTGAGGCATATCAAATGGATGGAGTTTTTGTAGTCATACACCTTTACCATCAAGCACAAGAAGGGAGTTAACAACAAGGTTGTTGATGCTCTTAGCAGGAGGTTTCTTACTATCCAAGAGATACATCTACAAAGCATAGGGGTTGAAGGATTCAAGGATCTATATGAAGGAGATTCTGATTTCTCAGTGATCTACAAGGTATGTACTGATTTTGAGAACCTTTTTCATAGTGAATGTGTTGATTACACCTTGCAGAATGGTCTATTGTTTAGGGGGAAGAAATTATGTGTTCCTAGAGGTTCCATGAGGGAGAATCTAATCCAAGAAAAGCATAATGGTAGTTTGAGTGGTCACTTTGGTTTGAACAAGACACTAGACTTAGTGGAGAGGTTCTATTGGTGGCCTAAAATGCAAAGAGATGTAAGAAGATATGTGGAGCAATGTGGAGTATGTTAAAAGGAAAAGGGAACATCAACAAATGCAAGTCTTTAGCAGCCATTACCCATATCAAATAGACCATGGGAATGCATAAGCATGGACTTCATAGTAGGGCTACCTACGACACCGACTGGTTTTGACAATGTGTTTGTGGTAGTGGATAGATTCAACAAGATGAGCCATTTCATCCCATGCAAAACAACACATGATGTAGGTTAGATTGCACACCTATTCTTCAAGGAGGTAGTGAGGATACATGGGTTGCCAAAGAGCATAGTTGCAGACAGGGATGTGAAGTTTATGGGGCATTTTTGGAAAACTCTTTGGAGGAGGTTAGGAACAAACTTGTCTCATAACTCAACCTATCATCCTCAAACAGATGGATAGATAGAGGTGATCAATAGGGTACTTGGTAACTTGTTGAGATTCTTAACTAAGGAGTATGGAAAAGGATGGGAACAAGTGATTCCACAATCAGAATTTGCTTACAATGATAGCACAAATAGGACTATGAGTAAGAGTCCATTTGAGATAGTATATGGCTTACATCCAAGGGGTATACTTGAGCTTAGAGATATAAAAGATTATGAAGGAATCAGTGTTCATGCTGATGATTTTTCTCAACCAATGAGAGAGGTTCATGAGCAGGTAAAGAAGACATTAATGGAGGTTAACCAGAAGTTGAAGGCAAAAAAGATGAAGGGAAGAGAGAACTACAATTTGAGATAGGTGATATGGTGATGGTATACTTAAACAAGGCTAGACTATAGAAAGGCATACCAAGTAAGTTGCAAATGAAAATGATAGGGCCATGTAAAGTGTTGGCTAAGTATGGATCCAGTGCATACAAGGTGGAGTTACCCAAGGAGATGTCTATTTCACCTATCTTCAATGTGAAGGACTTGGCGAAGTATAAAGGACCAGAAATGGATGAGGAACAGTATAGTGCTAAGGTCAGTAAGGATGTGGAAGAACTCAAGGTACCTGATCAGATTAGACCACAAGTGGACAAGATTTCAGACTCGAGGGTGAAGAAGAAGACTAGTCACAAGACATACATGGAGCACCTAGTGAAGTGGAGACATCAACCAGAGTCAGAGGCTACTTGGATATCAGAAAGTGACTTTAAGAAGCATGAAATTAATGAGGATCTCTTGACACCACAAGTTCCTTAACTTCTTTGTTGCAGGGGGAGAATGGTGCAGGAGCACCTTAAAGGTCTTTTGGAAGATCTTGTTGTTTTGGCTTGTAGGTGGTTCTAGCCAACCACCAAGGGAATAAGGACTAAGATGTAAAGTCCCAAGAGTGTTTTTTATGTGTGTGTTATGGAAAACTTAGGGTAGTCTAGAGATTTGAATTTTGGAGAAGCTTTAATGATGAAATTAGGCAAATTTGTCAATGTAGTCTTGGCTATTTGTCCTAAAAGTTGGAAAAGGGCATTAATGATGCTCTAAGCCTGACCCAAGGGTCCTTTCACATGGGAGAAAGGTATATAAGGTTATCAAAACCCTAATTGAAAATTTGGGAAATCTATTGTACGATTTGGAGTTTTGGAAGGAAGAGTTGTGAGTTGGAAGTGTGCAAATTTGGTTGATTTTCTGTGTTTGAGCCTTCATCCAGTCAAGAATGGATTGAAAGGACCTATCTGATGCTTTGATTATTTCATTTGTGTCTCTTACTTACTGTTTGAAGCATGATATTAGTCATTTAATTTAACTAGTTATCTTTTTGCAAGTTTTTGGTGTTCTTGGTCTCACTATCGGTTCAGGCCAGTTTTATAAAACAATGCTCCCTACTTGAATTCCCGTGGAAAGGCTACCATGGCCACTTGGAATCAAGTAGGGGAATTTTTTTACAGTGTAAATATGGTGTGTGGTATCTTTTTTTGTAGGGGAGATGATGAAAACATCAAGCACTAGGCAAGTGCAAGTGCATTCTGGCTAGTGGCTTGGAGAGGACAGCAACAAAGAAAGTTGCTAAATGGATTGGTTAGTGCTAATCAGGAGTATGGAAGTGTGGGTACATTTATCTTAGACATGTTTGTGCAAGGAGGAGAGTTGAGGAGGTCGTTGAAGCCTTCAAAGGAGGAAACAAAGCCAAAAACCCTAGAAACCCTTGCAAATAGGGGGTTTGAGGACAACCATATGTACGAAAACTTGTAGAACCTAAGACCTAGAAAATATTGAATTCTTGGGGGTCAATAGTAAGAATATTCAAAAACATTTGGGGGTTGTTAACACCGTTTGTGAGAAAAGACAAGAAAATTGGTTTTAGGAGGCCTAATTGGGGCAAAAAGGCTACAAGGCCTAAAAACTAGTTTTCTTGAAAGCGATGGAAAAATGAAGAAATAAACTTGTAAGAAGGGACAGGGTGGAGCAATATCACTCTAGGAATAGCTATGAGACTCATTCCAAGTCCCAAGAAAGGTTTGGGCACTTTGTGGCAACTTTGAGTCCATGGGAACTCATGGTGATTTGAGGGTGAAGGAGAGCATTTGAAATTGGTGGAGAGTTCTAAAGGAGTTAGGGGGTCTTAGGAGTGGTCTCTGAGTAGGGTAGAGAATAATACCCTAGGAAGACCAAAGAATAGGTCTTAGGAAGAGAAAAAGTGCTCTTGAGGGATAGGACTCCCCATCATATACTATCTATATTGGTGCACTTGGATCCCTTTTGAATATCTACTTTAGTGTGAGTTTGAAGCAAGTTCCTCCTCTCACTAAAGTTGGGGCTAAATGTAGTGTAGGAAAAATTATCCCCTTTTCACAATTAATTTGGTAATGATTAACATTGAAATGAACCTAATGTTTCTCTGATCTAGTGTTCCAATGTGTTTTACACATTCAAATTAAGTTTAGGGCCCTTTTAAACTAAATAGGCCTAATTTTGCCTTAATTTAGTGTTGTAAAATTTATTTATTTACATATTCACACTAATTTTTTGGCCCTCTTGCATTAATTACCTTTAAATAATCATTAATATGCCCTTATGACCCTTTATTATGCATCCCAAGGCTTATTTCAACCGAAATCTTGACATATTCGGCAAATAAATTTAATTCTCTAACCCCCCTCGACATTTTCTTAGCTCAAAAAACTAGGGTGGGACTCATATGCCACCTTGGGAATATGATCTCCCCTAGGTGGGACCCATATGCCACCTTGGGCATATGAGTCCCATTTGGCGAATTTTTAGGGTTTTGAGTGGGAAAGCAAAGTTTTTGAATTCATATTTCATGAATGTCGGCATTTGTGATCTAAAAAATGGTAAATTAGATGAACTGCCTATATAAAAAATATTTCAAATCATTATTTCACTAAGAAATCAAGATTCAAGCATCCTAAGACTTCATAAGAGCAATATAGAGTATTCAAGAGCATTTCCAGACCATTCAAGGGTATTTTTGTAGAATATTATTGTCATAATTCAAGATTCATCATCATGTCAAAGGAATAATGCATCAAGCATGTTATTGAGCTAGTGTTGTGATGTAGCATTCAAGATCCAAGTTTAGCATTATTCCACATCTAACTCAAGATCAATATCTACCATGGCGACTTCATGTTAGATTGTAGATTTACACTTCCAGACATCATTCAAGGTATCATTGTTCATGTTTCATATTTCATGTTCATGTTTCATTGTTTCATCATAAGGTTTAATTACCTAAATGGGGTTTGACCAAGGAAAACCCCTATTCTCTAACAATCAACAAGTTTTTATCTCTCTACATGTGTGATTGTAGATCTAGGTGTTTTAGGTCTTGAAAATACATTGAAGAGAAAGGTTGGAGAAAGTTTTCAAAGTTTCCAAGTTGTTGAAGCTGTCACCTTGCTTGCAAGATCATGGAAAGTCAACTACAGAGAAGAATTCAAATTTTCAAAATTGGAGATCTAGCAGGAGAGAAGCTATAGTAGACCATTAGAGGATACCTGAGTTTGAGCCAAACCCTAATATTGGGACTAAATCATCACCTTGGGCATATGAGTCCTAATACAACACTTTTTCTTGATTTCAAGATATTCAGATTAGTCACTGAGAGACTCCAGTTCCTATCTAGAAACCCTAGTCTAGGAATAAATCACCCAGAATGGCGTATAAGTCCTAGGGTGCATTAAATTTCATAATTTTAGTATTTTAGACCTTGTGTTGAGCATCTTCATTTCTTCGAGTGCACCTCTATTTATATCTAGTTTGTTGTTTTGATTTAAATTCATTTTCTAGGTCATATAGTTAGGTTTTGCATATCATTTACATTTTCTTGTACTTCCAATCCTTACTTGGTTGTGAACCTGCTTTTAGTCTTTAATCAAACCCCTAATACACCTTATTATAGATATTTTTCCCTCATTTCCATCCCTAGATTAATATCTCTAAGGTTTCCTTGAATGAAACTTGAAGAAAATTGGTAGTTCTATCTCCCAAAATATAGAGCGACAATTTTATATATAACATGCATCATTCAACTTCTCACTAAAATAGGATATAGGTCTTCCTTATTGACTCAATATTGCTCCAAATGCATTTCCACTTGCATCACAATCCACGTGAAATATTTTGTCAAAATTTGGTAATGCTAATACTATTTGTTTTGTCACCTTGTGCATCAATAATTCAAAAATCATTTGTTCTCCTAATGTCCACTTGAAATATTTTGTGTCTCCTCTCATTGTCTCAATCATAGGGTTACAAACACTACTGAAATTTTTGAAAAACTTTTGGTAGAAACTAGCTAATCCATGGAATTATCTCACTTCTCTAATGTTTACCACTATAGGCTAATCTAAAAATTATTTTACTTTCTCTGGATCCATCTTCAATCCTTCACCAAAAAAAACAAATCCCGAGTATATTAAATTTGACTTCATGAAAGTACACTTCTTGAAATTAATCAACAACTTCTCTTCTCTCAACCTTTGTAATACTTTTTGGATGTACCAAAATTCTCTTTTGTGGTCTTACTAAAAATCAAAATATCATCCAAGTAAACAATGAAAAACTTATCCAAGAATTTTTTCAATATCTCATTCATCAATCTCATGAAAGTGCTCAGTGCATTGGTCAATCCAAAAGGCATCACTAAGCACTCATAAAATCCTTCATTATTCTTAGATGCAGTATTCCATTCATCTCCTTTGATTCTTATTTGATGATATCCACTCTTGAGATCAATATATATGAAATACTTTACACCAATCAAAAAATCCATAATGTCATCCATCCTTGGAAATGGGAATCTATACTTGACAATGATCTTATTAATTTCTCTTGAATTTGTAAACATTCTCCACTCTCTACCTTTCATAAGTGCAAGTATTGTAGGTACTACACATGGGCTCAAAATTTCTTTGATCAATCCTTTCCTCAACAACTCTTGAATATGTTGGTTCAGCTCTACATTTTCTATTGGTTTCATTCTATGTGCCACTTTGTTAGGTAAACTTGCTCCCGGTATAAGATCTATATGATGACTGATACTCTAGATTGATGGAATTCCATCTGGTACATTCTCTGACATGATGTATTCATATTATGTCAATAATTCTACTACTTTTGTTGAACAAGACAACTAAGAGGGGGGTTGAATCAGTTGTCACAGATTTAAACCTTAATTCATTCACCATAACTAAACCTTAACACTGCTTAAATGATTAAACATTAAGTGCAAGTGCAAAAAATGAAAACCATCACACAAACACAACACCAGATTTACATGGAAAACCCAATAAGGGAAAAACCATTGTGAGGATTAACTCACACTATAAAGAATATAATAATCGATTACAAGAGGCTCACTGCTTGAGAAACAAGGCTCACTTCAAAAACAAGGACTCTCTATCTAGATCAAAACTTGTTGTCCAACAAGGTTAAGAACCCAGAGGGCTCACTACCATAGATATACAAAGAAGATAGAATAGATATGTTACAAAGAGAAGACAATCTCAAGGAAACAAATAAATTCACTTGCAGACATGCATGAATGATAGAGTACACCTTCCACTCACTGCATCTAGAAACTTAGCATTTAGGCTTCACACCGATTTTCCACACTCGCAACACACTTACTCACTGATTAGAATCAATATCACATCTATTTTCTCTATTTCTTTGCACCTATCTCTCTTTTTCTTGCCTTTCTCTTTTCACCACTAACCCATTCTACATTTCTACCATCTTTTGTTGCAATAATGGAAAGAGGAATGAAACTGTTCTCATTGATGTCAACTAGTCATCTTCTTATCTACTATTTGTTGTTGACTATATATTTTGAGTATATTGAGAAAATTGTATATAAGGAAGATACAGGTTGTCAGTTGTTGGTTTGGTACTTGTGAACTATGTTTTCTATGTTTTGGCAAAGGTCCGAGAAAATTTTTATTGGTTTGGATTTCTCTTTATGGTTCTAGAATTGTGTTTCCCTCATTCTATTGAAGATGGTTTTGGCATTTGGGAGTATTGAGCTTAATTGATCTATGTGTTTTACATTGGTTTGGTTGATTGTGTGTCAAGCACTATCTTCAAATTTTATGAAGCATGTTGGATCTATTACGGGTCCTAGTGAAGCATGTGTTTTGGGTTCCCCTCATTCTAATTCCACCTTAGGATGTTTGGCACCAACCTAATTTGAATTTGAAGTTGGATGGACGAATTTGTATCTTTTCAAAGTTGGAGATGGTATAAATACATAATGCACTAGAAATGAAAAGTGTACATAATAAAATAAGGAAGATAAGTGAAAGAGCATACGTTACCATGATGTTATTCTGAAAGTGTGTGAGTTATGTGTGTGATTGATCAGTGTGAAGCTTAATGCTGATTTTTTGGATGCAGTGAGAAAAAGACAAACTCTGTCATTCATGCAAGTGGATCAGTGATTTTGGTGGAATTTTTTGTTGTAATGGGATTGTTGTCTCTTTGTAAAAATTCTTCTTTGTCTTCTTTCTATCTTTGTGGTAGTGATCCATTTGGGTTGTAGCCCTATGGATAGTGAGTGCGGATAGTGAGTCCTTATTCCAAGTAGTGAGCCTTATTCCAGGCAGTGAGCCTTACTCTAGGAAGTGAGCCTTTTGTAATTGGTTTAGATATTCCCTATAGTGTGAGTTAATCCTCACCGTTTTTCTTTCTCATTGGTTTTTCCACATAAATCTAGTGTTATTGTGTTTGTGCATTGGCATTTGATAGTTAATCACTTAATCAGTTTATGTGTTAGTTCTAGTAATTGAATTTAAGGTTAAAATTTGTGACAAGTGATTCACCCCCCTCTTAGTTTTCCTATCCAACAATTGGTATCAGAGCTTGGTTCCTTTGTGAAGAGCTTAACTGCTTGAGGAAGGTTCAGGATGGCTAGCAAAATGATCTATGATTATCCGAGGTTTGATGGAACTAATTATGGTATATGGAAAGTATTGATGGAAGAATATATAGAGTATTGTGGATATGATGTAGATAAAGCTTATAAGAAACCCTACACTCATCCTGCTAATGGTCTGAGTACACCTGAAGAAATTAGATCACATGAAGCAAATAATAAGAAAAATTTTATCTTGAAGAATAGTATAGTACACTCCAAGTTGATTAAGGTTCATAATTTGAAGATAGGTAAGGAAGTCTAGGATGTTTAGAAAGAGCACATGATGGTGATGAGAGGGTAAAAGAGGCAAAATTATAGAATCTAGAAACATTTTGATCTTTTACACATGTCTAAAGATGAGAATGTTAGATCCTATGTACAAAGATTGGATGAGGTTGTGACTGGAATACGATCCCTTGGCACTACTATAGATGAAACGAGAATTGTAAAGAATATTTTTAGAACTCTTCATGATGCTTACAGTAAAAAGGTGAGTGCTATTGAACAAACTATAGATTACAAGACTTGTAAAAAGGATCTTCTACTAGGATTTTTGACATCTTATGAGATGAGGAAGTCGAATCTAAGAAGTGGAGGTAAAACAAAGATTGTTTTTAAAGCTACCAAAACTGAAGATTTGGATGAAGAAAACTATCAAGGCTAACTTTTTAAGAAGAATGAGAAAAGGCTCTGATAATTATGAAGGTAAATTTCCCTTTAAGTGTTTTAATCGTGGAGAAATTGGTCACTATGTTGCAAAGTTTCTAGAAAGAGCTAAAAGGAATAAACAAAGAAATGAGGAAAAGAAGAAAGGAAAGAATATTAACAGAGCTTACTATGTTAATGAGAATGCTAGTATTTTAGATGAAGATTCAAAATATTAAGATCCAAATGACAATAAATTCTTGTTCTTGGCAATAAAGGATGAACTTACTTCTACAAAATCACAAAGACAGTCAAAAGAAAGTCCTTCAAAGAAGGAGAAAGATAAAGAGAAAAAGGAGGAGAAGGAGAAAAATGAAGGTACAATTATCTTTACCCTACATGCTAAATAGGAAAAGAATTTTTGGGTATTTGATAGTGGTTGCTCACATCACATGACTGGTGAAAAGAGTAAGTTTTTGAAACTTGAGAAATTTGATGGAGGTTTGGTTATGTTTGGAGATGATACTGGTGCTAAAACATGTGGGATAAGTTCAGTAAGTTTTGATAGAAAGCATCAGACTGACAATGTTTACTATGTTAAGGGTATAATTCATAATATGTTGAGTGTTGGTCAAATGTGTAGAAAAGGATATGATCTTGTGTTTAAGGATTAGAAATGTGAGATCCGGAAAGGATCTAGAAAATTTATTGCTATAGGAAAGAAATTTGAAGGGAATATTTATCAACTTAAAGGTGTTGATGGATGATGTTTTATGTCTCAGATAAATGGAAGTTGGCTATGGAATAGGAGAATGTGTCACATGAATTTTGATAACTTGGCAAGAATCAGTTATGTTCAAGTCATGAGAGATCTATTGAGAATTACAAAGCCTATAAATGCTATCTGCAGAAATTTCTAGTTCGGGAAGAAAATAAGAAGTTGTTATAGATCAAGAGAACAATCTACTACTGGATTTCTGGATTTGGTTCATACAGAACTTTGTGGTCCTATGAGAGTGTGAAGTCTACTTGGTGAAAGTTACTTTATGCTTTTAATTGATGATTATTCTAGATATACATGGGTTGCATTTCTAAGAGAGAAAGCAAATGCATTAGATAGATTCAAGGCATTCAAGGCTATGGTTGAAAATGAAGTGAATTTGAAGATTAAATTCTTGAGATCTGATACAGGTGGAGAATCCACCTCCTATGAGTTCAATATGTTTTTTGAATTGCATGGTATAAAGAGATAGCTATCTTCTCTAAGAACACCTCAACAAAATGGAATTATTGAAAGGAAAAATAGAACAGTTCAAAAAGTTGCTAGGTCAATGATCATTGAAGTTGGATTATCATAAGTTTACTGGAAAGAAGCTATTCACACCATTTTATACGTATTCAATTGAGTCCAAGCAAGAGAAAATAGTACAAAGACTACCTATGAGATATGTCATAGAAGAATACCTATAGTCAAATATTTCAAGGTATTCGGAAGCCAATTCTATATCAGAAGAGATGAGGAAACTTTGGGTAAATTAGATGCAAGAAGTGATGAAGGGATATTTATTGGATACTCTACTAAAAGTAAGGCATACAAATGTTTCAACAAAATTTTGAGGAAAATTGTAGAAATCTCGAATGTGAAGGTTGATGAAATAGTACAGAATTCTATTCATATTGATGGGTATATGTTTGATGAACATGGTTGTGCAAGAATAGAAGAAGTTGTGGAAGAACGGGCTAAGGAAGATGCTACAGTGATGTCCCCTAGGAAACCAAAATATGTACAGAGGAATCATTAAAAAAGCCGAATTATTGGAGAGAAGACAAAAGGTGTGTTAACTAGAAGAAAAGTTGTTGCTAAAGTAAATGTGTGCTTATTCTCTGAGATTGAGCCAAATTCAATAAGTGAAGCCTATAAGGATGAACATTGGAAGGAAGCAATGAAAGAATAACTTTTTCATATTGAGAAGAATCAAACTTGGGAATCGATCCCAAGACTGACAAACAAAAATATCATTGGATCAAAATGGGTATTCAGAAACAAGCTGAATGAGAATGGGAAAGTTGTCAGAAACAAAGCAAGGCTTGTGTAAAAGGCTACTCGCAAGTAGAAGGTGTAGATTTTCAAGAAAAAAATTCTCCGATAGCTAGAATGGAAGCTATAAGGATGTTCTTGGAATTGGATGCTTATAAAGATTTCAAATTTTGTCAGATGGATGTCAAGTCAACATTTTTGAATGGTGGACCAAAAGAAGGGCTCTACGTGGAACAACCAAAAGGATTTCAGTTAATAGATCAACCGGATATGGTGTGTATATTGAAGAAAGATTTATATGGATTGAAGCAATCTCCTAGATCCTGATATGCAAGGCTAGATAATTATTTGAGTTAGCAATGATTTAATAAAGGTACAAAAGACAACAATTTATATTTCAAGACTAAAAATGACAAAATCCTAATTATTGTTGTATATGTTGATGACATTATCTTTGGAGGAAATGAAAATGTTCAAGATGTTTGTGAGAGAGATGCAAAAAGAATTTGAAATTTCTATGTTTGGCGAGATGAATTTCTTTCTTGGGCTACAGATTAATCAATCAGAGGAAGGAATTTTCATTTCACAATCTAAGTATGTGAAAGAGATGTTGAAAATATTTGTGATGGATAGTTCCAAACTGGTAAGTACTCCTATGGTGACTCGTTGTAAGTTGGGTAAAGATGATGAATCACCTAAGACTGGTCAAAGCAAGTATAGATCTATGATTGGTGGACTACTATATTTGACTACCACTAAACCAGATATTATGCATGCATTTTATCTTGTGGCTAGATTTCAAGAAGATCCAAAGGAAACACATGTTACTATAGTTAAAAGGATATTTAGATATTTGAATGGAACTCCAAATTATGGATTATGGTATCCTAAAGATATTGACTTTACACTTAGTGCTTATATAGATTCAGATTGGGCCAAAAGTATAGGTGACCGAAAGAGTACTAGTGGTCATGCATTCTTTCTTAGATGTAGATTGGTGGCATGGTTGAGTAAGATCCAAGATTCAGTCTCTTTTTATACTACTGAAGTTGAGTATATTTTTGTTGCATCCTATTATAAAAAAGTTTTATGGATGAAACAGACATTGAAGGATATCACAATGTTGTATGATGATCCTATTCCTATCTTCTGTGATATTACAAGTGCTATTGAAATTTTGAAGAATCTTGTAATGAACTTGAGACCGAAGCATATATCTATCAGGTATCACTTCTTGAGAGAGAATTTCATGGAGAATGAAGTCAATCTTGAGTATGTTTCAACAAAAGATCATATTACAAATATATTTACAAAGGCTCTTCCTAAAGATACTTTTGAGTATCTCCAAGTAAGCTAGGGGTTATTTCCCCTCCTTTTACAAACTAAGATACATTCCGAGATGCATCAGTCTGATGGATTCATGGTTCTATCTTTTTGCATTGATGTTTTTTCGTGGATAACTCTCAAGTGGAATAGGTATTTTTTAAGTGTTGTCATTATGATTAATATCTTTTCATGTCAAAGTAAGTTTCAATGAACATATATTTTTACCTTTTCCATTGACATCAAAGGGCGAGAGAAAGAGCATGTGAAAAAGAGAGAAAGAGCATATGAAGAGGGAAGAAATCTACTAAGAGAAATTAGGTACTAAGGAAGATGATCTTCTAAGGGGGAGAAGGAAAAGAAAAGTATTTTCAAAGTTGTTCTGTGTCCTTGATGGTTTTTCACATCATGTGTTTCCATCAATTATAAAGGGGGAGATTGTTGCAAGAATGGAAAGAGGATTGAAATTTTTGTCATTGATGTCAATTGGTTAGTTGATTATCTACTAGTTGTTGTTGACTATATATGTTGAGTATATTGAGAAAATTGTATATAAAGAAAGATACAGGTTGTCATTTGTTGGTTCGGTACTTGTGAACTATGTTTTATGTGTTTTGGCTGAGGTTTGGGAAAAAATTTGTTGGTTCATATTTCTCTTTATGGTTCTAGAGTTGTGTTCCCCTCATTCTATTGAAGATGGTTTTGGAATTTTGGAGTATCAAGATTAATTGATCTATATGTTTTACACTAGTTTGGTCGACCGTGTGTCAAGCACTATCTTCAAATTTGATGAAGCATGTTGGATCTATTATGGGTCCCAGTGAAGCATGTGTTTTGTGTCACCCTCATTCTAATTCCACCTTAGGATGTTTGGTGCTGACCTAATTTGAATTTGAAGTTGGATGGCTGACTTCGTATCTTTTCAAAGTTAGAGATGGTATAAATACAGAATGCACTAGCAATGAAAAGTGTACATAAGAAAAGAAGGAAGATAAGTGAAAGAGAAGACACGACCTTGATTTTATTCTAAAATTGTGTGAGTTATGTTTGTGGTTGATTAGTGTGAAGCTTAACGCTAAGTTTTCGAATGTAGTAAGCAAAAGGTGAACTTTGTCATTCATGCAAGTGGATCAATGATTTTTGTGGAATCCTTTATTGCATTTCTATTGTTGTTGTTGGATTTTTTGGTTGATTTTTTTATATGTGGTTGTCATTGATGTCAACACTATTAGCATTAATGTCTTTAAGACTATATATGTCGAGGATATTGACAAAACTGTAATAAAATATGTTACAGGTTTTCTATGAAGCAATGAAGATCGACATGGTAGAAAGTTCAGTAGGTTGATAGTGAGATCTTGTAGATTAAAGGGTTTATTTTCAAACCTATCTAGTTTATACTCCAAAATTTTCAGAGGTGTGCATGAAGATTTGAGTAAGTTATAAGGTTCTATGTTTTGTCAGTTATTTTGTTACTACAAATGGTGTTCATGGAAGAAAATAACATGTATCTGATAATCAAAGTTGTTGCATATGTTATTGTCGACCATGAACATGAAAAACATGATCCAGAATTTTCTATTATGTGTTCATGTTTTTCATGTTCATGGTCGACAAGGTGTTTGAAGCGAGTTTTGGATCTTCAAGGAAGAATATTTGAAGGTTTTTTATGTTCAAAAACATTTTTTTGGGTCTCTACTATGTTGTGACCGACCTTGGTTGATGCACATTAATAATCCTTATTATTTTGGGCCGACAGTTTGCATTCATTCTATTATTTTGTTGGAGTCGACATGAAGTAACGCTATTTCTTGTTGCGGATATATATAAGTGATTGTTTCTTAATTTGAGGTGTTTGAAATATGAAGTGTGTGAGTGCTATGTGTGAAAATGGTTCAAATCATTTGAAGGTAGAGCAGAGTGTGAAGAAGAGTGAAAGAAAGTGGAGAATTTTTCATATGCTTAACTAGAACTGTACTCAAGCATTAGTATATGCTACTTTCTCATTTCAAACTCTTCAGATGGATTTAATCTAAATATTTTTTGTAAGACAGTGAGTATTCCTTTGATTAATGAGCTCTAGGCAATGCATCTGAATGCATGTGCATTCATCATATATTCTTCTTATACTTTTAACATGGTATAAATTTTGGATTAACCTCCACCGTAATTTTCCCCTGACAGGGTTTCCATGCAAAAATATTGGTGTTATGTGTGTTTCTGATGTTTTTTTGATTCATGCTTTCAATATTATTAATCATATCTAAGAATAAAGGTTAATAAGTTTAATAAGTCTGAAATTTTGTGACAACTAATTTACCCCCCCTCTTAGTTGTTTTCCCTTGTGTTTCCAATAGTTGTCTCTCTGTAAAAATTATTATTTGTCTTTTTTCTATCTTTGTGGTAGTAATCCCTCTAGATTGTAGCCCTGTGGATAGTGAGTTTAGATAGTGAGTCCTTATTCTAGACAGTGAGCCTTATTCTAGGCAGTGAGCCTTATTCCAAGTAGTAAGCCTTATTCCAAGAAGTGATCCTTTTGTAATAAGTTTTGATATTCCCTATAGTGTGAGTTAATCCTCACTTTGTTTTTTCCCTCATTGCTTTTTCCATGTAAATATGGTGTTATTTTGTTTTTGCATTGGCATTTGATGGTTAATCACTTAATCAGTTTATGTGTTAGTTCCGGTAATTTAATTTAAGGTTAAAATTTGTGACAATTGATTCACCCCCCCTCTCAGTTTTCCTATCCAACATCTTCAACTTTGAAACATATCCAAAGTCAGTCATCCAATATTAAATTTAAATTAGGTCAGCACCAAAGCATCCTAGGGTGGAATTAGAATGAGGGTGACCCAAACACATGCTTGATAAGAACCTAAATAGATCCACCACACTTCATCAACTCCAAAGATAGTGTTCAACACAAGGTTGATCAAACCCATGTAAAAAACATAGAATAATTAAGAATGAACCTTCTAGATACCAAACTATCTTCAATACAATCAAAATAGCTCAACTCTAGATCAAAAATTCATAAGACTTTACCAAAGAGAAATTAGGACCAACAAAATTTCTCCCTGACCTCAACCAAAAACATAAAAACCCATAGTTCACAACTGGTAAATATAACTCGCACTATATAATGAATCAATAGCTAAAAATATGGATATAGCAGCTTCCAACAATCATGATCAACGTATCTAAACCACACAAACATAGGAGCAAATCCCTGAGAAAAACCCAGAGCAACCGTTGAACACCTGCAATCTTTCTTCAATACAATTTTCTCAATATCCTCAACATATGCAGCCAATAACCTGTAAACATGACATTAATGACAACAATAACCAGTCGATAACCAATTGGCCAGTGGACATCAATGAAAAAACCTTCATTCTTTCCATTCTTACAACAATCTCCCCCTTTTTCATTGATGGCAACACGTGATGTGAAAAAACCATCAAAGACGGCATACTAGCTCTGAATACACTTCTCAAGATTTTTCTTTTTGTTTCTCCCCCTTAGTAGATAATCTTTTATATTCTTCCTCTTTTTGTTTTTTTTGTTTTTTTTTCACATTCTTCATCTCCCCCTTTGACATCAATAAAAAAGTAAAAAGATATTTTACATGATTTCCCCTTTGGCGTTAAAAACAGAATACTTCACAATGACAACACTTGACACTACTTGCTCCCCCTGAGAGGTGGCCACCAAAACATCAGTACAAAAGAAAGATAGATCCATATATCCACTGGACTGATGCATCTCCATATGCATCTAGTTTAATAAAGGAGGGGAAATTACCCCTAAATTCTCTCAAAGTTTCTCAAAAGTATCTTTAGGAAGAGCCTTAGTAAATATATCAAAAATTTGATTCAGAACATATTCAAGTCTTCCTTCATTATCCATGACCTTATCTCTCAAGAAATGATACGTGATAGATATATTCTTTGTCCTCGAGTGCATCATTGGATTCTCTGAAATGTTAATTGCACTTGTATTATCACAGAAGATAGAAATAGGATCATCATACACCATTGTGATATCTTTCAATGTCTTTTTCATCCATAGAACTTGTGTACAACAAGATGCAGTAGCAATATACTTAGCTTCAGTGGTAGATAAGGAAATTAAATCTTTCTTTTTACTCAACCATGCCACCAATCTACAACCAAGAAAGAATGCACCACCACTGGTACTCTTTCTTTCATCTACACATTTAGCCCAATATGCATTTGTATAGGCACTTATGGTAAACTTAGTGTCTCTAGGATACCATAGCCTATAATTTAGAGTGTCATTCAAATATCTGAATATTCTTTTGACAACAACAACATGTTTCTCCTTAGGATCTTCGTAAAATCTAGCCACAAGCTAATATCTGGTCTAGTAGCAGTCAAATACAATATTCCACCAATCATAGATATATACTTTCTCTGATCAACCTTAGGTGAATCATCATCTTTACCCAGTTTGCAACCAATCACCATAGGATTACATACCGGTTTGGAACCATCCATCCCAAACTTCCTCAACATCTCTTTCACATACTTAGACTATGAAATAATAACTCCTTTCTTTGTTTGATTAATTTGTAGCACAAGAAATAAATTCATCTCTCCAAACATAGACATTTCAAACTATTTTGGCATCTCTTTCACAAAAATCTTACACATATTTTCAATCCATATAAGGAATTCTTTAATCTTCACACCATATCCGGTTGATCTGACAACTGAAATCCTTTCGGTTGATCATTTGATATGTAATAACTTCTTGCTTGCTTTCCAAACTAAAAAATTATGCAAATATCATTTATAGGCTTTGTAATCCTTGGTAAATATATCATAGCCTGTACTACAATAATCCTCGCCAAGTTATCAAAATTCATGTGACACATTCTCTAACTCCACAACCAACTATCATTAATCTGAGTCATGAAGCATTGTCCTTCAACACCCTTAAGTTGATAGATATTTCCTTCATATTTCTTTCCTCCAAAAATTAGTGTTTTGCATCCTTTTTGGATCTCACATATCTCATCCTTAAACACAAGATCATATCCCTTACTACACATTTTTCCAACACTTAAAATATTATTCCTTAAACCCTTAAAATAGTAGACATCATCAGTATTATGTTTTCCATAAAAACTTACTAAACCTATCCCACAAATTTTAGCACTAGTATCATCTCCAAACATAACCAAGCCTCCATCATATTTTTTAAGTTTAACGAACTTAATTTTATCACCATTCATGTGATGTGAACAACTACTTTCAACAACCCAATAGTTATTTTCTTGTTTAGCACATAGGGTGGACATAACAGTACCTTCATTTTTCTCCTTCTCTAGATGGCTTTCCTTCACCTATTTTTCAGAATTAGCAAAAGTAGGTTCATTGTCATCAGGGTCTTCATAATCAAATTATTCATCAAATATACTAGCATTCACATTCACATAATAAGCTTTGTTGGTCTTCTTTCCTTTATTTTCTTTCCCATATCTTTGTTTATTCCTCTTAGCTCTTTCCGACCATTTTCCAGCATAATGAGCTATTTCTCCACAACTAAATAATTTAAAGGGTAACTTATCTTCATACTTATCAGAGCCTTTCCTCATCCTTCTCACAAATTTAGCTTCTATTTCATCAAAAAATTCTTCATTTGAATCTTTAGCTTTTGTAGCTTTAAAATCAGTCTCTGATTTGCATCCATTCCTCAGATTCGGCTTCCTCATCTCATAAGATGTCAAAAATCCCAATAACAAATCTTTAGTGCAAGTCTTATAATCTATAATTTGTTCAATAGCACACACCTTATCATTGTAGGCATCAGGGAGAATTCTAAGAATCTTCTTTATAATTTTGGTTTCATCTATAGTAGCACCAAGTCCTTGCATTCTAGCTACTATCTCATCCAATCTCTATACATAAAATTGAACATTCTCATCTTCAAACATATGTAGAAGCTTAAACTATGTCTCCAAATCCTACAATTTTGCTTCCTTGACTCTTTCATCACCTTCATGTGCCCTTTCCAAAGTATCCCAGAATTCCTTAGTAGTCTTCAAATTCTAAAATTTAATCAACTCAGAATGTACCAGATTGTTCTTCAAAATGTACTTTTCATTATTATTCACTTCATGTGCTTTGATCTCATTAGTCATACTCATACTATTAGAAGGATCAGTGTAAGGATTCTTGTAAGATTTCTCCACATTATATCCACAATACTCTAGATACTCTTCCATCAATATTTTCCAGATAGCATAGTTAGTTCCATCAAACCTCAGATAATCATAAGTCATTTTGCTAGCCATCCCAAACCTTCCTCAAGCGCTTAAGCTCTTCACCAAGGAACCAAGCTCTGATACCAATTTTAGAACAAGACAACTGAGAGGGGGGTGAATCAATTGTTACAAATTTAAACCTTAATTCATTCACCAAAAATAAACCTTAATACTCCTTAAATGATTAAAAATTAAGTGGAAGTGCAGAAACTAAAAACCATCAAACAAACACAACACCAGATTTACATGGAAAACCCAATAAGAGAAAAACCACAGTGAGGATTAACTCACACTATAGAGAATATCAAAATTGGTTGTACAAGAGGATCACTGCCTGATAAACAAGGCTCGTTGTAAAAACAAGGAATCACTATTTGGATTGGGACTCATTTCCCAACAGGGCTAACAACTTAGAGGGCTCACTGTCACAAAGATACATAGAAGATAGAAGAGATATGTTACAAAGAGAATGCAACAGATAAATCCACCACAATTTTCTCAACCACTTGTAGGCATCAATGAATGATAGAGTACACCTTCTACTCACTACATCTAAAAAATCAACATTTATTTTTCGCACTGATTTTCCACACACACTCACTGATTAACATCAATCTCACATCTATCTACTTTATTTCTTTTCACTTATCTCTATTTCACTTGCCTTGCTCTTTTCACCACTAACCCATTATGCATTTATACCATCTTCAACTTTGAAACATATCCAAAGTCGGTCATCCAACATTAATTTCAAATTAGGTCGGCACCAAAGAATCTTGGGGTGGAATTAGAATGAGGGTGAACCAAACACGTGCTTGATAAGAACCTAAATAGATCCAACACGCTTCATCAACTTTGAATATAGTGTTCAACACAAGGTCAGCTGAACTAGCGTAAAAAACATAGAACAATTAAGCATGAACATTCCAGATACCGAAAGTATCTTCAATACAATCAAAACAACTCAACTCTAGAACTACAAGTCATAAGACTTTAGCAAAGAGAAATCCGAACCAACAAAATTTCTCCCAAATCTCAACTAGAAACACAAAAAGCTAGAGCTCACAACCAGTGAACATAACTCACACTGTATAATGAATCATTAGCAAAAAATCCGGATATAGCAGCCTCCAACAATCATGATCAACATATCTAAACCACACAAACATAGGAGAAAATTCTTGAGAAAAACTAGAGAAACAACTAAACACCTTAAATGTTTCTTCAATACAATTTTCTCAATATCCTCAACATATACAGCCAATAACCTATAACCATGACATTAATGACAACAACAACCAGATGATAACCAATTGACTAGTTGACATCAATGGCAAGACCTTCATTCTTCCCATTCTTGCAACAACTTCCCCATACTTTGTGGTAGGGTTCTCTACCTCCAAACCACTATTCTTTGGAATCAATGCAAAACACATTTTCTCATGCCTTAATCCATCAAGAAATTTCCTTCCATCTACCAAACATAATTTGGTGGTGCCATAAAATTCACTCTTCTCCTCTTCTTCCAAAGGTATCAAATTGATTGTATTTCCATTTGATGTCATAGTATAATCATTCCTTCTTCCATCATGAGTTTATTTCTTATCATATTTCCATGGTCTTCCTAATAGTAAATTGCATGCATCCATAGGCATAACATCACACAAGACTTCATCCCTATATGTTCCAATATGAAATTTTACCAAACATTATTCATTCACCAATATCTTATGGTCATCCTGAATCCATTCTATCTTATAAGGCTTTGGATGTTTCAATCTCTTCAAGTTCAACTCGGTTACCATTTCTTATTAAACTATATTATCAATACTACCATTATCAATGATAAGTTTACATATTATTCCTCCAGACTTACATCTAGTTATAAATAGAATTTTCCTCTGCAGTGGTTCTTCACTCACTTCTTCATGCATTAAATCTCTTCTCATCACCAATGATTCACCTTTCTCTAGCTTCCTAATTGAATTAGGGGTTCCAACATGTTCCTCCTCCACATATGTTTTCCTTTTAGTATGCTCAAGTTTCTTTCTGGTGCTTCCTTGATGAAACTCAAATTATCTATGTCCTTTGCCTCCACACTTGAAATAGATTACTCTAAATATCCTTCTCTCAATTCTTCCTTCATATCTCCAATATCCATAATTGTGGTAAGGATTATGGCTCCCTCTATTATTGTGGTAGAAATTTTGATCTTCTCATCCTTTGTAGTATGGTTTAGCATCATTTTCTTTGCTCTGGTATGGTTTCATATCTTCACTCTACTCCAAATTTGGTCTTCTTTCTCTAGATTGGGTTCCACTCTTTTTAAATCTTCCCCTTGCACTCCTTTGCCTTTATTCAAACTTCTTGTTCAGCTTCTCTTCAACCTTCAATGCAAAATGGTATGCTTCTTCAACAAATGTCATCTTTACTAAGATCAACTCTTCTTAAATTTTTTGTCTTAGTCCATTGATATATCTAACAACCTTTTCTTTGCTTCCTTCAATATGACTGGTTCTTATTATCATCTTGTAAAATTCTTCAGTTTACTCCTTCATAGATCTTTCTTTTCTCCTTAGGTTATGTAATATCTTCAACAATTCATGTTCATAATCTCTTGGTATGAATTTATTTCTCAAATTTGTCACCATTATATCCCATTTGATGTGTTGGCATTTTTTATAACAACCCAAGCAGAACTCACAAGAGCTTCTATGAACTTTCCACGCTCAATTCTTAAAACCCTGACAGCACTGTGCCAACTTAACGAGAACATAGTAGTAAAGCTGCTATCTCTCCTACACTTCAGACTTTGTAAGATCTAGGAGGGTTTTCCTAAAACACGTTGTCGTTTATGATTGAAATTATTTGCTCGCACACAAAAAAACAAAAGATAAATTCCCGCTGATGTTAAAAGAGATAAACCTTCAAGAAATTGGCTGCTTCTTAAAAGAGTCTGGATCTATTTAAACAAGAATCGAAATTACACCTAAATGTATTGATATGAGTTATATGAATGAAATTTACTGAAGCCATAACACAAATATCAAAGGACGAACAGCATTCAGAGTTCCAATGCCATATCCTAAAGCACGGAGTCAAAAAGGAAATTGAACTATAGGGTAACTTTCATATAAAGCACCTATGATCTGTATGAATAGCATTACAATCCATATATCAATACTTGAATTTATTACTCCTTGATAAATCCTATGTGTTAATTCGCATAAACTTAATGGATAACTGAAGCATTTAACCTGTCCTTTGAACCAGAGCTATAGTCAACCATAATCCATAGTAAATAATAAATGGAGATTAATGAAAATCATCTTGGATGGATACTTCATTAATAATTCATGCAAACTATTACAATAGGAGAGAAAATAAACCCAAAACAATCACAAGGTTGACATAAGCATGCTCAAGAACCCCATGATTTACTAAATTCCCAAATCTAACTCAAAACTTCAAAACCTGAACATATTTTCCCTCTGCACTACTTGACTCTTATCTCACGTATCTTGAGTAATTTCAACAGACCTTTCTCTTGGCCCAAAATTCCCTTTTATAAAAACAAGGGAGCCAACAAGCTTCAGGCCGGAGAGTACACATGTTCATTTTTTACTAGACTGCTAATCTCTAATCAGTTATCTTACATCATTTTTTGGTAAGAGAGGAAAAGCCAAAACAAAAATGATCATTAGTTTGTTGTGGAGAAAGAAAAATCGTTGCTCCAAGAGTCACTCGCCTTGCACCAAAGTATCTTTCACCATTTTTTGCACTTATTTCATTTGAACATCCTGTACTTGAATTTGCAGAGAGAGTGCATTTTAAAATATAATATCAAAGGCCAGACCTGTAGTTTTCATGACCAAATTGCAATTCTCAGTCAGGACATTCACAATTCAAGTTCATCAGTGAACACCCTTTTCCATGACATGAAATCCTCCTCAAACGGCCAATTGAAAGCTACCACCTGATCCACCATGTTTCGGTAAGGTGCATACTTTATCATCAATGGCGTGGTCATTTTATCAAATTCTCCAAGAAACTAATGGCAAACAACAACTTTTCCAACGTGTTTTCCAACATGCGAATATCAACATTTTTGCATATCTCATGTGTTTGAGCAATCATTATATTATTCATCTGCTCCTTCCATGCCTGCAAAGGCTTGACCTTATCCTGAATATGCAAAATATGAGGTAGTGGAGTCAAGTCCTTTCCATCATAAATATCCTTCAATGTTTTGATTTTGGACTCCATAGGAGCAACAGACCCTTAGAACTTTTACTCCACCATACCCTTAAAAAATTGATATGTTGTTATGACTATAGGGTACTTGTCCCCATGTTGTTTTGCCCCAATTGCCATAAATTTTAACTTCTCCATTCTAGGGCCCCATCTATTTAGCAAAGGGATAGCCAATTCTCTATCCTTTGGAAACAATTCGAGTGCTTGCAACATTAAAGCATAATTTGCATGAACATTGTTCAGCTTACTCTGGACCCGTTTATGTAAATACCCTAGCACAGTGTCAACAATCTCTGAGTTATTCCTTCCTGTTGCATCCCAAATTTGGTTTACCATCTCCTTATATTTTTTAACCTATTGGATTTACTCTTCCCTATAAAGATCTCCACCCGAGCCACTAGCCCTTTCAATTGCAATAGGCACTTGTCCCATATTATATGGGAAAATAGCCCAAGATTGCTCCTGTGCAGAAGGTTGAGGATGCTCTACTGGTGGGTCAGAAATAGTATGACTAAAGCTAGCCTTCCTTTGAGACCTCAAGGTTTCCATCTGTTGTCTCAGTAAGACCATCTCAGTTTCCAATTCTGCCACCCTTTGCTGACTCTTATTATACTCAATAATAATTTCATTATCCTAGCTCCTCAGAGTATCTCATTTTTTAGTTAAGTCCTCCACAGTTGCCCTAGTAAATTTGGCAACATTCACGACCATGTCAACAGCCTCCAATGCAGGAGTGTCAGCAACTCTTTTTACAATCAAATGACCACTAATGTCAGATGTTTCTGCAACAACGGGCTTTTGGGACCCTGTGGATAATGACCATATAGCCAAAGCATCCCATTCCTCACTAAAGGCTAATCCTTTAAGTGCCAATGCAGTCTCCTCCTTAGTTACAAGAAGCGGCCTATTGGCCCTTCTTACTATGTCAAACACCACAACATCAGCAATATCCAATTCAGGGAGTAGCAATATTCCACACTTTTGAACCAATGCCCTACCCTGTTCTGGTGTGATTTCCTTAAACCTTTCCTTCATCTGCAATCTAACCCTTGACTAAATTACCTGCTCTGGGAGCTCTGGATGCAGACTTCTCTCATGTGTAACCTTCTCAGAATATAATGAGAGGTGAGCTCTCCATACAAAATCTTTAAAAGCAAGAGTATGAATAAAAGAGTCATCCATCATGAACTCTTTGCAAGCCTCCATCCTTAAGTCGTCATTGTTTGTAATCCCTTTGATCTCATCCTTCCCCAATCTTAGGGTGATTGCCTCTAAACTCGTTGCAGTGTCAGCTGGGTTTAGTGGCATCTCCAGATTCATTTCATCTAGAGTTACAATGATGTCCTCCTCATCATTACCCTCACGGCCAACATCCCTTACACTTTCAGTCCTCTACCTCTTTCAAGATGGTGGGTAAATCTATTCTGAAAACCTTCGAGGAGAATCCAAGTCAATAATACTTGGCACTGATTGCCTTGGGACAGATGGTCCGCCCCTCATTGTAACCTCCTCTATCCTGCTTCCCTTTCTCCTGGAAAATACCTTTATCTTCCCTTGAGGCTGATAAGTAGGCCTCTCTTCAATTCTTACCTCAGTGTACTCCTCAGTGACTTGTGATTTTCCCCTTTCTTCCATAATTCTTTCATCCTTTAAAACCCCTACCATGCTCTCAAAATTGTCAAGAGCATAAATCGCTTTACTAAGCTCATCCTTGGCACCAAGTATAGGATCAAAATTAGGCATCTCTTCTTGTTTACTTCTTACCATTTTTGAATAGGCAATGAACCTTGCCTTTCTCTCATCTTGTAAGTTCAAATCAAAAATCTCCCTAATGATATCATCAGGAAAATAAAATTTGTAGACAAAGGTCCCAGTCCGGTGCTTAGCCTTCATTTGGGAGATAAAACCCTCAGGATCATGGTTCCTAGGGCGTGCAGTCCTTAGCCTATATGGCTTGAGCAATAAGAGCAGATTCCTCCACCCCCCCTTTGTCATGACAAAATCGGTGAAAACTATATATTCAAGGAAGAAAGATCCCTTCTTCTGTTCAATAGGCAAATGGAAATCCTAAGATGCTCCCAATTACCTCATGATTTCTATGAAACCAAGTCTAAGGGGAACCTCCCTGGGTAGAACAAATGGGGTGGCATTTGTACCAAAAACCCTTAAAACTATTGTTCCATGATTGGGGATAATATCCCCCCAGTTATGTGTTAAATTCAACTCATGCCTCCTCTCCATAGGTCTTAGGAAATCATGAATTTCCTTTGGAATCCTGGGGAAATCAAAAACCAAGGCCTTTCTTAACTTGGAACTGAAAACATTGTGAAAGGTTAGATAATCGAACTTATAATCATGCATGTCGAGGACCCTAGTCCAATACTGGACAGGCATCTCAATGTCTCCTTCTCTTTTCTTTAATTCCATATCTTTCTCAAACACACTCTGACCCCTATACAAAAACATGTGGATTAGCAGAGAGAACCATTTGAATCCTACCCAATTCTTCCCCAGCTTCAAAGTTGTTAAACCATAATGCATTTTCTCTACCAGTTAAGTGGAAAAATCATATACCACATTATAACCCGGGTGCTGGATGTTTACAGCCATATACATCACATCTATAGGCAAAGTCTTCTTCAAATCTATCCCCAAGACCTGACACAATGCACAAACGGTCTTCTTAAAATGGGGGGTGAAATAGTCCACGGGGAAAGGTTCGGGCTCATTCCTACCCATAACAACTTTTCTCTGGTTCTTGCCTCTTCCCGACATAGCCAAATGGGGTATCAAAAGGGATGTCCTGATCAAACCCTTGGTGTTTATGTATTCCTTCTTGAAGACCTCCAAGTTTATGGGAATCATATCTTGGCTCCATTCGTGCAAACCAAAAATCTTTGTGACTTCCTCCCTGGTTACTTTGATCATTTGCTTGCCAAGATGTGTTCTGACTATTCGGGCCACAGGGTCGTACCTCAAATCAATATCCTTTAATAGGTCTACATCCTCATAGACATTCGGTACCACCAGTTTACCCAGGTCCAATCTCCATGGATTACACAAAGGAACTACTAAATTTCTATTCCCAAACCAATTTGAAAACAATTGCCAACCAGTGTATGGCAATTCGGCATCATGAATTGCACAGTGCTTATCCACTAATCCTTCCTAAAGCAAGGGCCTGTAAAACAATACCCTTCCTTCTTGCTTCTTACTTGTAGAGGGCTTCAACAAATCAATGATATCTTGTGAAAAACCCCTAGGCATAGCTTTGGAACCAACAATTCATGCCTTGGGTGCCATTTATATCAAACAGATGATAATTCCAGCTAGGGTTTTTAAATGGCAAACAATTACACTTTTCTTTCTATTTCCACCATGGAAAATTATTTTATATTCAAAATCTCTAGCAATTACCTATACAAGCTCTAAAAGTGAATTTTCTCAACAATTCTTTAGGAATCGAAAGGAAAAATAGTCACCAATTGTTTAGTAAGAAATGCTAACACCTTTTAAAAACACAAGAGAAGGCGTACGTACTTCTTACAGTTTATCTTGCAGAGCGTCAAATGCAGCAAGACTAGAGAATTGCGATAATAGCCGTTTTCCTTCAGCACCAAATAATTCTTCCATAATCGAGAAATGCAGCATTGAAATAGTAATTTACTGATTTTTTGGCATTTAATTATGTAGGCCGAGTCAAACACGACCATTACTATTCACTTGCGCAAGATGAAATGGCTATAGTACAGCACCAGTTCATTTGAAGACGAGTCGTTGGTCAAAAGCAATGTTGGCAAGGCGAACGGCCTAGATTAAGTCAAAACAATTTGAAAATGCCACATTCGCCTTCTATTCATTAGGCAAACACGAAATCCACCCACCAGGCACCACATCAGCACGGAACAGGTCCCACCATGTTCATCCATCGATAACATCGGTGTCCACGCGTCAACAAATCACGCACCTCATAACATTATTAAAACTAAAGTTTTAATTGCGCAAGGTCAGTGAGGGATGTACCAGTAAGTACACAATTGTCATCATCAGCATCCATCTTTAGTCAGCAATCAAAACCAGCCCCACCAGCAAATGCAACAGGTGGAAGCATCTCGCAAGCCTCGCAGCATTTCTCATGACGTAAGCAAAAACCTTGCGAGGTATGCGATGAATGGTTAAAATTAGAATAATTGCATCCAACGGCCAATGTAATCTGCACATGCGAAATAGTTATTCTTAAAGAAGGGGACTGACTAGGTGGATGGGGAAATAACCCATGAGGTTGAAAAGATTATTCAATGGTTAAGTTATAATAATCCGTCGGCCGAAAACCATAAGAACAGTAAGTTCAAGATGCAAAAACCAGAAGGATGGGTAAAAGGGGCCGGTAAAGTCACGGCCAAAGAGGGATAAAATTCCACTTAAGTGACTGATCACCACTGATAACAAGTCAACACTCAAAAGGAAAACCCCAATACCTAGACCAACTAGAGGTAACGAAAAACAAAACCACCACAAAGGGGAAGAAAATAAAAGCTCCACCAGTGGCTCCAACTGGGGATGTATGCCCCCTGTGGGCATAGCAAGAAACAAAAATCTTCAGCTATGCAGACCAGACAAAGAGAGAACCAAAGCCAGGAACAAGCCCGGACAGGGCAAGCAAACAAACAAAAATGACCAACCTATATACACTATTCACAGGACTGCACAACGTACATGGAAAAGAGCTATTTCAAGAGAAATAGTATTTCAAGAATTGTCCATGTACTGGTAGCTCAAGAACCTCACCCGTAAGTGATTGTAGAAAATACAAATCTTCCCCATGTGTATCCATAACAATATAAGGGCCCAACCAAAGGGGATCGAACTTGCCATGTTTTCCCTTGTCTTCTGATCTAGCATTCCAGAGCAGCACCATTGTTCCAACATCAAATTTTCTCTCTACTGCCTTTCTATCATAAAGATGCTTCACCTAAAGCTATAACTTCTTATTTATTTTATGTGCTTCCCTTCTAATTTCATCTAGTTCACTCCACTCTTCCATCCTATGTTGCATTTCGTCACACACATCATCATCATACTCCTAGAAAAATTTATACATCTTTAATAGGTTATTCTGAGGAATGTGTGCCTCCGTCCCATAGACTAAGTTGAACGATGAATGAACAATTTCCTTTTTAACAGTAGTCCTATCAGCCCATAGTGCTAGCTTCAGTTTTGAATCCCACCCCCTTTTGTTCTTTTCTATCACACACTTAATAATCTTCATCAAACTTTTTTTGCTAGATTATGCCTATCCATTTCCTTGGGGATGATAAGGGGATGAATATGAAACAGTGATGCCATACTGATTGAAAAAATTTACAAATTATTCTGATCTAAAACACATTGCATTATCTGATACAATCTTGTTAGGCACCCCAAATCGGCTTAAAATATTATCATTCAAAAACTCAATAACAACTTTGCTTGTGGCCCTTCTAGTTGGAATTGCTTCAATCCACTTAGTGAAATAATCCATAGCTACTAGTATCCACGCATATCCCCCACTGGATTTTTCAGATATCTCTCCTATAAAATCTATACCCCATTGCTGGAAAGGAGCAAAAACAAACACAGGCCTTAATGGTAAATCACCAGAGAATTTTAACCTTCCAGCAAATCTCTGATAGGCATCACATTTTCTAACATATCTATGTGCATCCTTGAATATGGTAGGCCACCAATATCCTGCCCTTAGAATCTTATTAGCTGTTGTCTTAGCCATATAATGTCCTCCACAAACCCCTTTGTGCATTTCTACCAGCAAGTCCTCAGCTTGATCTCCATCCACACACCTAAGTATAATGCCCTCGGGGTTTCTCCACCATAGTTCACCATCAATAATAACATATCTGATTGCTCGTAATTTAAGAGTTCTTTTTTCAGTAAGGGGCATGCCTTCAGGACATTGCATTGTTTGCAAGTACTCTACAGTCCTTTTGTACCATCCACAAGTTTGCATGTCACAAATAGGTGCAATATTATGTTGCTCTAATTGGTTAATCTGATTAACTTCCAGATTTTCCTCAGAAATTAATTTGGCTAAGCCCTGACCCCTTACAAGATTAGTAATTTGTATGTCAATATTAAATTCTTGGATTCTATTAATCCATCTACACCTTCTTCCTGTAGTCTCTTGCTGGGTGAATATATCTTTGACTGTGGCTGTTGGTACATAGGCAACAACGGCTGCTCCGATCAAGTAAGGTTTAAAAAATTTACTTCCTTTACCAATGCATATGCCTGCTTCTTAGATGTGTCATACTTTAATTCTGCAGCTTGCAATGATTTACTGAAAAATGCAATTGGCTGCTCAAAACCATCATTGTTCTTTTGTAACAGTACACCAGCTATAGTATGAAAAGAGGCAAAAGTAAATAACTGGAATGGTTTTGAATACTCTAGGGATTTGAGGACAAGTTCCTGCTTAATTGCATCTTTCATAGCCTGAAATGCTTTAGATGGTTCCCCTGTCCATATTATTTTTTCTCCCTTCCTCAACATCTTAGATATTGGGCAGACAATTTCAGCAAAGTTAGTGACAAACCTTCTTAAAAAAAATATTTGTCCAAAGAAATACTGGATACCTTTTACATTTTTTGGCTTTATGATCTTGTCAATAGCAGCCACTCTCTCGGGGTCAATCTGAATTCCATCTTTTGAAACAATGTGTCCTAGCAATTTTCCTTCTTTCACCCCAAATGTACATTTTCTGGGATTCAAGGATATCCCATATTCCAAAGCTCTAACAAATATTTTTTCCAGATGGGTACAATGGTCCTCTTCTTTCTTACTATGGGCAGTAAGGTCATCCTGATAAATTGCAAAGAAAAGATCAACAAAATCTGCAAAGGCCAAATCCATTGCTCTTTGAAATGTCGAACCAGCATTTATCAATCCAAAAGGCATTCTGACATACACATATGTACCCCATGGCGTAGTGAAAGCAGTCTTAAATTGCTCAGTCTCCTTAACCATGACCTGATTGTAACTAGAAAAATTTTCCATTAATGATAGTAACTCACAACCTATGACCTTATGCAACATAGCTCCCATATTAGGCAACGGATAATTGTCTTTTAAAGAGGCCATATTCAGGTTCCTAAAATCAACACATAACCTAATATCCCCATTCTTTTTTCTAACATGTACCAAATTAGAGACCCAAGATGAATGTCTAATTGGCTTGATAATTCCTGCCTCCCTTAATTTAGCAAGCTCCTCTTGCATTTTAGGTTGCGGGGTAGGATTGATACGTCTCTGGTTTTGCCTGAAAGGCTTCATATCAGGTTTTACTGGGATCTCATGCTGAAATAAATCCTCCCTATATGCTTTAAGATCTTCATACAACCAGGTAAAAATATTTCTATATTTCCAAAGCAAGGTAATTAGCATGCTTCTAACATGAGGCTTCAATTTCTTTCCAATATAGACATTCTTAGGAGCACTTTATGTTCCTAAGTTTACTTCTTCTAAATCATCCTTATGAGATAGTGCTTGCTTAGCTTTTGACATATTAGGACCATTAAACACCCTCTCAAGTGCAACCAAACCTCTAGGGATAGTGTTTGTTTTAAGTTGGATAACCTCATTTCTGAATAAGGTCTCCTTACCATCAACATCAGTTACAAATGAGCCAAAATCAATTTCCTGGCTTTCATATTGATCCACACAATGCAAAAAATTTAGAATGTCAGTGTCATCATCAAACACTTGCCAGTTGCATACATTATCAGGTACTCTAGGCCTAGTTTTTACCTCTATTTGTGAGATGCCACCAAAAGTGACATCTTCAAGTTTAACAGCAATATTTGCAAGTAAGTCTGCTCTAGCATTTTGTCCTCTTTCAACCCATTCAATACCAAAAGCACAAAACTCTTCAATAGTGTCCCATACTGCATTTCGATATTGTCTAAGCCTCTTATCCTTAGCTACAAAGTGGGATCTTATTTGGGAAACCACTAACTCAGAGTCCCCCAAAACCTTTAACACCTTGATACTGTGTTTTGAGGCTATCTTCAAACCGAGTATGAGAGCTTCATACTCAGAAACATTATTAGTACAAGAAAATTGCAGTAAGAATGAATACTTGAAAGTTTTACCTTGTGGTGAAACAAAATATATTCCTGCTCCTGAGCCTTCTTTGGAGCAAGCTCCATCAAAATGCATGATCCATAAATCCCCTTTTGATAATTTCTTTGAAGCTTCTTTATCAATAGGTGTTGGTTGGATATTTTCTTCTATTCTATCTTCATCAAGACGAAAGTTCTCCAAATCAGTTTCTACAAAATTAATTCTAATAGGTTCTAATGATTCCTCCACATTTTCAATCATGTGGGGGTCTCTTTTCTCCCTATCTACCTTAACATATTTTTGTTCAATAGAAAAAGTGGCAAAAGATAAATCACACTCTATGCCTCCACCCATTAAAGCACTCCAAGGTCGGGACAGCAGCATACCATAGGTTGGTGGAATATCTACCACCGTAACACTCATATGTAATTATTTTTCAAGAAAAGATGCTAATCTATACGGAACATCATTTATGATACCTATAAAAGGTACTTCCCTAGAGTCCATTGCATAGCACTTACCATATGTACTATCAACTGTCAGTCCCATTGCATGCATTATTTTCACTGGCATCACATTGTTAGATGCTCCTAAATCAATCATGCAATTTCTTAGTATTTTTCCATCAATTATTAAGCTTAAGAAAAAAAGATTGACATGATTTGGGTTAGCTATAACCGTAGTCCCCAAATATATTTGCGTACTCTCTGTGGTGACTTCTTCCACCATCTTTTTCTTTTCTGTATCACTCTGATCAGATATTACTTCATCTTTTCTATTTGTGGGAATACTATTTATGAGTGCAACAATCTTGTCTTTATGCTCATCTATCCTCATCATTTCTAGGAAAGGAACAGTAACCCTAACTTGTGAAAGTACTTGGAACATATCTATTGAAGTATACTTCGGTAAATCAGGAAAGCATGCTTTTTCAAAAATTAACTTTTCTTTTCCCTTTGAGTTTTCTTTGCCAAAATACTTCTGGTTACTATCCTTGTTGTTTTGGAGTACAACTTCACTATTCTCTTTGGCCTTGTCTACCTTTTTTTCCCATATCCTAGGTTCTCTCATCTCCTTAGGCTTTGGATCTACATTTTTGGCCTCCAAACTTGCCTTTGGCTTAATTACCTCCTTCTCCTTTATGAACAAACTACAAGGTTTACCAGAATCACCAGGGACAATCCTATTTCTCAATTGTATATTATTCCTTGCCCTAGCAACTAAAGCCACCATGTATTTTTCAATTTCTTCATCAAAAGGTCTTCTCAACACTGTATCATCTATCTCAAACTCATTCACAAAACAATCATCATTATCTCCTTCATTTGGAAAAACTTGTTGATGATATGTTTCATTTTGTTGCCTCAAAGCATTAATATCCTGGGTACAAGGTTCATTTTCTGAGGAATAATCATCATAGGCTAAATCAGCTGGACCTAGTAATACATTAGTCATTGTGTCCTGGTCTTGGGGAGGTTGGGAGTCTCCCTGATCATCCTGAGAGTCCACCATTGATTGTGCTACTGCACACTATTGCAGAGAATGTGGCATTTCGCATACCTCACACCATGGTAAATTTTTTGCATTATTCACAGGTTATCTTTGTAGAGGATCAGGTGGAACCTGGTTATTTTTCTGATTTCCTTGTAGGGGTTTACCATTATTCCAATTGGTATTATAAGGATAATCCTATAACCTTGGGGTCTTTCATTTCTTTGGAAGTGAGGTTGTAAGGACTTGATCTATCTTATCATCAGCTACAATAGGCTTACCAACTTTCTCTATTTGATTTCTCGTGCTTTTAAATGCTTTAGGATCCTCTCTTCTTCCCACTTTACCCAAAGCCCTTCTATTATTTTCAATGTTAATTGCCATTTTATATGCCTGCCTTAAATTTTGAGGATCTTTATCCCTCAGTAAATAGCACATCTTAGCATCATAGGCATTACAGTACACAACTAAACATGCACTTTCATTGGATCTTAAGTATGCAGGGACTCTTGTCATAGCCTTCTGGAAACGGGCATTAAACTCAGTAACCAATTCATTGTGCCCCTTAGTAATATTATTGAAGTCATTCAGCTTAAATCTAGGATCAGTCTGATCACCATACTGCTCCTTGAAAACTCTATAAAAGGAATCTCTAGAATCAGTACTACCATCAGGTAACCCTCAATACCAGTCCGTAGCATCCTCCACCAATGATTGCATAAAATATTTCATAGCTACATCATCATCCTAGAGTTCAAAATCTTCGACAAAGCCTTGAAAATATTTCAAATGGTCTTCTCCACTGAAACCATTATTACCCATGAATTTTGGGAGATGTTTTTGTGCATTATCCGAGACTGGATTTGGATACCCCCTAATATTATCAAAGCATAACTGCCTATATCTATCAACTGGAGGTGCCCCGCCTCCACATCCATTTCTGGAGGTATTGTGTTGCTCAATATCTTTCTTTTCATCCCCACCTTTACCTCTCTCACCACTACCTGATTGCTTAACCTTTGCAATGCTTCCATCTCCATTCTTTGAGTATGAACTGATAATCTTATGGCCACCTCCCTGATTACCACTATAGCCCTCTATATAGGCTTGCTTCTTAGACTTCTTGGTCAATGACTCATTTTCACTATTACCCAAACTAGAAGCTTGAGGGATTTCTGAAGACATCTTAAGAAAGGCTATCTTTCGTGACACTTCAGCATTGGCAGCTTCTATTTCAACTTTTCTCATATCAATTTGTAATTTATCATTCAATAGTTGTAACCTTAAGAGCTCAGGATTGGGAAATCTAATGATCTGAGATCAATTCCCCCCCTTTTTCCTACCATACCATTTAATTCATCATTAGCAATAGCAGAACTCTTATAACTTGAAAAACCTTGAGAAGTTTTCCTAGACTGGTCAATATGGGCTTTCCCATGGTCTTCAAAGGTTATCTTCTTAGATCCCACAGATGCATCAGCACCTTTGGTAGATAGAGTAGATGAAGTATATGTGGGAGTAGCAAAAAATCCCATCGAGATTGTTACTTTAGGTATTTCACTTGCCCTCTCGGTAACCACTTTGGCCACCCTTTCCTCAAAGGCTTTTCTCTTAGTTGCATCTTCCCTCATCTTCTCAACCTTCTTCTTTTGGGAATTTCTTTCAAGTTGCTTAGCCCGACATCTCTCCAAATTTTCTTTTCTTATTCTATCTCTATTATCTTCTTCCTCTTGCAACCTCTTTTCTTCCTCAATCAGGATTTGCATATCTTTGTCTATGTTTGTCTCATTTTCAATAATATCCCCTGCCTCACTAGGAGCCAGAGTATAATAAGGTTGTTTTGCATGATCTTCTTCTTGAATGAAGGGCATCCCCTCACTTAGAGGTGTTCCTCAGGGATTGAAATTTTGCCCAGTGAAAATAGACATGGTATCGGGTGTTGTGGCTTCTGGGAAGATTTTATCCTATTCCCAGAAACCCCATCGCTCTTCCTCTTTAGACATATCAACTTCAATTTCTCATGCCATTTCAAAAGGAAAACTACCATGATCCAATTTAGACATAACAGTATCTGAGGAATTTTCACTTACAATAGCACTATTCATCTTGGTATTTAAAGTAGGGGAAGCAGCAATAGGAGATGAAACAGACTTACTTGGGTTATCATTTATTTTTACCCATTTCTTGTCTTGTCCTGGCTCGAGCTCTATCATTAGCTCAGGATTCTTATTTGTATAATTTCTTGTCTTCTCCATGCCCTCCGATTTTTGAGAACCTTCCTTTGCACGTTGCTTGTAGCACTTTATGTGAAATTTTTTGTTCGAGATATCAAAGTCGCCACCCAAAATATTGGGAATGATGAAGTGTTTGCACTTCACTTTTGCACTCGTGACTTTGGACAAGATTTCAAACATCACACGACACACTGACAAGGAAAATAGGAAAACTAAACGCATGTGTTCAACATAATAAACACAATGATAGGGAAAAACAATTATATTATTAAAACTGACTCTGACTTAAACCAAATCTGCACTTAGAGACTGTTCATTTGTTAGCTCCCTAGCAGAGTCACCATTTTGTTGGCATTTTTTATAACAACCCAAGCAGAACTCACAAGAGCTTCTATGAACTTGCCACGCTCAATTCTTAAAGCCTTGAAAGCACTGTGCCAACTTAACGAGAAGATAGTAGTAAAGTTGCTATCTCTCCTACACTTCGGACTCTATAAGATCCAGGAGGGTTTTCCTAAAACACGTTGTCGTTTATGATTGAAATGATTTGCTCGCACATGGACAAAAAAAATAGATAAATTCCTGCTGATGTTAAAAGAGATAAACCTTCAAGAAATTGGTTGCTTCTTAGAAGAGTTCAGATCTATTTAACCAAGAATCGAAATTACACCTAAATGTATTGATATGAGTTATATGAATGAAATTTACTGAAGCCATCACACAAAATACAAAGGATGAAGAGCATTCAGAGTTCTAGTGCCATATCCTAAAGCACGGAGTCAAAAAGGAAACTGAACTACAAGGTAACTTTCATATAAAGCACCTATGATCTGTATGAATAGCATTACAATCCATATATCAATACTTGAATTTATTACTCCTTGATAAATCCTATGTGTTAATTCGCATAAACTTAATGGATAACTGAAGCATTTAACCGGTCCTTTGAACCAGAGCTATAGTCAAACATAATCCACAGTAAATAATAAATGGAGATTAATGAAAATCATCTTGGATGGATACTTCATTAATAATTCATGCAAACTATTACAATAGGAGAGAAAATAAACCCAAAACAATCACAAGGTTGACATAAGCATGCTCAAGAACCCCATGATTTACTAAATTCCCAAATCTGACTCAAAACTTCAAAACCTGAACATATTTTCCCTCTGCACTACTTGACTCTTATCTCACGTATCTTGAGTAATTTCAACAGACCTTTCTCTCGGCCCAAAATTCCCTTTTATAAAAATAAGGGAGCCAACAAGCTTCAGGCCGGAGAGTACACATGTTCATTTTTTACTGGACCGCTAATCTCTAATCAGTTATCTTACATCATTTTTTGGTAAGAGAGGAAAAGCCAAAACAAAAATGATCATTAGTTTGTTGTGGAGAAAGAAAAACCGTTGCTCCAAGAGTCACTCGCCTTACACCAAAGCATCTTTAGCCATATTTTGCACTTATTTCATTTGAAAATCTTGTAATTGAATTTGAAGAGAGAGTACATTTTTTTTTAAAAACAAAGGCAAGACCTATAGTTTTCATGACCAAATTGCAATTCTCAGTCAGGACATTCACAATTCAAGTTCATCAGTGAACACCCTTTTCCATGACTCGAAATCCTCCTCAGATGACCAATTGAAAGCTACCACCTGATCCACCATGTTTCGGTAAGGTGCATACTTTATCATCAATGGTGTGGCCATTTTATCAAAGTTCTCCAAGAAACTAATGGAAAATAACAACTTTTCCAACGTGTTTTCCAACATGCGGATATCAGCATTTTTGCATATCTCATGTGTTTGAGCAATCATTATATTATTCATACACTCCTTCCACACGTGCAAAGGCTTGACCTTATCCTAAATATGCAAAATATGAGGTAGTGGAGTCAATTCCTTTCCATCATAAATATCCTTCAATATTTTGATTTTGGAATCCATAGGAGCAGCAGACCCCTAGAACTTTTGCTCCACCATACTCTTAACAAATTGATATGTTGTTATGACTGTAGGGTACCTGTCCCCATGTTGTTTTTCCCCAATTGTCATAAATTTTCACTTCTCCATTCTAGCGCCCCATCTATTTAGCAAAGGGATAGCCAATTCTCTATCCTTTGGAAACAATTTGAGTGCCTGCAACATTCAAGCATAATTTGCATGAACAATGTTCAGCTTACTCTGGACCCGTTTATGTAAATACCCCAGCATAGTGTCAACAATCTCTAAGTTATTCCTTCCTGCTGCATCCCGAATTTGGTTTACCATCTCCTTATATTTTTTAACCTGTTGGATTAACTCTTCCCTAGAAAGATCTCCACTCGAGCCACTAGCCCTTTCAATTGCAATAGGCACTTGTCCCATATTATATGGGACAATAGCCCAAGATTTCTCCTATGCAGAAGGTTGAGGCTGCTCTACTGGTGGGTCAGAAATATTATGGCTAGAGCTAGCCTGCCTTTGAGACCTCAAGGTTTCCATCTGTTGTCTCAGTAAGGCCATCTTAGTTTCCAATTCTATCACCCTTTGCTGACTCTTATTATACTCAATAATAATGTCATTATACTGACTCCTCAGAGTATCTTGGTTTTTAGTTAAGTCCTCCACAGTTGTCCTAGTAAATTTGGCAACATTCCCAACCATGTCAACAACCTCCAATGCAGGAGTGTCAGCAACTCTTTTTACAATCAAATGACCACTGAAGTCAGATGTTTCTGCAACAACAGGCTTTCGGGACCCAGTGGATAATGACCATATAGACAAAGCATCACATTCCTCACTAAAGGTTGATCCTTTAAGTGCCAATGCAGTCTCCTCCTTAGTTGCAAGAAGCGGCCTATTGGCCCTTCTTACTGTGTCAAACACCACAGCATCAGCAATATCCCTTTCAAGGAGTAGCAATATTCCACACTTTTGAACCAGTGCCCTACCCTGTTCTGGTGTGATTTCCTTAAACCTTTCCTTCATCTGCAATCTAACCCTTGACTGAATTACTTGCTCTGGGAGCTCTAGATGCAGACTTCTCTCATGTGTAACCTTCTCAAAATATAATGAGCAATGAGCTATCCATACAAAATATTTAAAAGCACTAGTATGAATAAAAGAGTCATCCATCATGAACTCTTTGCAAGCCTCCATCCTCAAATCGTCATTGTTTGTAATCCCTTTGATCTCATCCTTCCCCAATCTTAGGGTGATTGCCTCTGAACTCGTTGTAGTGTCAGTTGGGTTTAGTGGCATCTCCGGATTCATTTCATCTGGAGTTACAATGATGTCCTCCTCATCATTACCCTCATGGCCCCTCATTGTAACCTCCTCTTTCCTACTTCCCTTTCTCCTAGAAAATACCTTTATCTTCCCTTGAGGCTGATAAGTAGGCCTCTCTTCAATTCTTACCTTAGGGTTCTCCTCAGTAATTGTGATTTTCCCCTTTCTTCCACAATCCTTTCATCCTTTAAAACCCCTACCACGCTCTCAAATTTGTCAAGAGCATAAATCAATTTACTAAGCTCATCTTTGGCACCAGGTACAGGATCAAAATCAGGCATCTCTTCTTATTTACTTCTTACCATTTTTGAATAGTTAATGAACCTTTCCTTTCTCTCATCTTGTAAGTTTAAATCAAAAATGTTCCTGATGATATCATCAGGAAAATAAACGTTGTCGATGAAGGTCCCAGTCTGGTGCTGAGCCTTCATTTGGGAGATAAAACCCTCAGGATCATGGTTCCTAGGGCGTGCAGTCCTTAGCCTATATGGCTTGAGCAATAAGTGCAAATTCCTCCACCCTCCCTTTGTCATGACAAAATCGGCGAAAGTTGTATATTCAGGGAAGAAAGATCCCTTCTTCTGTTCAATAGGAAAATGGAAATCCTGAGATGCTCCCAACTGTCTCATGATTTCTATGAAACCAAGTCTAAGGGGGACCTCCCTAGGTAGAACAAATGCGGTGGAATTTGCAACAAAAACCCTCAAAACTGTTGTGCCATGGTTGGGGATAATATCCCCCCAGTTATGTATTAAATTCAACTCAGGCCTCCTCTCCATAGGTCTTAGGAAATCATGAATTTCCTTTGGAATCCTGGGGGAATCAAAAACCAAGGCCTTTCTTAACTTGGAACCAAAAACATTGTGAAAGGTTACATAATTGAACTTATAATCATGCATGTCCAGGACCCTAGTCCAATACTGGACAAGCATCTCAATGTCTCCTTCTCTTTTCTTTAATTCCATATCTTTCTCAAACACACTCTGGCCCCTATACGAAACAATGTGGATTAGCAGAGAGAACCATTTGAATCCTACCCAATTCTTCCCCAACTTCAAAGTTGTTAAACTAGAATGCATTTTCTCTGCCAAGTAAGTGGAAAAATCATATACCATGTTATAACTCAGGTGTTGGATGTTTATATCCATATACATCACATCTATAGGCAAAGTCTTCTTCATATCAATCCCCAGGACCTGACACAATGCACAAATGGTCTTCTTAAAATGGGGGGCAAAATAGTCCACTGGGAAAGGTCCAGGCTCATTCCTGCCAATAACAACTTTTCTCTGGTTCTTGCCTCTTCCAAACACAGCCAAATGGGGTATCAAAATGGATGTCCTGATCAAACCCTTGGTGTTTATGTATTCCTCCCTCAAGACCTCCAAGTTGATGGGAATCATATCTTGGCTCCATTCGTGCAAACCAAAAATCTTTGTGACTTCCTCCTTGGTTACTTTGATCATTTGCTTGCCAAGATGTGTTCTGACTCTTCGGGCCACCGGGTTGTACCTCACAAAAATATCCTTTAATAGGTCTACATCCTCGTAGACATTGGGTACCACCAGCTTACCCAGGTCCAATCTCTATGGATTACACAAAGGAACTGCTAAATTTCTATTCCCAAGCCAATTGGAAAACAACTGCCAGCCAATGTATGGCAATTCGGCATCGTGAATTTCACACTGCTTATCTACTAATCCTTCTTGAAGCAAGGGCCCGTAAAACAATACCCTTCCTTCCTGCTTCTTACTTGTAGAGTGCTTCAACAAATCAATGATATCTTGTGAAAAACCCCTAGGCGTAGCTTCGAAACCAGCAATTTGTGCCTTGGGTGCCATTTATATCAAACAGATGATAATTCCAGCTAGGGTTTTTTAATGGAAAACAATTACACTTTTCTTTCTATTGCCACCACAGAAAATTCTTTTATATTCAAAATCTCTAGCAATTACCTATACAAGCTCTAAAAGCGAATTTTCTCAACAATTCTTCAGGAACCGAAAGGAAAAACAGTCACCAATTGTTTATTAAGCAATGCTAACACCTTCTAAAAACACAAGAGAAGGCGTACCTACTACTTACGGTTTATCTTACAGAGCATCAAATGCAGCGAGACTGGAGAATTGCGATAATAGCCGTTTTCCTTCAGCACCAGACAATTCTTCCATAATCCAAAAATGCAGCACTGAAATAGTAATTTACTGATCTTTTGGCATTTAATTATTTAGGCCAAGTCGAACTCGACCATTACTATTCACTCATGCGAGATGAAACGGCTATATTACAGCACCAGTTCATTTGAACATGAGTCGTTGATCAAAAGCAATGTTGGCAAGGCGAACGGCCCAGATTCAGTCAAAACAATTTGAAAATGCCACATCCGCCTTCCAGTCATCAGGTGAATAGGAAATCCACCCACCAGGCACCACATTAGCACGGAATGGTTCCCACCATGTTCATCCATTGGTAACATCGGCGTCCACGCGTCAACAAATTGTGCACCTCACGGCATTATTGAAACTAAAGTTTCAATTGCGCGAGGTCAGCGAGGGACGGTCGTGATGTACCGGTAAGTATGTAGTTGTCGTCATCAGCATCCATCTTTGGTCAGCAATCAAAATCGGTCCCACCAGTAGATGCAACAAGTGGCAGCATCTCGCAAGCCTCGAAGCATTTCTCATGACGTAAGCAAAAACCTTGTGAGGTATGCGATGAACGGTTAAAATTGGAATAATTGCATCCAACGGCCAATGTAATATGCACATGTGAAACAATTATTCTTAAAGAAGGAGACCGACTAGGCAGACAGGGAAATAACCCACGAGGTCGAAAAGATTATTCAATGGTTAAGTTATAATAATTTGTCGGTCGAAAACCATAAGAACAGTATGGTCAAGACGCAAAAACTGAAAAATTGAAAGGATGGGTAAAAGGGGCCAGTAAAGTCACGGCCAAAGAGGGATAAAATGCCACTTAAGTGACTGATCACCACCGATAACAAGTCAACACTCAAAAGTAAAACCCCAATACCCAGACTAGCCAGAGGTAATGAAAAACAAACCCACCACAAAGGGGAAGAAAATAAAAGCTCCACCATGATGATTCTTTCTTTGCCTCTTATGTTTCTATCCAATTGAACTTCTTTCCACCATAATGCAACATATCCTTTCAACTTTGTTTGCATAAATCTAACTCTTTCCAGATCTTTAATTTCTTCATATTCAAAGTATTCTTCTATTTCTTTTATCTAGTCAATCAATTCTTTAGGATTTAGATTTCTCGCATAATTTTGAATTTCAACTCTAGGTCACTTTCTAATCTTTGAGATTGATTTCAACATTTAGACTTGATCTTATTCTTCTTCTTCTTCGTCTAGGGTTTCTACAATTTGATTCACATGTTCTACTTCATCATCACTCTCATCATTCTACCTAGGATTTAGGTCTCACCTTCGATCCTCTTCAACAAAATCCAACCTAAATCACAGCTCATGGATCATTTCTAGCAACATTCACCATAGCAGGCACTCTCCTTGGTGGCATATCTCCCCTCCAATCGGTACAACTTCCTCAATTTGGTGATCTAGCTACAAAGGTTTCAACTGCCTCAAATCGGCGATCAGTTGAAAAAAAATGTTGTATGCCTCGATTCGGTGATGTGTTCACCTGAAGGAATGCCTCCAAGAATTGAAAACTCACTTTGATACCACTTGGTGTAGTCATGGTAGGAGGGTTCTAGAAGGAACAGTCTAAACTGTGCAACAATGAGTCAACATGGCAGAAATAACACAAAAAACTGATATGCAAGCATGAATCTTCATTAATATGGAATTCTTACATGTAACATTGGCCACAAGGGTGAATTATGAGGACTCACATGCCTTTCCACAAGGGCTTCAACAATACAACTGGCCAATGGGCCTTATTACATGCCCCCAAAGGGTTTTTTGCGAAATAAAAATGAATCTAAAATCTCTAACTTAGAAATGATGATCTACAATGAATTGGAATCCTCATAATTATGCTCCTTGGGCTCCAAAATAGGTCTATGTCAGCCTCAAGGGTTAATAACCCAATGATTGATCAAGTATGCATGTTGGCCTCCAGATATGAAGAATTAGCTCCACGTGCAATGAATTAACTTGTGAATCTTCAAGATAGGTCCCAACAAACCCAATATTCTTGTATGATGCTCAATTAAGCTCCACATGATCTATAATAGGTCTTTAATACGAATCTAGACCAAGTTGGCCCCAAACGCTTTGACTGGTAACACAATGAAATTCTGAGAGCGATAACTTTCAATAGACAATTGTGAATAATGTGAAATTTGGCTATGTGATAGATGTCAATGTGTAGATGCTATATCCTACTCTGCAAGCTAAGAAACAACAATGTGGTATAATGTGGAATGAACTACTGAAATTGCTACTAGATGCAATGCAAGAAAAGAACTATTTTTTTGGTTGATATAGGACCTTTTTACAACCAGGGATGCTCATGCATCAATTTTTATTCAAGATTCTTTGTATCATTATTATTTTATATTGGCATCAGGTTTGGATGCACCCTTCAATATAGTTATAGTATTATTATGTTCTTATGGATTATTTTGTATTTTCTATTGTTCCCATGTATTCTTGGATGACTATTTTATGATTATATTGTATACCTCATTTGGGAATTTATGTTCTTTGACTATTATGTATATGCACAAGAACACTTGATGTGCATTGAGTGGATACATGTATAGGGAATTTTTCCACATGGCTTCATAGGTTTGAGTTATCTCCCGATGGTGGTTATATGGGAGATTTCACATTGGCCATATTTATTAGGCTTAATTGCCATACTTGATTCAAGTGCGACTTCCTATTTATTTTACCCATGTTGACTTGGATATTGTCTTTGGTATGATTCTTGATACTGTACCCTTTTGTGGATGTCTAGTGAATATGTGATTTATATCATGTTTAAATTTTGAGTTCCATAATTTAATTATGTTATATACTTATATGGATATAAATTGTGAATTTAAATGTTGATTGTTATTTAGGAATAGATTTAAATGATTAATTGATTTTGGGAGAAATTGAGGGAATTACAAATTAAAGAAATGGAAAACAAATTTATATTAATTTTTAATTGATATTTCAAAAGGGTAAAATAGGAAAATTGCATTCACTTTGATTATTATGTTTTTTGTGAGTAATTGCAAAAGGGAAAACCTCTTTTTAGAAAAATCTTATTTTGTTTATTGGGAGAAAAAATGGAGGGCGAATTCGATGAGATCAAATTCTTTGATTGGGAAGGGAGTGTGTTTGCAAGATATCTCATTCTTTCATTTGGTGTGCATGGTGTATTCTCCATTTATAAATTTGACATAATTTGAGATGATAAGTAGGAGGTTTCTTCCACAACATGTCAAATTATGATACTGCTATCAGGATTCAATCGTGTAGTTTTCGAGTCAAACTCATTGACCCGTGATTCATGAGTAGTGGTTCACAAGAACCCATATCTCATGATAATGAATGGTCCACTTAGCACTCATTGCATCTAGGTGATGCTCACAAAGGTGAATCATTGGTCTGTCCTAGGAGGTCATTCATCCTAGTACTGCTCCAGCTCAAGCGCGCTTAACCATAGAGTTTCCCCCATGAGCTAAAGGTGCTCTATAATGAATGGTTCATAAGGCATAACACTTGTTGAAGGTTTTGCAAATGAGGTAGCAAGCTAAGTGGGCTTAACCTTGGGGGAAACTCTATGGTTAAGTGCGCTTGAGCTAGAGCAGTACTGGGATGGGTGACCTCCTGAGATGGACCAATGCTTCACCTCTGTGAGCATCACCTAGATGCAATGAGTGCTAAGTGGACCATTCATTATCATCAGAGATGGGTTCTTGTGAACCACTAATGAATCATGGGTCAATGAGTTTGACTTGGAAACTACGCAGTTGAATCCTGATATCAATATCATAATAATTTGAGATATTTTTCTCATTTATTTAAATTAGTTAATTTATTTCAATTTTGAGTATTGGAATAGGATTAGGGGAGTGTGGGAACCTCCCAATGTATTCCATTTGATTAAATTTAATGTTTTATAATTATTTTTAGAAAAATAATGAAATTTTTAATGAAAATGAGGTTATGATGCCCAATTTTTTGGGAAATGATGATAATATAAATTTTATAGCTTAGAATGGGTGTCAGAAAATTTTGGCACCAAAGGTTATTCTTGAAATTTTAAAATTTAAAATTTTAATTTTTGAATAAATTTTAATGGAGTTTGAAGAAATTTCCTAGTTTTTGGCTTGTTGAAAAGTTGAAAAAATTTGGAAGTTTATGTGAGCTATGATGTTTTGTATGTTTGGACAAAGGCTTACTTCATGAAATATTGAATTAGATCTTATGGAAACATGTGAAATTTGGAATTGTCCATTGTTTTATGTGTCACACTCATTGGAGGGTGTGATGAGCTTATGATGGAGGTATTACAAAGGATCATAGGAGTGGCTTCCAATGTGTATCTGGCCCAAAGTGGTTTGTAGGCTAATGACGGGTGGGGATTAATAAAATCAAGTGAAAACTAATGAAACATGGGTAAATAATTAACAAATATAATGGAATCCCCTCCCATGCCTTGAGTTCTTGTAAAGACTAAGGACTTTTAGGAAGATATTCCAACTCGAGGAGATTTGGTCTTGTAAGTTCAAGTATCCTTTTCCATACAATAAGAGTATTGTATTCCATGTGATACCATATTTATGAGCACCATGCATACACTTCCTAACCAACTCTCTAACATCTAGTCCTAGAGTAGTTTTGAGTAGTGCATAAAATAAGTTGTAATTCTTCATTATGATTGGTATTGTCTCTATTGCATTATTGGATATCATGTATTCTCTATTCTTTATGTAATTGTATACCATTCTCCCCATGTGTATTGTGTGTGTGTGATTGGGTCATGTGATTATCTCCTAGCACAATGAGGTGAACCTATGGGTATCACATGGTCAAGTTGTGTGGTAACCACCATTGGGGACCAAAGGTTTGAGGATCAATATTGGTTATTATACCATGTTCTACTTAATTTTTACCTAATGTAATTAGTTAATTTTATTTAAAATTAAATATGTTAAGGACATTTGAGTCCTATTTGATGTAAATTTTAATAATTTGGTTTATTGGACCTCTTTTTGAGATGGAATGTAAATACTAGATAATGCATAATGTAATTAGTCTTAGTTACATGACTCAGTGTTGGAACCGAGCACAATCATATTATGGATATTTATGGTTATGAAATACAATGTTAAAATAAACATAAAAACTTTTCATTTAGGCTTGAAATGAATGTAGGAACCTTTCATATGGATGCAAGTATTTTGGAATAGTCTTGGACAGTTTTGTGGACCCATTGTGTAGTTTTCCTACTCCTAAGAGTTTGTTTCTTAATTTTGGTGTCATTTAGGGCACTTTGATAGCCTCTTGTTAGGCCTTTTAAAATTCCAAATTTGGTGTATCTTTCAATTTAGGTGTTTTATTTCTTAGGGAAAGAGTTATGGGTGTCAGGAAGATGATTATACTCCTCCCTACCTTCTCCTTCTCCTTCTCCTTTTTATGGTATCTATTGATTGGGGAAATTGAACTCTTCATTTGACCCTGAGTTATTTTTATCACTTTTTTGAGTCCATAGGGTGTTGTAGATACTCTTAGGTGGGTTCATAGTGCTTGGGGGATCCTAAAATTCATTCCCTAGTCCAAGGAAGCTCATTGACAAGGACACTAGCGCCCCTACAAGGACACCAACCCAAGGAATGTGTCTCAAGGAGACAAGAGCGCCAAATGGACTCAAGTACCCTAAATGGACATAGGCACCCCTCTAGGACACCAATGTTGGGCGCTAGTGTCTCAAAAGGTGCTACTTTCTATCCTTTCCATTGGTATGGGATACTTTAGGGCCTTGTATAGGAAAAATATGTGAATATAAGAGTTTCAACATGGTATCAAGAGTCTAGGGATGTTTAGAGAATGTTCCTATGATTTTTCATTGAGGATTTATGGTATCTTTTGGATCATTTTGTGTGCCTTCCTTTTAAGTTTCTTTATTGTCAAACCAAGGGCTAGGGAGATTTTTCACCTAGTCTTGTGAAGACTTGGGAAAGTTGAAATCCTTCATTTTTGATCTTATTTATGTTCTCCACATTAATCATAGGTCAAGGGGTGTTGTGAAATAGTATTCTTCCACTTGTGTGATGTCACATTGTGATAAGATGCCATATGTGTTGACCTAGTGTGCCTATTTGCACTAATATTTTGTAAATGTTCTACTTTTTTTCTAAAAGAAAAATTGTTCCATGTCTATTTGAGTTAATGTTTTATGGATTCCATGGTGGGGAATTACAATCTTAGTAGTTTTTAAGATGGTACAAAGTTCAATTCATTATAAAATGTGTAGTTGACCAAATGTGTAAATGAGTATTTTGGAATGAATTTACAATAATGATGAATCTATAAAACTTGATTTTTTATACCATAAAGTATCTAGATCTAGTGTACCCTATAATACATTCCTTGATTTCTAAAAACTCTAGAAATTTTCCACAATCCATGAATAGTGAAATTGAGCGTAAGACTATTAATCCTAGTTGATAAACAAGAACCAAATTGTACCTTTAAGATAATCATAATCTCCTAAAATATAATATGGCGTTGATGGATCAATATAAAACATGTTCTCCTAACTTTGGTATAAAATGTGTAATTATGGTGAAATAAAAGAAGATCCATGGTAAATTTTACGATTGGTATACCAAATGAAAACTTGCAAACAAATAAAGCAAGTGAAACACAATATTTTTGGGTGATGCAAGACTCATCTTCCACATTCAAATACTCCTATATTAGGACTAAATGGGCATATAGATTAATGAATTTTTATTTTTATTTGTTAACATATTTAATAAAATGATACATTTCATTCCTTTCTAAAATAGGAATGATGCTACTAGGATTGTAGACTCATTCTCCATGAAATTTGTTGATGATACATTAGTTGTAGTAGATTATCACTTCAAACAAGGATACTAAGTTTTTGAGCCAATTATAGTGAAAACTATAGAAATTATTGGGTATATAGCTAAAATAATTTCCCCTTATAATTTGTGTTTTGTTCAAAAACAAATCCTAGGTCTAATATCTAGATCACTAAAATCAATCCTTTTCCAATAAACATTAGAATCCAAATTAGCAAGGATATGAGATTTACTTGCAACATAAGAGGTGATTCAATCAGCCTTGGATCTGAAATCTAAATTCTCTAGGAATTGACTCAATTTAATGTGGATTAATTGAATTAATTTGACTACAAAACTTTATCTAAAAATGTAACTTTAATGCACTGATAAAATTGAGAAATCAAAATCTGAGAGTAGATCTGGGAAGGGCAGTGTATTGTGCACCTAGTATTCAAATTTGAGCATAATTTCCCTAGTCAGGGGTGCAAAGAAACCCTTGTCTAGTTTGATTTAAATAAAATCTTAAGTTAAAAATCTATAGCTCCCTATCTACCTTCTATATTCCTACTCTAGAATCTTCATCTTCAAATCTAAATCTAGAAAAAGTGAGGAAAGAGGGTGGCTATATAATATTTTTCCTCAGTCAAACCCATGTTTTGGTATTTCTACCTCCACAAATAGCCAATGGACTAATTGATAAAATGTGTGTGTTATTAACCTTAAGTGTATCTAAGGTTGTAATGAGCTAAAATGCATAAAATTCTACTCAAGTGCGATAGAGAAGGATTCCTAAATGACAATGATGAGATCCATCTAAGAGAAATTCAAATACCCTTAGGAAAATCTTAAAATACAACAATAACTTGCTTAGGGCAGCAAGTAGGTTGAAGGTTGAATTTGATAACACTCTAAAAACAAGTCATTAGGTTGTATAAAATAGCCAAAATAACTCTCCAAACCTAGATTCCATCATATTCTTCTATAGGCGTCAAACTCCAATCATTGTAGAAAACTTGATTAAATCTAGAAAATATCCTTGAAAACCTATAAATTCAAATGTATTTTGGTAGAGTATTATTTCCTCAATATTATTCTTAATTTTGAAATAGTGATGCATGTTTATATAGTGGACTTTAGAATAAATTAAGCTTTATGTTGACTTAATTAAATTTAAATTTTTGGGATTAAATTACTACCAAGGCCCAAATTTAAAATTAAATCTCTGAAATTAAAGACCAACAAACACAAGAAATCCAATTTGTCAAGCAAGAATATTAATTGGTCTAGGGCACAAGGCACCCTAAAATAGCTTCCTCATACTCAAAAATCTTTGATATAGATTTTTAGGGTCTACTAAAATCAGGACTTTTCCATGGTTAGGAAACTTGTCATAATATTTTTATGATGTTTAATCGATAAGATATCTTTTAGGGTAGTGTAGATGCATTCTCCTAGGTTGATAGGAAGAATTTAGGGCTTAGGGAATTTTTAAATGCATTGATGCAAAGATCACTCAAGTCGATTCCAAATAGAGCATTAAATTGTACTTTCACCTAAAATGGAGTACAATTTTCAAGGCTACATTTAGCCCCCACTTTAGTGGCCATATGACACTACACAAATATGCAAGCTCAAGTACTAAAATTAAATCAGGTCATCATAAAAAGGATACTTAGATCATTTTCCAAATAAGAGAACAAATCCCCTAGTGTAGTAATCTACAAAACCACAATGTTAGGAACCACGCCATGCAAACAAAAATCATTAGAAATTTATAAATTATTCTACACATACATGTTAGTTGAAAACTTATTGTGAGATTGAAATTCAAGGGTAGATGTATGACCCCCTTGATTCTACTTTATTTATGGAGGTGGAATAAAGGTAGGAACCTTGCCATGTTGAATTGGTTATGGTTTGATGAAAATGATTATGATAGGTTCAAGAGATCATAATACCAAGTATCAACAATCATACAACATGAACGAGAATAGAACTATGATTCCAATTCAACAAATAGTATCAAAATTAAAGTTCACAAGCTCAAGTTATGTTGATTTTAATAGAGTATGGTTTGAGAAATGTATTACTAATTTTGACTATAAGTGATAAAAAATTCACCTTTTTGACATTCATTTTCACATTTAAATTTTTATAGTTAAGAGAGCTACCATCATCCACCCTAGGAGAAAATATGCCACAACAACAACCCTATTGAGCTCTGAGATTCAAGGTCCAAAGGGAGAACATTTTCCAAGGCACACTACCACTAGAGGTGAGTGGTGTTTTTACATTTTAGTTAATTGGTACCTTAATTTCACATATTTTTAGGGTATTTTATAAAATTGTGGCACCCTAAACCATCCTAGATTCCCTAGACCTTTGATGGTGCCCTTGACCAGCATGGGAGACCTAATCTGACATGGGTTTCATTGACCAACAAGTGTGCCCCTGACTGAGTATAGAGTTCTAGGAATTAGGATTTTTTTTTGTCTTTTTGTAGTTTTGAATGAAATACTGATAATGATTCTTTCTTTTTTCTTCACACAACCCACCATGCACACAGGAGTGATTAGGAGGGCACTTTATTTCATTACTCATAGATCAAGTTGCACAACTCTCAATTCCTAGGCAATAGTAGCTATCCATCATTGGCCTATATTAGGTATATATTATGCCACCTATGTAATACCATGACACCATGCTTATGGCACTTATGGAGTAGTGGAATATGGAGACCTCTACCTTCCATATTTTGATGGGAGAGATGATGGTCATTTTGGAGGATGTGTATTGCATACTCAAATTTCCTATGCAAGGGAGGAGGGTGTGTCATGATTATTTATGGACCTATCAGTTGGTCCTAGATCAATATTATTGCACCGACCCAGATATTTCTTGTGAGAGAAAGGGTCATATTCTCTTGAAATGGTTTCTACAAATAGGCACAAATGTGCCACTACTTTGATAGATCATGGTTATCACTATAGCCCTAGTCATGTAATCATATGGGTGAGGCACAAGCCTTCATGGGGACCTTGTACATATAATATATGCTATGAAGAGGGATCAAATAGTGTTTTATTGGAGGAGAAACATGTTCTCCCACCTATCTTATGATCTCAACCATTTTGTTCATTATGAGGCACGTAGCCTTATGATATGTATATTACTTCAGGTGTAGGCCTTTGATCACATCACATGTATGAGGCCCACAAGATATCCTAAGGAGGTACCATGGACATATCCATGAGTTTTTAGCTACACCCTTAGGAGACCCTAGAAATATGGAGACCTACTATACTAGAGAGTCACTTTCAATTGATTAGACGATGACGACATCATCTGGAAACCATAGAGGACTCTACAATCTTAGGTGGGACTACCACAACAACTAGCCATGATGTAGAAGGATCGGTTATTTATTGGATGATATGATTGTATTGTCATGTCATTCTAATTTTATCAAGTGATGAGATAGTTTGGTCAGCCCTAAGTGGCACCCATTGTTTGGCCATCTTATTTGATATCGACACATAATCGTAATAGGAGACAATAAATACCTCATCCTACCATCATAGAGACGCCCTTGTTTGAATAGGAGGATGAGGAGTGAAATAGGTTTCCTACATCTTATAATGACATCGTTGGTTGTAGCATTGCATATCAAAGGTGGTGGGAGACTACATTTCTACATCATGTATTCCCCATCGGCCATCCTACTAGAATATTTGAGCCATAGCCATGACATCAAGAGGATCATGAGGAGGAGGAGGATAATGATGGAGATGGAGGTGTGCATATGATGATGAGGAGCAAGATCAGTAGCCAACAATTGGAGGTCTTGAGGAGTACAAGGAGGCTAGAGATGTCCTCGAGGAGAGACCTCGATCTCGTCCTCATATATCATGATCACTTCTTATGATAATTGAGAGACCATCGACCCACAAGCATGGAGAGAGTAGTGGCACAACACACACCATGCCCCCAAACTCTTAGGGGAATCCATATATGGATATCATAGTGGCCTATTGAGACCTTGATTGCTAGGTTGATGATCCAGGTGATATGATATGTTATGATTTATGTTTTTTTTATCATCTACTAGTTACTATGTTTATATTTTATACCATACTTGTATCTGATATATTTTATTTTTTCTCTTCAATTTATAGTAGACATGATTCCTAATATACCCCCACACCATCCCATCCACACCAAGTATAGGCCACCACCTAGTGTGGGGCACCATGCAGACATTCTTAAGCCAATTTTGCAATGGAGGAGAACATATGAGGACTTGAGAGCTTCTCACAAGGAGTTGAGATCCAACAAGGCTCGAGCTCTCAAGGAGAGTGAGACACAAGTCATCCTATGAGAGGAGCTCAGTAGGGTATGATTAGAGAGAGATTGTATCACATAGGATCATATTGCAACACTCATAGTTGAGGTTGTGGCCAAAGGCGAGTTGTGGGGTGTATTAGCCCAAAGTAGCTCTAGGAGCCATTCTTGATCTACAGTCTCATGCTGACCACCACCACTAGGTTCTCAAGACTTTGGTAGCCATAGGCCTACTAAATGATGATGTACTCTTTGTATTACAAACCACATTTTTTCCATGTGGTAATTTATAGTGTATATAAACTCCATTATTTATAAGTATGTTTTACTTGATTAGTTTCTATGTGTTGTGCTTGAGTACTACATGTAACTTTTGTTCAAATAACATGCATTAAATTTCTATACATGTCAAATTAAATGTAATTGTGATCTATTACAAAATTTGGATGATATTAATTAATAAATGCTACAATGATCTAATTGATATATGTAAATGAATGATGTGATCTAACTAAAAAATAAGCTTAATCATCTAACTATATGCCACAATTTTGATTTAGTGCTACTGTGTCAAACTAGATGCCATTATGATCTAATTTAAGTATAATTAAATACATGTAATCATCTAATTTAACACATCACACAAATATTATGAACAATATGCTCAATAAGTAATAATTGCAATGAAAAATTACTCTTAATTTAAATTCAATACACGTAAATGTTTTTCAAGAATGAAGCAATGTGATAAAATAGAAATGAATATCTACTTAATCTAGAAACATGATTTAAAACATAACATAATATTCAAAAGCTAAGCATAATATCTATGAAAATGTGTAGAGTTCAGAGGTTGGGTTTGAGAGGTGTGTCATCCATCGTTGAAATTTTGTAAGCTCTTGATCCATAATATTCATCAATAATGTACCATCCCAACTAATTCAAACTAAACTTTCCTTTTTCTCGTGGTTCATCATTTACATTATGTTGATTCTCACATAGCACCAATTCACCTTTTTTGAAGGAACAATGGATGAGATTATCATTATATTTTCATTGTAACCCTTTATAATAGGTTTGAATATGTTGGAGAATCATTGTTCTCTATAAGAATTATCATTTATAAATCCACTAAGAGAGATTTGAAAAGAAGGACTTTCCAACTCTAACGGCATCACAACATCAACACCATAGACAAGGTTGTACAGGGTATTTCCTATGGGCTTCATATAAACGCTTGTGTGATAATTCCATAATGCATATGAAAGTTGATTATGTCAATCCTTGTTATTTTTATTAACTATTTTGCATAAAATTTGTTCAATTATTTTATTTCTTTCTTTCATCTATCCATTCAATTGAGAATAATATGGTGTAGAAAAGTGAAATTATATACATAATTTTAAAAAAATCCTTACTTCCTTATTTTTAAATGGTGTACCATTATCCGTAATTAAAGCTAAAGGAAGACCAAATCATGAGACTACGCTATCCATGATAAAATCATAAATCATGTCAATTGTCATGGATCGAAGGGGAACCGCCTCTGCCCACTTCATGAAGCAATATGTAGCTATGATTATAAACATATGTCCTAAATATGATGGAGGACATATCTTCCCAATGAGATCTAAACCCCACACAAAAAATAGCCAAATAGGAACTTGTGCACGAAGTTCGTGTGTGGGAGCATGGATCAAATTGTTATGTTGTTGACATTTAGGAATTTTTTTAACATAGGGGAAAGAGCCTTGTTCCATATTTTAACAATAATATACAATATGAATTAGTTTATGAATCAAGGATCGACCACCAAAATTTCCTCCATAGGCACCTAAGTGAGCTTCCTCAAGGGCCATGGGGATCTTGGATTTACTAAGACAGTAAAGTAGAAGACCATTATATGATCTTCGATATAACACATTGGCTAAAATTATATATTAGGTTGTGAGTTTTTAAATGAAAGCTCAAGTGTTCTTGGTAATTGGTTAATGAAAAATTTCATCTTGTAAATACCAAAATATGGGTGAATACCACTCATCTGATGAAGAAATATGACATATCAATGTTTCTTTTGTGTTTTTGGCTATCGATGGTGATGTAAGAGTGTGAATTGTAAATGTAAAATCCAAGGAAGAGTCATCAAGTAATATAATCCTGAAGCCACAATTGCCATTGCATCTGTATTTTGATTATCCTTTCGTAGAACAATGTTGATAGTATAGGAAGCAAAATGTTCTAATATTTTTAATTTAAAATCATGATATTAGGATAGCTTGTCTTGTTTTTCTTGATACGACCCATTTATTTTCTTAATGATCAGTTAATAATCTCTAAATGTATGAATATGTTGAATTTTTAAGGACAAAGTTTCACATAATCTAGTGATAATAACCTCATATTTTATAGTGTTTTTTGTGCAAAGTAAATTTAGACAATAAGATAAGGGAATTGGATTTCCTAAGGGAGGTTTTAATATAACTCCAGCATAGGAAATGAGTCTTGGTTTGATAATGCTAATGGTGAAGGAGCTTCAACTAAGTGTCTAGTTAATGATTGAACCTTAATTTCTTTTTGAGATATAAACTCAAGGTCAAACTTTGTTAACAACCTAACCCATTTAGCTAAATGTCTTATAAAATTAGTTTTTGTTATGAAAAGATGTTTTAGAGGATAAAAATTTGTAATGGCATGCACCTCAATGTTTAATAAGTAGTGTCTCAACTTTTTTGTAGCAAACATAAGAGCCAAACATTATTTTTTTATAGTCGTGTATAAAGTCTCATAATCAATTAATGTATGAGTAATATAGTAAACAATATTTTATTTATCATTTTCATCCTCTTGTGACAATAATGCACCAAGGGCATTAGATAAAGTGGAAATGTAAAGAATAAAAGGTTATCCTAATTTGGTTGGTTGTAAAATTGGAGGATTATCTAGATATTGTTTAACCTCTCAAAATCCTTTTTACAATCTTCTTTTAATTTAAATTGTGATTATTTCTTGAGTAATTGAGTAAATGGAAGAATACAATCCACCAATGAAGCAACAAGTTGATAGATAGCCTAAATATTTCCATGTACACTACGAAGTTGAGAAATATTCTTAAGAGGCGGCATGTTCACTATAGCATCATTTTTTTTCATTTACACCTCAATACCTTGATGTGACACTATAAAACCTAATAGTTTTCCACTATCCACACCAAAGACATATTTTCTTGGATTCAATTTCATATTGTACTTTCAAATTCACTCAAAGATTTGATGGAGAATTTTGACATGATCTTGACCTTTTATGGACTTAGCCAAGATATCACAACATCCTCTAAAATATTATGTATGAAATAATGGAAGATTAACATCATATCTTTTTGATATGTTGCCCCAATTTTTTTCAATCTAAAGGCCATAACGACCCAAAAAAATAAGTCCCAAGGTGTAATAAATGTTGCTTTATATTGATCTTTAGTATTAATAAATATTTGATTATATCTAAAAAAATATCCATGAACGATAACAATGCATGTCCTGTGGTTGAATCAACAATCATATCAATGTTTGGAAGGGTAAAATCATATTTTAAGGATTCCTTACTAAGATCACCAAAATTTGTACACATTCAAATACGATTATCTAGTTTTGTAACATCGAAAATATTGGATATCCAAGGTCGGTAGTTAATAGGGTGAATAAAAATATCTTATACAATCTTTTCAATCTCATCCTTAACTAACAAAGCCACCTTAGTTTTCATCTTGTGAATATTTTATATCACAGGTTTAGCATCATCTTATAATACAATGTTGTGTGTGACTACCTTAGGATCTGTGCCAATCATATTGAAATAATACCATACAAAGAGCTCAGGAAATTCATACATGTAACAATATTATGTTCAATCTTCTTATTCATCCTCATCAAGATATTTTCCAACTAGAATCATTTTTCTTTATTAAATGGGTTTATCTAGACATCTACAGTATCTTCTACAAGTAGTGTACTATGGTCTAGAGTGTTAGGAATTATGTTGGGATGTATCTTATTGATCATCAGATAGTTCAACTTCTTTCCCAAAGTATGTTTCAGAATTTATGATGAAAATTAGGCAAAGTGTCATAAATTCCCATAAAAAAATCTAAGTACTCATCATTTTGAAATACATCTATTGATATTTCCTTGTTTGTGTTGTCTATCAATTTAGGATGAACTAAATTGAGAGATTCCTTAGGAGGGTCTTGTGTTATGGTGTTGATATTAAGTGAAGGTCTTCTTGATGATTTAGTGTTTTTTGAAGGACGATATCTGAGACCATTTTGTGTTTCTTGTGTATTTATTTATATAGGAACATGAATTCCTTGTTCTTTTATACCACATACTTTACCATTATACCCAAATTATTTTATGATTTATAACCTCTTCCATAAATGGCTTTCATTTCTTTCAAGGAAGGTGGTTTTTCATAATAACTCTCATCATATGTAAATGTGTAATTATTTTTCCCTTCATTGTTGGAAGTTTCACAATTAGATGCTTTAGGGGTTTCTACAGGAGATTGTATGGATACCACTATAGTTTATTTTTCTTTTTTGAGTTTTAATAGTGAGATTTTGTGTTCCCTATGAAATTAGGTGTAAAATGTAGCAACCCTCGATCCTCATCTAATAGCTTTGTTATAGGTGAAGCATACTCATCATGGTTCTGAATTTGTGTGGGTTCCACCTTTCTAGTTTGGATTAATGTGTTAAAAGGTCTCTTAATTCTAGTTTCAGTTTGCAAACAATTTTCAGACTTAGGATCAACTTTCACCATGTAAAATTTGTTGTTGTATGTGCACTTCATTAAATGATGAATCATTGAAGGGACTCCTTTCATCTCATGAATCCATGTTCTACCCAAGATTAAATTATATGAAAGAGTATCGAGCATGACATGATAGGAGTGTTGGAAAATGTTCAACGCTCCCCTCAGGATTCATGACATGGACTAACCACCTCTTGTGGATTCGTTAAATCTGGCAGTTGTATCGGGCACTGAAAGGTCAGTCTTTTGGTGCAACGACAACTGTAGGCCAACAAGTGGTATCTGAAACAAAGGTGTCGAGTTTGAATCCCCTCAGGTAACGTTGAGGGGGAGTTTGTTGGAAAATGGTCAACACTCCCCTCGGGATTCATGACATGGACTAACCACCTCCCATGGATCTATTAACTCTAGTAGTTGTATTAGGCATTGAAAGGTCGATATTTTGGTGCAATGGCAACTGTGGGCCAACAAGGAGTAGGTAGAACAATAGGACCAACTTTAACTAGTAATGTTATATTTCCTAATGGTTGTCTTCCCACATTATTAGAACCATGGATAGATAAAGCATTAGGTTGAATTAAGATTTTATCAACCTCAATTATATCTAGAAATTAAATTCTAAAAACATTAATCCCTGAACCATTATCAATGGGAGTATGCCTAATACCAACCTTGTTAACCACAACCATTATCATCAAGGAATCATTTTGATTTTGTATTTCCAAGGGGTATAATACACTTTGATGAATGATAATATCCTTTTTTTTTAATGGATACCTTTAAGAAAATTTTCTACATCATTTGGTTGAGCACTAGTAAGCACAAAAAAAAATTGCAAATAATTTTGAAGCATTCCATGGTATACGGGTGAGGTTTGAATCAAATCCCACAAAGAGATCTTGGTGGGAGTAGCACACAGCTAATCTACAAGATCATAATCCTTACCATTATGTTGAGGTAAATTATATGCACTAGGTAAGATAGGTTGTGGGAGGGGTATTGGTGTGGGAATGTCTTGCCTTTGTTTAGGTTTCTTGTTATTTCGTTTGTTTTATGCATGAGAAACAACAGGGTAATGTTGCTACAATACATTGTTTGAATGTTTTTTGTTGGTATGTGGGGATTGATCATGCTATACTATACACTCTTCATGTATCCTACTTTTTTGCTTCAACAATGAAAAAGGAAAAAACTGACTTTGTAGAACCCTAATTCTAGAAGTTTCTAAAAAGCTTGTAATAAGCGGTTGGGATTAGAGTTGTAGTAAGGCATTATTTTCACAAGATTCTAATATGTTTTTCATTGGATGGATGTGGTTTTGTGGATGTAGCCCAGATTGGGTGAACCACATTGAATTCTCTATGTTGTCTTGTTTCTGCTATAATTTTTGTGTTTTTTATTTCTCTATTTTACTGATCAAATCTGCATTTAACTATTAGATATATGCCTTCTAACCCTAATAGTTGTGTTGGGTTAATTATCTTTCAAAAATAAAGATGTGACCTAAATTTTTTGGTTTATTTTTTGGTGGTTGAATGATAAGCATGGGCTTGTTTTGAGGTTGGGGTTGATGTGTGGGTGGGTAAAGGATAAGTTGCGGTGTGATCATATTTATTGATCCTTGGTTTTTTGGTATTGTAGAAACCTTAGTGGATGATCTAGGTGAGATGAAGTCCTCAAGGGCCTCATCTAACATATCAAACTCATCACAACTAAAAGGCTTAGCAAGTATATAATGTACTTGTAGAAAGAGATTTGATATAATCATATTATTATACTTTCTTCAAGACTAACGATTATATTCCAACTTCAAATGGTGTTTGTACTTGCTAATTAAAACAAGATTCAAACCTATAGACCTGTTATAGACACAAATCTAAAAATTGAGTCTAGATCTATAACAAGGGTATAGATATTAGTTTGTGACTAAAATTTGGGCTGAAATAAGTTGGTCTAGGGTGTAAGGACACCCTAGACTAGCTTGGTTTTTCTCTAAAATTTTGGTTTTTGATGCACTACTAATAGGTTTTAGATGTATGAAGCAAGTTTGGTTCAGATTTGAGACCAAAATTGTGACTTTTTGACCAATTTTGAAATGTAATGTTATGTGATCAACTAGGTGTTACAAATATGAATGAGTATGGTGGTGTTGTCATTAATGTTGTCATTGATGTCAACATAGTACAAGTTGTTTTAGTGAAAGGAATCAAGTGATTGTAGGTGGTACATGTATGGTTGAGATATTGTAGAGATGTTGTGAGTACATGGAGATATCTTTATGGTGTTGCAGGTGTTTTGATATGATGAGTTATCAAGTACTTTTGAGAAAATTAATAAGCAGTGAAGATAGAATTATGTGTCTCTGAATGTTCTTTGGTAATGTGCTCTACATTTATTTTGTGTTGATCCTATGCTTGTGCATATCTGTAGTGTTTTTTATGGGCATCCTTGGGTGATATATCCTAAGTTATAGCTTTTGGGTTGATGAAGAGTGAAAGTTGTGTTCACTGATTTGTGAACTGGTTTGGCAAAGTTGTTTGTCTATGGATTGGGAGAAACATTTTTGCTCCATAGTCCTCTAGTGGTTTGTCTCAAATATTTAGGATCTATAAGAAGGCTTGTAATTTTTTTATCTATGTTTTAGCAAAAGTTCTCATGGTTTGGTGCTCTGAAAGACTAGTTCTAAAGTTACTATGTGTGTTTGTACAGTCTGGGTGGACTGATGGAAAGTGTTCTTTATATGGAATTTTTTGCATTTCCTACGGATGAGTCTTAAGGATTCAAAGATGTGTTCTAGTGTATGGTGAAGTTTGTTATGTGATCCATGTGCTATCTTCTTGTTGCAAATGTGTGTACTTAAATGTTCATTGGTGTTTTCATTAGGTTTGACCGACCTGGTGTCTACACATTACATGAAGGATAATTATCAATTAAGGAAGTGTGTGATTGATCCAAGATGTTGTTTTGGGTTCTGGTTAACTATTTATTTGGTTCACTCTCATTATTATCCACCATGAGAATGTTGAGTCGCCGACCTAATTTGAATTTGTAAAATGAAGAATGTATAGCCGACCTTTGATAAATTTTCTAAGATTGAAGTTGGTATAAATACAAGGAAAGATGTTAATATTTGCAAGACACAAGTGTGAGAGGTGAGATGGATAAGAAAGAGTATGTGAAATTGAATTAATTCAGAAGAACTTCAATGTGTTAGACTCCTAAAAGTAGTGAGTTGATGGTGTCTACAATTCTCTGATCAAGGCTGCGAATGTGTGGAAGTTGTTGTGGTGGATCTTCTATTGCATTGAGATAATGTTCTGTTAGTAACATTATTCTTTACATTTTTCTATATTTTTAGGTAGTGAGCCTCCCTTCTGGACAGTCATTCCTATCTAGGTAGTGATTCCTATCTTGGGCGGTGAGCCTCTTGTATCTGGTTTTGCAATTACTATTATAATGTGAGTTAATCCTCACCATGCTTTTTCCCTTATTGGGTTTTCCACGTAAATTTGGTGTTTCTTGTGTTGATATTAAATTATGTTATTTTAACTTCATGCTCATACTTAATAATAGATTAAAGTGGATGTGGAGTTAATAATTTTTTGAGATTTCTGGATGTGATTGGTGATAACTTATTCACCCTTCCTCTCAGTTGTCTTGTGCATTTCAACAATTGGTATCAGAACTTTGGTTCCTTAGAGAAGAGCTTAACCACTTGAGGTAGATTAGATGGTGCACAAATTATTAATCCCTTTGTTTGATGGATCTGACTATAGTGACTGGAAAGTGCAGATGAGAGGTTACCTGATCTCTCTTTTTTTCAAGACTTGGAAAGCTATTGAGACAAAATATGGTGAGTCAATAAGTGGTCCTTCTTCTGCAGATGAGATTTTTGCCTATGATTAAAATCAAAAAGAAAGGTATGCAATCTTTAGTGCTATCTAAGACTGAGCAGAAAAATGTTATTTCATTAGGCACTGCTTATGAAGTGTGGGAAAAGTTGAAAGATATCTATGAAGGAAATGATAGAGTCAAATTATCGAAGAAGCTAACAACAAAGTGCAGATATGAGAACTTGAAAATGGAAGAAGGTGAAAACATTGCAAGACACTTTCAAAGGGTTGATATTACAGCAAATGAAGTCAAAAATCAAGGTGGTACTTTGATAGATGAAGATGTAATAGAGAACATTTTGATGACCCTATTGGAGAGTTACAATGACAAGGTCTCAGCTATTGAGCAAGTGTATGATCCAAAGAAATTCACTAAAGAACAAATATTTGGCACATTGATCACATTTGAAATAAGGAAATTTGGAAAAGAAAAGGAGAAAATAGAAATAGCCTGCAAAGCCACTAAGATAGAAAATGATCCAGATAGTGAAGGTTCAAAGGAGTTGGAAACAAACTTTACAAGGAATTTGAAGAAAGATACCAGTAAGTACAAAGGTATGTTACCTTTTAAATGTTTCAGTTGTGGAAATATTGGTCACTATGCTTCAAGATGTCCAAATAGAGCCATACACAAAAAGAACAAAGATAATAAAGATAAAAGGGACAAAAAGTTTAATAAATTGTGTTATGTTAGAGAAGATGCTAGAATTTATGATGATGAATCTAATTTTGAGGATGATAAAGATGAATTCTTATTTCTATCCTTGGAGAATAAATCTATGTCTACTAACCATGAAATATGTGCAAGGGAATGTGGTCCGAAAAAAAGAAGGATGAGATGGAAGTTACTCTGGTTACTTCCTTTCATGCTAGACATGATGAAGATTATTGGGTAATTGACAGTGGCTTTTCAAATCATATGACCGGAGACAAAAGTAAGTGTACTAAACTTGAAAAGTATGATGGAGGATTAGTCATGTTTGGAGATGATTTTGGTGCAAAGATTGTTGGAAAAGGAACAATTAGTTTTGATGGAAAAAAGGTATTGATGATGTCTATTATGTTAAGGGCTTAAGGCATAATCTTTTGATTTTTGGATAAATGTGTAGCAAAGGATTTAAAATTGTGTTCCAGGATAATACCAGTGAGATCAGAAAAGGGTGTGGAACTATGGTAGCTGCAAGAAGAAGAACATATGGAAACATTTATCAGCTTAAGAGTGTTGATGGTCATTTTTTTGTGTCTCAAGTTAATGAAAGATAGCTATGGAACCGAAGGATGGTACATGTAAAATTTAACAATATGATCAAGATTAGTTCAAGAGAAGTTGTCAGGGATCTGCCTAAAATCACAAAGCCCACCAATACTATTTACAGAAGTTGTCAATTGGGAATACAAACAAGATGGAATTTTAAAGGAAAAGAACAATCAACTACTAGAATGTTGGAATTGATTCATACATACCTCTTTGGTCCCACAAGAAGAATAAGTATTAATGGTGAGAGGTATTTTATGTTTTTGATTGATGATTATTCTAGAATGACATGGGTTACTTTTCTTAGGGAGAAAGTGCAAGATCTAGATAGATTCAAAGTGTTCAAGTCTAGGGTAGGGAATGAATTGAACCTAAGAATCAAATTTTTAAGGTCTGAAAAAGGTGGAGAATTCACTTCTAGTGAGTTTAATACATTTTTTGAAGAGCATGGTATAAAGAGACATTTTTTAGCTCCTAGAACTCCTCTGTAGAATGGATTTGTAGAGAGGAAGAACTAGACTATTCAAGAGGTTGTAAGGACTATGATTAAATAGGAAAATGTACCTGATGTATACTGGAGAGAAGCAATCCATACTACTATTTATATTCTTAACAGATTTTAGATTAGAGGTAACAACACAAAGACTCCTTATGAACTATGGACTGGCAAGATTCCTATTGTTAAGTACTTTAAGGTGTTTGGAAGTAGATTTTATATTAAAAGAGATGATGAGAACCTTAGAAATTTTTATGAAGGTATTTTCCTTGGATATTCAACTAATAGCAAAAAGCATATAGATGCTACAATAAAATATTGAGAAAGATAGTTGAAAGTGCAAATGTAAAAGTTGATGAAGATATGCACAGGCTAGTTGAAATAAGTGAATTTGAATCAAATGAACTTATTTGTAGACAAGTACAAGAAGAGAATAAGGAAGAAGAATAAAAAATTGAGGAAGAAGAAGATCTAGAACCTGCTCCTAAAACCCTAAAATATACACAAAAGAATCATCTGGAAGAATAGATAATAGGAAACAAAGGAAAAGGTGTAACAACAAGAAGCAAAGTGGTAGCAATTAAAGTAAATTTGTGTCTACTATCCAAGATAGAACCTAAAATAGTGTGTGAATCATGCAAAGATGAAAATTGGGTTAGAGCCATGAAAGATAGAAGTGGATCAAGAATAAATAGAAGTGCAGTATGATGATCTAACCTTGAATCAAGGGGACGTTTTTGAATAATAATTCCCTGATGAGGTAAGTAGGGCCATTGAAAAATACTTCGAGAGGGAAAATTTTAGACATATAGAGAATCTGTTTATGGAGGATTTCGAGTTTCCTGCTGAAAATTGTGAAGATATAGTCATGAATGAACTAACGCTCCCAACAGATTGGTTAGAGGGACTACCCAATTTTGAGGTTGAAATTCAGAAAATCATGACCACAATGGAATCAATTTCTACTATTGAGAAAACATTCTATGAAAATTATTTTGATAAACTTATGTTCCAGGGAGCGAACATTTAGATGGATGAGGAGCTAAACGCTGAGATGATAAAAGAATTTTGTGAAGCAAATTTCAAAGAATTTACTGTTGGAGACTTTGTGCTCAAACGAGATGAATACAAGAGAAATCCTAGGAGGCATTCTAAATTTGATGCCATGTGGGATGGGCCATACGTGATCATAGAATGCAAGGAGTATAATTCACTCCATATGTCAAAGTTAAGTGGAAAGATACTTATGATCCCAATTAATGGGATCCATTTGAAAAATTGTTTTTGAGGTTTGAAGTTCTACCCTATACTAGAGTAGAGTAGTTATTGTTAATAAGTGCTTGGAGTGCTTTTCTTTCAGTTGTTTCATTTTTAATAAGTGCTATATCATATGGTTTTTTGGTCGTCAGGGCTTGGTTGTTTTCTTTTGGTCTATTTTTTTTCATTATCTATTGTTGTTTGGAGGAGTGTTTCAATTTTAGAATTTTTGAGTAATGGAGGGGTAGAATTGACTCCATGCCCAATGGATCTACATAAGTCAACTGGCCTAATGCTTAGCAGGAAAGCATCTAGCAGAGGCTGCCAAGAGTATTATCAATTTTTCACCTTAGCTCAAATTGACAGAGTTGATTGATTAAGGTTCATCTTAAGGTAAAGAGTTTCATTTTATTTTTTCAAGTGCTTTAACCATTGCATACATTTAAATGTTTCATTGTTTAAATGCAATTTTTTTCAGTTTGTTGATTATCATCTACAACATTAAGTATTGCTTGAAATGTAAAAGAGAATTCTTTCATTCTAATATTCATTCACAATATTTTATACATTGTTAACAAAAAGAAAAATATTCATAATTGAACAAGTATTTCAAAAAAAAAAAAATTGTATTAATTGGACAAAAAGAAGAACCAAGTGTCTCACACAAGCCATGAGAATAGCTGAAATAGTGAATAAAAAGGAGTATGCTACACTACAAAAGATAGAAGGAAGAAAAGAGCATGTAAAAAGGAACATAATCATCATCAAGCCTAATGGTGGTTTTGAATTTCTTTGGAATGGTGTGTCGGCCTCCTACAATGATCTTAATAACTAAGCCTTTACAATCATGATTCAAAGATTGGACATCTGATCTAAATATCCATTTTAACCATCATGAAGGTACATTTAAA
>CM021107.1:11551279-11804010 GCA_007115665.2 Sequoiadendron giganteum
AATAAATATAGATAGTCCACATAATAGCTAATGTCATTAAAATTGGCAAAAATGGAATTAAACCCAATGTCTATGGTTTGAGGGAAACATTATAGAAATACCAACATTTAACTATCAAATTCCATGTTAAATTCAGCAAATAAACTATGGATTCTACCCAAATTAAGACCAAAAGCTAGGCTCGTCACTCCCCCCAACTTAACATTTTTCGGTCCTTCAGCAAAGGAAGAGTTATTTTTCTTCCTGGTCAAATCTCTAAAATTTGCAATTGATAGTTGTCCAATATCAATGTTTGTTGAGTGCAAGTCAGGGTACCAGTATAATCCTCCCATTCTGTCAAGTCTTTTCCATCTTTGTCTTTCTTCAGCAATGTCATAACAGTAGAATCTGAAATTTGGAATAGGCCATAAGAGGATAGGTGGCTGAAAAGTCAAGGGAAGCCACTCTCAGCCCTTTTCTCTCCCAAATTGAATGTACCTTTCAATCCTCTTTATTTTTGCATGATAGTTCTGGATGGAATGAGGTTCAACCTATTTCAGTTCATCAGTCAAAGTGTTCCATCTTTGTGATAGATATCCTTTCATGGTGCCCTGTTTTGTTGTTGTCTTTACCTCATATTCACCATAAACTGCCTCAATCTAAGGCATAATTTTGTTACCATAACTAGGCCTGAAAATAATTATGTTCCAGTCTTTGTAAATATCCTTGGTGTTTCTTGATTCTGATCTAATGGCCAAACGGATATTGGATTACATCTTCCTATAAGAGTTGTATTGCTCTCCCCATCTAATCTCATTTTGTACCCAAGACATCAAGGCTCTTAGTTGGATATCTCCAACATACAACAATGGGTTCTAGTCTTGGTCTTGAGCTACAACAAAATCATGTAAATAAAAATCACATAGAAAATTATTCATTTCAGGGGAGGCAATCCTATAACCATTGAAATATTTAGTGGGGGTATCAATTGAGGGATTCAAACCTAAGATGTGTTTTGACAGCTAAAAAGAGATATATTTTTCCTTTAGGTGTAGAGCATAAACTCTTGGAGGTGTTCTACATTCTAAAATTTGTGGCACCAAGGTTGTAATGTTGCCCACCCTCTCTTTTAGAGAGGCAATCTCCTCATTCTTTTCATCAATAATTTCATCCCTCTCTTCAATTTCCTTTTTCAATCTTCGCTTCTCCTTTTCCCATTCTTCCTCTTGCCTTTGTATCTCTTTCCATAAATTTAAAATTGTTGTATGCACTAAAAAATCTGCAGGATTATGAATTCCTACCAGGTTTTTTGTTGATGGTTGCACCCCATATAGCACTATTTGCATAGATTCGAGTTGTCTTACTTGCTCAGGCTGGGGAGGTACAATTTCTTCTCCTGCTTCTTTTTGCATGGCCTCTTTTTCTTGTTCCTATAGTTGCTTTAGGAACTCCTAATCTAACTCTTGGTCTTGCTGCAGGAACTCTAGATTTTCCTCATTTTCTCAAATTTCAACTTCCTCAGCAATGGCAGCAAGATCCCCTAGGGTCATTTTTTCTACCTCTTCGAATACATATTTTTCTTTGAGAATTTATTGCCCCATTGGGGCTTCTGTGCATTCATGTGATGTCCTTCCATGCTTAAGGTTTTTCTGCAAAGGCATATCAACCACTAGTTTTGATTTCTTAAGAGGGCTCTCACATTTTCCTTTGGTTGCAAGATGAATAGTGTCATACTTTCTCCTCTTAGGACTTGGCACCTCTTTTTCTATAGGATTTTTTTTGTATTTTCCTTTTCCTCCCTCTGCCTTCTTCTTATGTGCCCTATTTCTTACTAGGGTTTCAAGTGTAATATCATCATCATGGTGTGATGAAGAACTTTCTTTTCCAAAGTGCCCTGTTTCAGAGGAACTAATGTCTATGGCCCCTTTTGATGCAAGAGAATTCATACCAAATCCAACTCCAAAGGTTGAAGCACCAGGGGTGGCTTCAGTCATTCTTAATCTCCTTCTAGACCTACATGTCTGAGGTAAAGCCATAGGTTGTAGTTGCTTAGGTCTAAATTGATTAACATTTATAAATTCCCCCTAGGTCATCTTGGGTGTTACATCATGCAAATATTTTTCAACCAAAAATTTAATGAGGGAATGGTGTGAGAAATATTTGTCCCTACCATTTTGTGTTTCAGCCGCCATGATGGAGAGAAAGTTTTATAAGACGTTAGGCACAATTATCCTTCTTTTGTGCCTCATGTAGCTCAAAATTTTGAAATGCATTGAATGTAAATTTGACAATAAACCTTCACAAGTAAGGTACCTAATAATGTAGACGGTTGCCTACTTCCATGGCTTGGGTAGAGAGGTTCTTTTGGCACCTTGCTTGTTTATGTTGATTGGAGGGTCACCATGTATTGTGAATATGGCCCTTGTTGACCTGGCATCTCTAGAAAAAGGGTAATGCTCACTGTCAACAAGTAACCCTATAACTTCTACAATTCTCTTCTCAGTTGCCACAACCTCCAGTCCTTTTACTATAGATTTTCCTTCTCAAAATTTTTGAGAAAACTCAAGTGCAATTCCTTCATCGAAACTATCCAACTTTAGGAAGTAGTCCAACCAGCCACAGATTTTGAATTCAGTTAGGCACTATGCATCCGTAAATAAGGTATCATGAGCCAAAGGCTCATTTTGAATTATTTTGCCTCCCATTTTTTGTAATCACTATCACTATGCGAAATCCTTTTCTTGAAATTCTTGTCTGAGAACAAATTCCTGTCTGCAACACTTGTTAGCTGAAATTTTCCTACACCAATGTCGATTGAATTTTCCTTCTCTATTTTTTTTTACCTTTTTCAATTCGAGATTATGACAGGGTCAATAATGGAAAATAAAAGGTAATAAAAATATTTATGATGAAAAGGAATGGTGGTGACAATTTAGTGTCACATCACAGATACGAGTCATCCCACATTTAAAATTTTAAATCAGCTCAACTAGATTTACTGACGTAGACAAATCATGGACTTACATGTGGGAAATGTACTTGCATCTTTCCTTTCCCCCCCAACCTGAATTTGGACATGTGTCCACACATGTAGGATGGCAGTAGTGATTTGATAGGGGGTATGAAAATTATGTGAACGTCCATACTAATTGTACAGTGATTAAATGAATGCACTAAAAAGGTGATTGATAGAGAAATTAATGCACATATACCTAAATTTGTGGAGGATACATTGCAAATATCATGGAGAAAGTACCATTCACCTTTTTAGGAAATGAATTGAGCAATCAATAATGATGAAATGAGATGAGGTGAGATGGAATGAAGTGATGCAAGAGAGAGAAAGGTGGTATGGATGGGTGGATGGGCAGATGGGTGAAGAAATGGACTTCTGCAAAAGTAGAAGTATTTATTATGACAAGTATGTATCTTAATTAGCCAGATGGAGGGACACTAGGTCCACTTCCTTTGGTTGTAGGAAGCTCGGGTGCTACAAATTGATTGAATTGTTGTAGGAACTCTTCTTTGGAAGTTGTCTTGTGATACAATCTGAGATGATAACCATTGAATAGTAATTTGAATCCGATAAGATCAATGGTGGTGAGTTGAACAACTCCATTGGGAAAGACCTCAGCAACTTCATATGGTCCTAGCCACCTTGTCTACAATTTTCTTGCATTATCCTGATATCATGAGTCATACAGCAATGCCCAGTCACTTGGCTGAAATTTCTTCTCTTTGATAAATTTTTCATGCCATTTTATTATTTGATTTTGCATGACTTCAGTGTGGTGCAAAATTGTCTTCCTCATCTCATCTAAAGCAATCAGCTGCATGATTCTTTCTTTTTGTGCCTGAGAGATATCCATCCCTAGGTCCACTATAGTTCTAAGAGTTTTGTGATTTTGATAATTTGTTTTCCCAATCCTTCTTGTGAATAACTATTGTTTTGGTTAGGATGGCTTCAATCTCTCTGTTGGTCACCTCAAATTTTCCATTGGCCTAAGGGTGATAAGGAGTAGATTTCATATGCCTTATGTTATATTCATTGACCAGTGTTGTAACAAGTTTTGAGGTAAACTAGGCTCCTTGATCAGTTACTACTTCTCTTGGTACTCCATATAGTGTGAAAATTTCTTCATAAAGAAATTTTGCAAATTTTTTGTCTCTTGCATGTTTCTTGGCCTTGACTTCTACCCATTTAGTTACATAATCAATGCATACTGCTATATAAGACTTACCATTTGATGGGGGATCAATGGGCCCCACAAAATCCAATCCCCACTTGTCAAAGGGAGTGACTACTACTTGGGGTAGAGTGGAATCTCATCTGATTTGGATGGTATGACCATTCTTTGGCACCTATCACATTTCCTTGTATATCTTCATGCATCCTTGTGGAGTGTAGGCCAATAGTAACCTATGCTCAAAATCTTCATTGTTGTCCTTTTGGCTACAAAATACCCTCCACAAGGTTCATCATGGCATGCATGCAGAATGTCATATGTTTCATCTTCCCTCACACATCTTCTCATAACATGATCTCATCCAGTATAAAACAAGCATCCAACAATCTATGTAAAAGGGAAAGACTTTTCAATGAGCACTCTTCTCTCTTTTGGAGAGAAGTGAGGAGGAACCCTCCTTGTCACAAGTTAATTAACTATGCCAACATACCAAGGTATGTGCACAGTAATATAAAATAGATGCTCATTAGGAAAGGATACATCTATGGCTTGATTGTCTTTTGATGTGGTCAGTTTGGAAAGAAAATATAAAACAAAATTAGCCTTCCCTGGTTTGTCCATAATGGTTATGTCAAACTCATGCATTAGCAATAACCATCTGGCTAACCTTCTTGAGATCAAGGGTTTCTTCTTTAGATATCTAATAGCTGCATGATTAGGGTGAAAAAATATTTGGTAGCATGTTATGTAATACCTGAATTTTTTTAGAGCATAAATTAGTACCAACATTTCTTTTTTTGTTACTATATAATTGAACTTAGCTCCTTGTAATTTTTTGCTGACAAAATAAATGGCATTTTCAATGGCTCCTTCTTTATGACCTAAGACTACTCCTATAGCATTATCTGATGCATTAGTCTGGATGTGAAAAGGAATTTCCCAATTAGGTCCCTTAAGTATAGGAGCATGAGTCAAGTTTGCCTTCAAGTCATAAAATGTTGAGGCATAATCTTTTGTCCACTGAAATTCAACATCTTTAGTTAAGAGAGTATACAAGGTGTTGGAAAAACAAGAATAGACAACTGAGAGGGGGGTGCATCTGTTGTCATAGAATTAAGACTTATTTAACTTTAAACAACTTTTAATCTCAGATATAATAATTAACATTGGAAGCATAAATCAAAAACATATCAGAGACACATGAACACCAAGATTTTTATACATGGAAACCCTTTTAGGGGAAAAACCATGGTCGATGTTAGTCCACAAGATTAAAACCCTATTAGAAGTATAATGAAAGAAATGAATAGGGAATGCACATGAATATAGGCACACTACCTAGAGCTCAATACTTAAGGGAAGGCTCATTTCCTTATATAAAATAATCATCTTAAATCCATCTGATAAGGTTGAACTAAGAAAATAGCTTCTACAAAAGCCTAATGGCAGTTTTGGTTAGGCACTGAAAAACTTCTACACACTTTCCTCAAACTCCTTCACACTCTACTCAATCTCTTTCACATTCTGCTCTACTCCTGAATGATTTGATCTTTATTTTCACATATATTTTGCAGGCATACACCAAGCATACATTTACAATGAAGAGACAATCACTCTTATATATCCACTATAATGATTTACATCAACAACTGTGTTAATCAAGAATAAAGAATAAATTACAACTATCGGCCTTAATACATGAACAAATCTTGATGCACACCAACCTAAGTCAATCACAACATAGTGAGGACCTAAATCAACATCCTCGAACATGCTAAACAATAAATATTAAACCTTATAGATCCGCAACACGTTACCACCATTATGACATCCAAGAACATGAAAACTCGAGCACACATCGGAAAAATCTTCGATCATGATCACACCAAACAATGAAAACATGCAGCAAGGATAGAGCACAATCTAGAATCATCCACGAATATCACAAGAACATGTGCAACAACTAAAATTTCTATAATTTCATCCTCTTCTTCCAAAAAAACCTACTACAGTAACAGAGTGACTGTAGGAACGCAGAACTTCATAACTTACTCAATTCTTGATGTGTATAATTGAAAATTTTGGACAACATACTAGATAGGCTCGGCAACAAACCCTTTAGTGCGCAACACCTAAAACTCAACATGCACAACTTATCACCACTTGGATCTTCACAGCATCACAGACTGCCTGCAATATATTTATTACAATTTTCTTAATATCCTCGACATATACAGCCTTTAGAATCACCAATGCTAATAGTGTTGACATCAATGACAACCACATATCAGCAACACAACCACAACATCCAACAATCTCCCCCTTTGGCATTGATGGAAACACATGATGTGAAAAATAATACCATCAACACAACTGGATGTTCACATACTTCTCTCCCTTTGATCTACAGTTCTCCTCTCATAGCACTTCTCTCCCTTTCTTGACTCTTCTCCCCCTTACTTAAAGAGTTTTTCACATTGTTCTCCTCCCCCTTTGACATCAACGGCAAAGGTACACAAGCTCTAAATCACATATTTAGCACATCTAACTACTCCCCCTGAGTAGAAGCCACCACACCATCAATCTAGAATAAGATATGGATATGAATTCACATACTAATGCAAAGACCTGCATCTTAGTTTAGATCAGGAGGGTAAATCACCCCTAACTTTCCTCTAAGATACTCAAAAGTATCCTTAGGCAATGGTTTAGTAAAGATATCTGAAATTTGTTCCCTTGTAGGTACATACTCCAGTCTAACTTCTTTGTCACTTAATTTATCTCTCAAGAAGTGATATTTGATGGATATATGCTTTGTCTTTGAATGCAACACTGGATTCTTAGAGATGTTTATGGTGCTTGAGTTGTCACAGAATATGGAAATGGGTTCTTCATACGCAATTCTGACATCTTTAGCATCTACTTCATCCACAATACTTGAGTACAGTTGTTTGCAGCAGCAATGTATTCTGCCTCGGCAGTAGATAAGGAAACAGAATTATGCTTTTTGCTTAGCCAAGATACCAAATTCTTTCCCCAGAAGAATGCACCACCACTAGTACTCTTCTTGTCATCCACATATCCTACCCAATCTACATCAGTAAAAGTTCTTAGAATAAGATCATCATCCTTAGGATACCAAAGACCAAATTCAATTGTCCCTTTTAGGTATCTGAAGATTCTTCTCATAGCAGTCACATGAGACTTTTTTGGATTAGCTTGATATCTAGCAACCATGCATACAACATTCATTATATTTGGCCTAGTGTAATTCAAATAGATTTATCCACCAATCATTGGCATTTATCTTGTTTTATTTTCTTAAAGAGAATCATCATTCTATGTAAGTTTTCATTTGGTTATCATAGGTGTACCAACTAGCTTTGAGTCTTCCATGCCAAAAAAAATCACTAACTCTTTTACATATTTGGACTGGGATATAAAGATTCCATCTTCTAACTAAGTGATTTGTAATCCTAAAAAGAATTTTAGTTCTCCAATCATTGACATTTAAAACTAGCTTTTCATTTCATCAAAAAAATTCATACACAAATCATCATCACCTTTAAAAATAATGTCATCAACAAAGACTTCAATGATCAACTCTTTATTCTAATCCAACTTGAAATACAGATTGTTGTCACCAATACCTTTATTGAATCCAAGATTCAACAAGTATGTATCCATTATATCTTACCAAGCTCTAGGAGATTTCTTAAGTCCATATAGAGCTTTCTTCAATCGGCATACCATGTTTTCTTTGTTAGTCAGTTGAAATCCATCTGGTTGCTAAACATAGACTTCTTTGTCTATCTCACCATTTAGAAATGTTGAATTTACATCCATCTGATAGACTTTTTAATTCTTGAAAGAGGCATAAGAAAGAAATAATCTTATAGCTTCAATTCTAGCAACAGGGGAAAAAATTTCTTCAAAATCAATACCTTCCATTTGTGAGTACCCTTTGCAAATCGGTCTTGCTTTTTTTCTTACCACTTCACCTTTTTCATTCAACTTATTCTGAAACACCCATTTGGTTCCAATCAGATTTTTGTTTTGAGGTCTAGGAACAAGATCCCATGTATCATTTTTCTCTATTTGCATTAGTTCTTCTTTCATGGCTTCCATCCAATATTCATCTTTGCACACTTCATTGATATTGCTAGGTTCAGCTTTGGAAATTAAAAAATACTCTTCTAAAATTATTCTTCTATTTTTCACACCATTTATCTTATCTCCTATGATTTTACTATCATAATGATTTCACCTTACATAGCTTGGAACTTTAGGACTTTCTCTAACTTCTTGTTCTTGTGTTCTTTCTTTTGCACTTTTACTAGTTTTTGCCTCTTGATTCCCTTGGTTCACTAGAACAATTTGAAGTTGATTATGTGTCTGAATATTCTTTCCATTTCTATTACTTTCATGTTGGTCATCTGAATCATATCCATTATATCTAGATGGTCTATCAATATCTTCATCAACTTTGACATTTGCACTTTCAACCATTTTCTTCAACCTTTTATTAAAGCATTGGTAAGTTGTTCTCTTATAACAGTAACCTAGAAAGATTCCTTCATCACTTCTAGCATCAAACTTGCCTATATCATCATCTCTCTTGATGTAGAATTTTCTTCCAAAGATTTTGAAATATTTGACAGTAGGCTTATAACCAAATCATAGCTCAAAAGGGGTCTTACCAGAATTATTGTTGGCATTTACCCAGTTAATGGTATACATAGCAGTTCTTATAGCTTCTTCCAGTAGAAATGAGGAAAATTTTCTTCTAGAATCATGGTTCTAGCAATGTCTAGAATAGTTTTGTTCTTTCTTTCAACAACTCCATTTTGTTGAGGGGTCTGGGGAGCAGATAATTGTCTTTGGATTCCGTGCTCTTCACAGAAAGAATTGAATTCCCAGGAAGTGAATTCACCACCTTTGTCTAACCTTAATCATTTGATCTTTTGGCCTATCTCATTGTCTACCATAGCTTTGAATCTTTTGTTCTTTTCTAATGATTCATGTTTTTCTCTTAAGAAAGGAACCCATATCATTCTAGAGTAATCACCAATATGCAACATAAAGTACCTTTCACCTTGAATACTTTTAATTCTAGATGGACCACATAGATCAATATGTATCAAGTCCAACACTCCATTAGAGTTATATTGTTTTCTTCGGAAATAATTTCTAGTCTACTTTCCCATCTGACATTCTTTGCACATAGTGTTAGTAGGCTTCACTAACTTAGGAAGATATCTAACTGCTTGAGAAGAGATTATTTTGACAATGTTATCAAATTTCACATGACACAACCTCCTATTCCATAACTATCTTACATCAAATTCAACAATTAAACAAGTTTCACTAGTAGCACTTAAGTGAAATATTACCTCTTTTCTTTGTACCTGAAGCAATCACATTTCCATAACTTCCCTGTATCCTGCACTTACCATCCTTGAATTGAAGATTCTAACCCTTGTCTACCATCTGTCCAACACTCAACAAGTTATGCTTTAATCCTTCTACATAAAGAGCATCATCAGTATTATGTGTACCACCAAAATAAATAGTGCATCTTCCAGGAATCACACCAGAAGTGTTGTCTCCAAATCTTACAACACCACTATCATAGTTTTCCAAGCTTACAAACATTCTTTTGTCTTCAGTCATATGATGTGAGCATCTCTTGTCAATTACCCACTCATCCTTTTCTTTAATTTTTACTGCAAGAGCTTTCTCAACATTCGCATTACTAGTAGATTTAGTGGACACCTGACCAGTTTCTTTGATAGCAATGAATACCCATTCATCCTCATTTCTAGTTTCTTTATAAGATCATCATCAGTAACACCTTCTTCACAATAATAGCATTTCTTTTGAAACCCAATCTTATTAGGTTTATACTTAGATACTCTTTTAGGACACCTTGATGCAAAATCATCTATTTTACTACAAGAAAAACATTTGATAGGTAACGTTCCTTTGTACTTACCATGACCTCTGGCTTCTCTTTTCATAATCAATGCTTCCAATTCTTCTAATTCTTTTTTTTCATCTTCAATTTGTTTCATCTCATCTTCATACTTGAATGTCCTTTTGGAACTCTCTCCCGGATCATATATTTTCTTTATTTTCGTGGATAGAGTAGCCTTGAATGAAAATTCAGTCTTAAGAGTAGATTCACCAAATTCACTTAACTCAAAGGCAGAAATTTTTCCAATCAGCATGTCTCTTGTCACATTTGTCACTATCTTGAGTTCATCAATAGCATGAGCTTTTGTTCTATAGGAAGGAGGCACAGATCTAAGTATTTTAGCCACAATCTCTTCTTCATCCAAGACTCCACCAACACATCTAATGCTAATCACCAATTCATTTATCTTTTGAGAGAGAGGATGTTCTCATCTTCACTCATCTTCATGTCCTCCCACTTTCCTTTTAGACTTTGTAGCTTAGCAACTTTCACTAGTGCATCTCCTTCATACAATGTTTCCAACTTTTTCCAGATCTCATGTGCAGTCTTCAGACCTATCACATTTTTCATCTCTAAATCTATCAAAGCACTCAACAATGCTTCAATAGCCCTGGTATTTGTTTCAGCTTCTTTGATTTCATCAATAGTAGAGGGACCATTTTGAGGAATGGTATATGCATTCTTTTTAATCTTTTAGAAAGGCTCACCAATACAATTGAAATGACATTCCATTTTTTTTTTCCATAGAGAGTAGTTTGTTCGATGGAATCTAGGATGATCCTTCTTTTAAGATGCCATCTCAGATCACCTTAAGTTGTTAATCTTTCCTTTTAGAGAAACCTGCTCTGATACCAATTGTTGGAAAAACAAGAATATACAACTGAGAGGGGCGTGAATCAGTTGTCATGTAATTAAGACTTATTTAACTTTAAACAACCTTTAATCTTAGATCTGATAATTAATAGTGGAATCATAAATCAACAACACATCACAGACACATGAAAACCAATATTTTTATACATGGAAACCCTTTTAGGGGAAAAACCATAGTGGATGTTAGTCCACAAGATTATACCCTATTAGAAGTATAATGAAAGAAATGAATAGGGAATGCACATGCATTCAGGCACACTGCCTAGAGCTCACTGCTCAAGGGAAGGCTCTTTACCTTACATAAAATAATCATATTAAATCCATCTGATGAGGTTGAACTGAGAAATTAGCTTCTACAAAATCCTAATGATAGTTATGATTAGGCACAAAACAACTTCTACACACTCTACTCAAACTCCTTCACACTTTTCTCAATCTCTTTCACACTTTGCTTTGCTCCTGAATGATTTGATCTTTATTCACACATATATTTCATAGACATACACCGAGCATACATTTACAATGAAGAGGAAATCGCTCTTATATATCCGCTATATGGATTTACATCAACAACTCTGTTAGTCAAGAATAAAGAATAAATTATAACTGTCGGCCTTAATACATAAACAAATCTTGATGTGCACCAACCTAAGTCAGTCACAACATAGTGAGGACCGAAATCAACATCCTCGAACATGCCAAACAATAAAATATTAACCCTCATGGATCCACAACATGTTACCACCATTATGTTAGCCAAGGAAATGAAAACTCAAGCACACATCAGAAAAATCTTTGATCACGATCACACCAAATAATGCAGGCGTACAGCAAGGATAGAGCACAATCTAGAATCATCCATGAATATCATAGGAACATGTGCAACAATTAAAATTTCCAAAATCTCATCTTCTTCTTCCAAAAACATATGCTACATTAACAGAGTGACTATAGGAACACAAAACTTCATAACTTCCTCAATTCTTGATGTGTACCATTGAAACTTTTGGACAACATACTAGATAGACTCGGCGAAAAACCCTTTAGTGCATGACACCTGAAACTCAGCATGCATAACTTATCACCACTTGGATCTTCACAGCATCATAAACTGCCTACAATATATTTATTACAATTTTCTCAATGTCCTCGACATATATAGCCTTTAGAATCACCAATGCTAATAGTGTTGGCATCAATGACAACCACATATCAGCAACACAACCACAACATCCAACACAAGGGTTCTACTATTTTATTGATGTCTTTATGAAATTCCTATAATATCTTGCATGTCCCAAGAAACTCCTAACATCTTTTTGTTTTGTAGGTGTAGGAAGATTAGTAATTACCTCAATTTTTTCAAGATCTACCTGAATTATTTTATGGAAAATTTGGTGGCCAAGAACTACACCTTCCTGCATTATCATGAAGCACTTATCACTATTCAAAGAGATATTTTGGCCTTCACATATCTGTAAGACTTTCTTTAGATTCTCCAATGCTTCATCAAAATCAGCACCATAGGTGATAAAGTCATCCATATAGATTTCCATTGCAAGTCAAGAGAGATGTATAAAAATATGTCGATAACTGCTCTTTGAAAGGTTGCAGGTGTGTTGCATAAACAAGAGGGAAGTACTTAATAGGAATACGTCCCCCATGGATATGTGAAGGTTGTTTTCTCTTGTTGCTTAGGTGCAATTTGAATCTAATTGTAGCCACTGAATCTATCAAGGAAAGAGAAGTACTTCTTTCCTACAAGTGAGTTTCGCACTTGATCAACAAAAGGTAGGGGAAAATGGTCTTTCTTAGTAGCAGCATTCAGTTCCCTGTAATCAATACACACTCACCATTTTCCTCTTTTCTTGGGCACAATCACCAAAGGGGACACCCACTAGTTGTCTGGGATAGGATAGATAAAGCCTGCATCTAGCAACTTTTGTAGTTCTCTTTTGACAATCTCCCTCAATGCAGGGTTGATTCTTCTTTGTGGTTGCTTGACCAGTTGACAATCATCTTTGATATATATCCTATAAGTGCAAAGGTTTGATTCTAGGCCTTTCATATCATTTTAATCCCATGCAAATGCATTTTGGTCGGCCTTTAGAAAATTTATCAATGACAATTGTTTTTCTCCCATTTTTTTGTTAATATTCAAACATTTTCCCTCAGACACATGTACTTGTGTAGTTAACTCTATCATAGTTGTTTCATTAATACATGGTACCTTAATTTCTTATGATAGCATTGTGTGGAACATACATGTTGATGTAGGAAGTTTTTCTGCAGGAAGATCAGGTAGAGTAGACAGAAGTGTCTTCACAAGATCAGCAACACTAGACGCGTGAGAGGATGGCACCTCCTCTATCGCGCAATGGTTTTGAAGTATATTAGATAACACTTCATCATCATTTTGAATCTAAAAGGATGGGCTTCTAACTAACATCATAAGTTGTGTCACAAAGTTAGCCTCCTCGGCCTCTTCACCGATATATGGTCATACAGGATTATCTTCAGCATGGGATGGCTAAGAAGGAGGATAAAGAATAAGATTTTTGGTGTGTCTGCCATCAGAAATGGTCATGTCACCTGACTGACATACAATATAATAAATTTTTTTTGCTAACCATGGTCTTCCAAGGATGATAGGATACCTGCCTAGTGTAGCTTTAGGAGAAAGAATCTTGAAGTCGGTTGGATACTTCGAAGAATCTAGAATCACTACAAGGTCCTCTACTATTCCATTAGGCTTAATAGTGGAGCTATTAGCAAGATGTAGGATAGTAGGAGTGGATCACATACTCACAATGTTCAATTGTTGTAGGATGTCCTTAGTCATCACATTTATTGTTGCACCCAAGTCAATCAAATCATTCTTTATGTATGTCTCATTGATAATTACTTCAACCATAGGAATACCTGGATCATTGTACTTGGGGATAGTTAATTTTTCAAGCATGATATCAGCCAAATATTCCACTACATGAACTGTAGTTGGGTCTTTCTTTTTCCTACTCGGCTTCTTGAGGAATGCTTCTTTGATTTCTTTTCCATATATAGGGACATCTTTTATGGCCTAGAATAGGGGTATCTGGACACATATATGCTTCAACTGGTCTAGAATTTCAAAAGTGGTGTCCTCTTTGTCTTTCTTTTCTTTGGAGATTTCCAATCTCTAGGGGAATGGTGGTTCTTGTGCCTTTTTTTGGCTAGAACCGGTTCAAGATTTTTAGGTGAACCAGGCTGAATAGGAACATTCAGAGGTTCTTCTTCTTTCACAGGAAGCTCGGTGATGATTGGTGTGGAAGAAGTTAGAAAAGTAGTTCTTGAATGAAAATGTATGTTACTTAAACTCATATAATATGCAAGAGATTGATTTGGATTAGCAGAGTATACAAGTTGTTGTTGTGGTTTATTATTTGGGTTAGGTGTGGGATGAGCTGGTAATTGAGTGGGTTTAGGTACATTTGGGATTGGATTGGTAGGGGGAGGCATGATAGTAGTTTTTTGGGGTTGAGAAGGTGGTTGCATGTAACTGGTCATCTAATTTGGTCACTGTTGTCCACCTCTCCATTGGGATTCTTGTTGCCAGTTTCCTAGATGTGGTTGCCAAGGTCCTTAAAATTGTTGCCAATTCCCTTGAGGTTTCTTCCAATGAGGTGAAGAATTTTAATAATTGGACCAAGAATTTGGAGGGTTACCCCAAGAATGTGGTGGATATCCTCCATAGTTGGATGGACATGAGGGTTGCCACTGGTTACCATATGAATAGTAATTAAAATATGGCCCAGCAAAAGATAGTGGATCTGGTGGCATACCTTGTTTGGAGCCCATGGACTTTTCTATGCAACCAATTAGACTTGATCTTCCTCAATCTGAATTGGTTTGAACTCAGGTGGAATCTGCTTGTTGTCAATGCTAGCTACCATTTTGCATCTATATTCCTTCTTTTGTCTGCAATGAGGGTAATATTTTGTTAGCATTGCCTCTACCTCCTCATATTTCTTCTTGGCCTGAAGTGTATCCAGCTGAGTAGCTAGATTTTTTATGATATCCTTCTTGAAATTTCCTAGCAAATGAGTAATCTCCATCCTTGAAACTCCACTGGTGGATTACTTACCCATAAAGGATTGGTAAGCTCTCCCTTTCTTTGAGGTTTCTCTAGAATATTTTGGCATGTCTTCGTAATATCCTCCCAAGGAACTTGAGTGACATCTCCTCTTGCCATCAGGTCTAAGGCATCAGTGCAGATTTCATTAATTCCTCTCAAGAAAAGCAACTTCTGCAAGTCTTCATTGAGTGTATGGTGTGGAGATTTTTTCAAACAAAATAGAAACCTTGAAATGAAATCCTCTAGGCTTTCATCTTTCTTTTGCTGCATTTTGAAAATGTCACCTCCTCTCATATCACTGCCCCTGTAATACTCTTTGTATTTCTCAAGGAAATTAGTCGTCATGTTCTCCCATGTCTCCACAGTATCTATGCCAAGGCTCATAAACCATATTAATGCAGCTTCTTTCAAAGTGGTAGGAAATAGCTTAAGCCTGCAGGCATTAGTGGTATAGTCATAGCTTCTACAGAGCATATCAAACTCAAACAAGAATGTATCAGGATCTTCTATGACAAGCCCATAGAATTTAGGAAGTACTGAAGCAGGGATATTTTTGAGGTCGTCTACTCCATTTTGTTGAGCAATGGGAAAATGAAAAGTTGGTTGATTTTGTCTATTAGGCTCGTTTCCATTTGCATCAAACATGTTTGCTTGATGAATTTCCAAAGTAAAGGGTTTTCAACTAGATTTTGATCTTCAAGGGAAACTTTAAAACTGGTTAAGTCGGGAAATGTATCAGCAAAGGGGTGTGGCTCTTCTTCATTTTTGGGCAGATTTGGAAGCTCTATTAGCTGAAATGGTTCTATATTATTAGGAAGGAATATCTCATAAGCATTTATTCTTCTTCTATGCATGTGGTATCACTCAACATCAATCAACTCACACAAAGAATTGGTGAAAGAATAGTGGATCATAACTTCCAAACACTAAGAGAAAACTCATGAAAATACTACAGCAGAAAGAAAACTAGCAATGGTTCAAAGAACTTCCTAGTTTGACACCACCCCCGGAAATAGTGCCAAAAATGTCAGCCTCATTCAATGATCTTAAAAACTAAGCCTTTATAGTCGTGATTCAGAGATTGGACATCTGATCTGAATAGCCATTTTAACCATCATGAAGGTACATTTAAATTTTCAACCCAGGAATGTGAACTTGAAATGGGTCAGCACAGTATGTGCACTAGGAACTTCAAAGTAGTCATCTTCATTCTACAACTAAGAAAGATTCAATACTGAAAGTAAATTGCATGGAAAGAAACTTGAAGCAATTTATTTTATTTCTTGATGAATAGGCAGATATCTATATTAATTTAAAGATAAGAATACATATTCACAAAAAAAGGGGCAGGTGGTAAAAAGGAACACCCCAAAAGTCACATGGGCAAAGCCCAAAAGAGCCAAAATAAAAAATCACATGGGCCTAGCCCAAAAGTTTAAAAGCGGGAAGTAAAAACAGGCAATTACGCAGCCAATTAAATTTTGAATATCACTCAACAATTAAACTAAGTTGAACATGGATGACATGAATAAAAATATGAACAAAAAATAGGGAGCTGCTATGTCTTCTTTGGCTGCAAGAACAGTCACAGAATGGAATTCTAGTGGCTACAAGAACAATCAGTGTCAGATTCTAAACTAAGTACTAAATAGAAACTAATAACTAAACTAGCTAAACTAAGGATTGGATTACTCACCAAGTGGGCCTCCTTGGATGAGTATCCTCTAAAACTAATGTAAAATCAAATTCTCAACTTAGAACTTCATCTTATTCATTCAGAAATGCAATTACAAAAGAGTAGCATGTTTGGAAATGCTTAGTAAATTATCAAATACAACATCAATAATCAGAAACTTGGTAAACCTTCAAACTCTCGAACTTCTAAAGAAGGAGAATACAAACCTTATTTTCTCCACCCACTAAACAAGGCAGTCAACTCCCACTAATTGGGAGGATGCCATTTAGGGAAAGAAAAGAAAAGAATGGAGGGTGGCTACACATGCAGGAAATCCGGTTAGACATGCAAGTCCCAACGCAGACTCAACACTGCAGTAACGCCTACAGTTGCTAAACATCATGTGAGATCAATATAAGGCGGTTACATGTGGCTGAGATGGGGAATCTCCACCTTCGTCCTCCAGTTGACCTTCGAACACCTCCTCAGTAATGACCAGCTGGCAACTGAATTCTTCAAATTAGTATCCTCAAGTTTTTTGGTATGGTAATGTTAGTACGCATAATATTGCACATCTATAACCACCTTAAATAACATTCATCAACCACATGCAAAATTAATATAGATAGTCCACATAGTAGCTAATGTCATTAAAACTGGAAAAAATGGAATTAAACCCAATGTCTATGGTTTGAGGGAAACATTATAGAAATACCAACATTTAATTATCAAAGTCCATGTCAACTTCAGAAAATAAACTATGGATTCTACCCAAATTAAGACCAAAAGCTAGGCTCATCATGGTGTACCCTTCCTTGCTTCCATGCTCCAAGTGAACCTCCAAGTGATTTCAAAAAAAATTTAGAGATTAGACTATGCACCTCCCATGATCTATCAACAATAATGTAGAATATTTCTTATATGATGCATTGAAATCAATTGAGCAAATAAAATACTATGCAAGTGAATACCAAGGAGGAAAAATCATGAGAAGCATTGCAATTATTTTTTTTAATCTAACATTGTTTGTTTCATGTGCAGGTATAGGACAAGTCATGCTACTATTTTTTTTTAATATCATAAAGCATGTGGTGTAAAAAATGGCTCCCACAAGGGTTCAGACATGGAATGTTGTCCCTCAACATTTCATAGGGGTTTTTCCCAAAAAAGAAATAATTAAATGATGCTCAAAGAAATATACATCTGAAGGAGTGAATCTGAAGTATCATAAGACCATCTAGGATAATCAAGTCAACGTGAAATGAATTGAAAATCATAGGTGATCAGTTGCTCAAGTGCAGTGTCATGAAATGTGATATTGAACAGGCATACATAATGTCTTGTTTGCAAGTCATCAATTAAAAATGAAGCAATTTGAATAGTTTCAGAACATTTTCATCATGGTATTGCATCTCAAATTCTCCTATGCATAAGTCAGAATGTCATGCTAACATTTGTTGTTTAGAAAAAAAAATGCATGAAGAGTGCCAACGTAAGGTTGTTTCCATCAAGACAAGAGTTATAAATGGCTACACGTGAGCCACAAAAAAGAAACATTAAACAAAAATTTCCAATTATATCAATTTTTTTTAGAAATACTCAGTTCCAGGGTTCAATGGTCACGACCTAAAGTGCACTTTTTCTTCATAAAAGAACAAGTTATAGTATGGTTTTTGTTCAAAGTTACAAATATACTAGGTCTTTGTGATTTATTTCATGATTTGAGCTCGAATGGAGTTGTTATTTTTACACAAAGATAATACAATTGATAGGGTTTCCTATAACAAATGATGATACCCATTTGGGGTATTAAAATCTAAATGAAAAATAAAAAAGGAAAATCACCATGGCTCAAGCTCATGCCAGCCTTGGAGCCCATTTCGAGCTTTTGAGTATTTTTCCAGGATATAGAGATGAAAGGATAAATCGAGCTCAAAATAATGGAAGAAAATCCTAATGCATACTCTCAGGGCCATGACTTGAGAAGGAGTATTCTTTCTTATCCAAGCAAACCCACTTGGGGTTTTGAGCCTAGAAGAAAATACCAGGAAATTATAGAGTTTTGAGCTTGTGAGCTCTTCAAAAATGGTGGAAACAAAGCTACAAGCCATGGCCATAATGAGTTTTGAAGGCCCATGAAATGAAAATCTTACATCAAGAAAGTGTTTTCATTTAAAAATAATATCATTTACATATCATGGGTTGAGCCTAGAAAGGGCCATTTTGTTACATTGACAAAGGAAATGTACAAGCATAGTCGCGACCTGTACAATGACCGAACCCCGAAACCACAAAATCTTCATATTTTTGTAAAGAAAATCTTGAATAAGCTTTTATTTAAGAGGGAAATGTTTTTAGAATCATAGAACAAGGCTCGCCTTCAATATTCTATGGAGGATTTCACCCAATATCGTGGCCAAGCATTTCCAAAATGCTCGAGCAATCTCTCCAATGATGGAAATGAAGAATGGAAAAGAGCATCGACATAAGAAACACAAACAAAATGCATCAAAACCAATCGAAGCTCGTGGCCTATAGGCCTTTCTTATTCATAAAATGAGACAATAGAGGAATCGAAATGCAGATAGATATGCTTACCAGTGTGTTGCAGAGGAGAGTCAACGTGAAAATGGCAGAGAATCGAGCTCCAAAAACTCTAAACCTAATTCCCATGGTGGTGGCTTGCAAATCCTTTTCCTTAAGTCATCCAAGTTGAAAATGAAATGTGAAAACATAGGGCTCACAAGTTTTGTTCTTAGGGTTTCATAACCCTAATTTGACTTAGGGATGTTTTCAATGTTTTTAAATATTAAACCCTAAGTTAACACCTTGGTTGAAATATCATATGCCTAGGTCGACCTTAGGGTCGTGCCTTTTAGGCTTCAATTTAATTTTATTTGCCTAGGTTGGCCTTAGGATTTTGATAAACATTATCTTAAAATATGCCTATGCTTTGTGAATCAAATATTTTAATGCCTTAGGTATTATTATTTTCATTGATTTTATAGAAATCAATCAAGACCCTTAGATAAATATTTATCCTATATTTTTATGAGATTTTTGAGAAAAATCAATTGTAATAGGGCATTGATATTGTCATTTTTTGCAAAGATTTTCCAAAAATCTAGAGCTGCAAAAATCATGAGATAAAGATAGGCTTATTTTGTATTTTAAAACTGTAAGTATTGTAAAGCAGAAATAAAGCAATATCTTTATAAATTGCTTTGATTTCTTTCTCTTTTAAGCAGATTTAATAAAAGCAGTGAAAAGGTGACCAAGATCTTTGGGTTTGATTTTTTTCTAGGCGAATTTGGAGAGAGAAGAGAAAAATAAAGTTTCCATTTTCAGTCTCCAACCATTTGTTCCTGATTTAGAGGCTTTTTTGGATGGATCCTTTGGAGATGAGAAATTTGTATCTTTTTGGATATTTTTGGATATTTTTGGAGTTGTTTGGTGTCATCTTTTGAAGCCTTTTTCTTGAGCTCGAAAATGTAGAATGGATTTCTTTTTTGCAGATGCAGTAGGCCTGATTTTTCCTATCTTGGCACTATTGAGGTCACATAATTTCTATAAGTCTAAGAAATTTTGATTTCTCATGGGTTCAGATATCAGTTTCTTTCTCTTACATACATCTTCTAAGAGCTTGTAAACCTCTTTTGTACTCATATTTTGAGAGTTTTCACTCCTACAATCAATAAAACAACAGAATTTCCTTCCTCGCTTCTTGTTTATGCTTTATAATAGTGATTAAATGTGTCTTGTGATTCAATCTATTGAATCCTTCTCATGTCTCATTGTTATAGAGTGTTTCGCAAGAGCTTCATTTGAATCAGGTTGTGCCTTGTGTTCAATTTTGAACCTCTACACAAATAATTGTTGAGTCATATGTATTGTGAGTTTGTGAGAATTAATTTTTAAAGAAGTGTTGTGAGTGAAGATATTATCAAAATCTCTTGAATATTGGTTAATCATCTAAGTCATAGATTTTCAATTGTAGTTTTCTTTCTAACTCTTTCCTCTACAAGTCAATAAAGTAGGTGATTTATCAACGAGAAAGCTAGCCTTCTTCGAAGATTTTTTCTCACAATGAGTTACCCACAACTCAAGAACATTTCCATGTTTCAATAGATTGTTGAAATTTTACGTTCAGCTAGGTGCAAATCTTATTGACAACATGTTGATAATGGTTGTGTATGTTGATGATATGATCTTTGGAGGAAATGAAGTTATGTGCAAGAAATTTGTAGAGGAGATACAAAAAGAGTTTTAAATGTCCATGATTGGTGAGTTGAACTTCTTTCTTGGACTTCAAGTGAATCAAACTGATAAGGGCATATTCATTTCACAATCAAAGTATGCTAAATAACTGTTGAAGAATTTTGGAATGGATGATTCCAAACTAGTTTGTACTCCTATGGTAACTGAATGCAAACTAAGTAAGGATGATGAATCTCCTAAATTTGATCAGATAATGTACAAATCTATGATTGGTGGACTATTATACCTTACTACTACTAGACTAGATGTCATGCATGCAGTATGGGTATGTGTAGGATCATCAAGGAAAAAATAGGCTCTTAAGTGGCAATGAAAATTCAGAAAAATCAGAGTTAGGCAAATTGATATAAAAATTTGAATAAGTTATCTATATTATTTCAAAAATATGTAAGAATAGAATCTGTAGAAAATTTAATTTAGTTTCTAAACTACTAGATATATTTATATTTTTTTTAAATCAATTTGGTGAAAAATTGAAATTTCAATGCAATAGTACTTAAATTTTAGGGAAAAATAAGAAGTAGGTGTCTGTCTGACCAACCAAACCAAAATTAAATGATAATATTTTTTAATAAGATTTTAGATATAAGTAGAGGACTCATGTACCGATGTGATGCATATTTTTTTGTATTTTTTTTCCAAATAAATAATTAATTATGAATTTTTTATTACAACTTTTAAAAAATATAAAAACTCGTATGTCTGACTACCTTAACTTGATCAAAACTTCATGAAATTCAAAAAAATAAATTAATCCTATAGTATGTGAAGCATAGAATGTGACGTATGTTTTGGATTCAAAAAAATTGATATGGTTTGAAAGATATAGATGTTTTTCAATCAGCCTATCAATTAGGACTTTAGTTGTAATTGAAATAGAAAATGAATAATAATTATCTATTAAATTCAAAGTAAATCATAATTTATATTGGTAGAAAGCTAAGAATCTCCTTTAAAAACCCTTTTTTTTTCATTAATTTAGGGTAAAACAAAATTCGTCAGCCACATGGGCGAAGTCTAGAAAAGCAAGGTAAGTTGTTAAACACGTTTTTTGTGTTGACTTCTTAGGATTGGCATGGCCTAGCCAAATTCCGAAGCAAACCCAAGGCTGATCCCTAAGTAGCAGGTTTTGTGTCAGACATATCGAATATCCGATTTTTTATATATATAAATTAAAAAAATCTAATATAGTTTTTAATATATGATTTAAAAAATTGCAATTTTCAAATCAGATATCCGATTTATTTTATATATAATTTTAGAAAATCTAATATAGTTTTTAATATATGATTTAAAAAATTGCAATAAATAATTTATAGTTTATTTTAATATATCTAGTTGAGAATATACAATATAGTTTATAATTCAATATATAATTTATAATTTATTATAATCTCTTACAGAATTATGTATAATATGTAATATATTATACTATTATCTATAATATTTAAATATTATTTACATATTCTAGTTAATATATAAATATTTATATATATATATACTAAGTTAATATATAAAATATTATATAACTAATTAATATTACTAATATATTAAATATTTAAATATTCTCTCTCTCTCTCTCACTCTCTCTCTCTCCTTCTTCCCCTCTTCCCCTATCTGATTTGAATGACTTTAAAATGACCTTTTTTGGCTTTATATTAGCTGACCCAAATCGGATATCCGATTTGTTTTACTTTAAGTTAATATATAAAATATTTAAATATTATCTCTTTTCCTCTCTCTCTCTCTCTCTCTCTCTCTCTCTCTCTCTCTCTCTCTCTCTCTCTCTCTCTCTCTCTCTCTCTCTCTCTCTCTCTCTCTCTCTCTCTCTCTCTTCCACCCTACACATCCTAATTACTCTTGGGTCTATGTGTGCCACAAATCGGATATCTGATTTGTGGCACCAAAATTTTACCGTCACAATATATTTTTAAATGTTTTCAAATATCCAATTCAAAATGGATATCCGATTTGTAAAACTTAGGCTTGGGCATTGCTATGGAGCAATGTACTGACACCCAACCCAAAAGAAATTCAACTCAAGATTTTCGCATTTTTTGGCGATTGAAAAATGCTACTTTTTCATATTGCCACTTTTTGGCCCATCATGATCCTGCACATGCCTGTATTTTTGGTTTCCAAGTTTCAAGCAGAACCTAAAGAAACACATGTTACAATTGTAAAGAGAATATCCAAATATCGAAAAGGCACTCTGGATTATGGCCTGTGGTATCCTAAGGATACTAATTTTACTTTGAGTGCTTACACTGATACAAATCGGGTTGGTTGTGTAGATGACTAGAATATTACAAGTGGTGGTGCATTCATTCTTTCTAGGGTTTTACACCTAAAAGCAGAAAGATTTCCCACAAAATTGGGGGTTCATTCAAGACTAATGCAAATATGATTAAAATATGTTTAAATAGAATTCCCTAGATGCAAAGAACTGATAAAATAAACTATCTAGTAATGCAAAACCTAGAAAATGCACTTTGTTTGAAAACACATTGTGATATGAAAACATATACTAAATGACCTAGAAATGCAAACCAAACTAATTATAAAGTTGTGAAATATAAAGTGTGCACCTAGAAATGTGTTGCAGACTGGAATGAAGACTGAAAATGTTGTTGATTCTAGAATTTTGGCCTATTGGGACGAATTCACCATTCTGGGTGACTCAGTCTCAAATCTAGAAAGTTGCATTAGGGCCCATTTCAGCCAAATGGGCATCCAAATCTACATAAAACTCTAAAAAAATGTCAGTTGGACTAAGTCACCATTGATGGGGACTTAGTCCACTTTGGCATTTCTAAAAATCTGAAAGTGGAAATGGAAGCCCTCGGTTTGCACTTTATGTTCCTCTAGGTATCCAAATTTGAAACTCTGATTTCCAGCACTGTAAGTGACTTTTGGTGGATATTTTGGCTTTGCAAACAAGGAGATATCTTACACAACTTTGCAACCTATTCTTCAATGATTTTCAAGCCTTCAATATGCCTAAATCTACAAACACACAAGGAAAGAGAGAGACAAATTTTGGATGTTAGGGCATGGGGGTTTGTCTTGGTCAAACCCGTTTTTAGGTAATTAAACCAAAATGAAGAAATAATGGAGTTAGAAACTTTCCATGATGATAGATCTTGAATTTCTGCAACAATGGATGAAGAATCTACCCTTGAATGCCTTAGAAAGCTATCTTGATGACTTAGAATGCTAAAACCCTAGCTTGCTTGAGAAGAATAATGAATGAATGATTAAGAAGATTGATGGATTGAATGAATGAATGGGTGAATGGGGATGAAATGAGAGAGAAAACCCTATATTTATATGCAATTATTCCCTAATTCCCAAAAATACCAAATCACAGGCTGACCTCAAGGTCTAGAGAATAATATCCCACCAGAACTATAAAATAATTTTGATTTTTAAGCCAAATGGGACTAAGTTGCCCCAAGTGGCGACTTGGTCCCACAAGGGCAATTTTATTGGGTATTGAGAATTAAAGTGTATTTAATGATTTTTAACAGGATTATTCTCCATAACACTTTTAACTATGACCTATAAGTGTATTAAGGGACCTTTTAAACATAAAAAAGGGTCAAATTATAGATGGAAAGCCTAGAAAAGTGTGAGAGTTTATTATAACTCCTTAAAACACTTTGAAATAAGGCTTGGTAAGTGATAAAAAGAAGTTGTTTAAGTGAAATACATTAGAAAGGTCTTAGAAAAGTGTGAAAGTGTCTTACAACACTTCACAACAGTTTTATAAGACATCATAAAGTTTTTATTGATTTATAAGAGTTCAAGACCTAATGTGAATGTGTTGGCCACATTACAACATTAAATATAGGAAAAACTAGGCCAATATCCATAAGAAAGACCCAAATAAATGAGCATAAAAATTTCCAAGGATACATTTTTTGTGACACAGGTGTAGGTTGGTTTCAAGGCTAAGCAAGAAACAAGATTCAATTTATTTATCCACTTCAGAGGTTGAGTACATTGCAGTAGCATCTTACTGCACACAAGTATTATGGATGAAGCTTAAACTAAAGGATATAAAAATGATGTATGATGAGCCTATTCCTATATTTTGTGATAATACAAGTGCAATAAATATTTCAAATAATCTAGTAATGCATTGGATAAAGCATATATCTATTAGATATCATTTCTTAAGAGAGAAAATATTGGACAATGAATTTGGGCTTGAATATGTGCCTACAAAGGATTAGATTGCAAATATATTTACTAAGGCTCTTCTTAAGAATACTTTTGAGTATCTCAGGGAGAAGTTGGGGGTTACTACCCCTCCTTCTTTGAACTAGGTGCACATAGAGGTGCATTAGTTCAATGGATCTACAAATTCATCATCTATCTAGACTGATAATTGGGATCTACTCCTCAAGGAAAGTTGAAATTATCATTGTTGTTGTATGATATGTGTGTTGTCATGGGTGCACTCCAAAGGGGGAGTAATCAAAATTTTATATGGCTGAATAATCATGTAAAAACCTTTATTTTCCATTGATGTCAAAGGGGGAGAGAGAATCATGTGAAAAAACCTATCTATATCTCAAAAATATGAAAGGGAGAGAGAGAGTCTTACAAGGAAAAGAATGTGCAGGAAGGTTGTGTAGGTTGTCTAATTTGAAAAAAAGAGGAAGAAGAAGCAAGAGAGTGTGTATGTTGTCTTTGATGGTTTTTCACAACATTTGTTGCCATCAATGACAAAAGAGGAGAATTTTGCAAATATGAATGAGTATGGTGGTGTTATCATTAATGTTTTCATTGATGTCAACATAGTATAGGTTGTTGTAGTTAAAGGAATCAAGTGATCTCATGTGGTACATGAATGTTTGAGATACCGTAGAGATGTTGTGAGTACATAGAGTTATCTTTATGGTGTTGCAGGTGTGCTAATATGATGAATTATCAAGTGATTTTGAGAAAATTAATACAGTGAAGATAAAATTGTGTTTTTGTTCTGAATGTGCTTCAGGAATGTGTTGTGCATTTATTATGTGTTGGTCCTATGCTTGTGTGGATCTGTAGTGTTTTTAATGGGCGTCCTTGGGTGATATATCTTGAGTTATAGCTTTTGGGTTGATGAAGAGTGAAATTTTTGTTCACCGATTTGTGAACTAGTATGGAAGAGTTATTTTTTTATGGACTAGGAGAAATGTTTCTGCTTTGCAGTCCTTTAGTGGTTTGTCTCAGATCTTGAGGATCTGGAAGAAGGCTTGTAATGGTGTTATATGTGTTCTCGCAAAAAGTGCTCAAGGTTCGGTGCTTCGAAAGATTATTTTCAGAGTTACTGTGTGTGTATGTGTGAATGGTGTTTCTATACCTGCACAAACACAAAGAATAAACATAAAATTAGATCATTATGTAAGCTAAAATCAACATTCCCCATGAAATTTGATTGAAACATCAAAATAGGAAATAAAATGAAGAAAAACACAATAAAATCTAATTAAATCATATCTAATGAGAAAAATTTCAATCCCATGGGGGAATTGGTGCCATTTTGATGTGGAAAATGGCCCTTTCCCAACTCCTTGATGTGATTTGATGATCTTTGATGATGATTCTTGATTCCTTGATGCAATTTTTCCAATAAATTTGATAAAACTATGAAACTTAGATGGAAATGGATGAAGTTGCAAATGAAATTGAGTATAGTAAGCTTACATAGATTGTGGGTGATCAAATACAATAGAGGAGGCCTCTATTTATAGATTTGAAGAATGGAATATTGAAGGATTTGGATGAATGTGGGACAAAAAAGTAACCAATGAGATAAGGCCACTTGTACACATGTGATTGGAGGAGGAATGAGCACATTTGGATGAATGTGCACATAAATATGGTTAGGTGGAATTTGAAAATGTTGAGATGACAAGTTTAGAAGAAATAAGAAATGCAGTAAATTCCACTTGGCTCAAGGAAAAGGACATGTAAAAGGCCTTTAATGCCTTGTTGGAAGTACTCATCCCTTTTGGAGAGATTTTTGAATAGGAAGAATATTCCACAAAAGATGCCCTTTTGAATGGAAATTGATGAATTTATAAATCAAATAAATTGATTTATTGTGCAAGTTGCAAAATCTAGAGGATTGGAGTGATTAGGATTAGGATTAATCATGATTTGATCAATTTAAGTAGAAATTAGATGATTTGACAATTTTGACTTAGATTTTAGAACTTATTTAAATCAAAGTTGAGAGGAATAATGATTTTAGATTTAATTAAATAATGATTGATTTAGTTAATTAAAGAGGGTGATGTTAGATTAAATCAAATAAAGATTAATTTATTTAATTTAAAGAGATGATCTTAGATATTAAATAAAGTGAATTATTTAATTAAAAGAGAGACTATAGCATTAATTAAACAAAATGATTTATTTAATTAATAGAAGAGAATGACTTAATCAGATAAATTTGATTTATTTAATTAAGAGAGGAAATGTGATGAATTTAATCAAATAAAGATTACTTAATTAATTTAATTAGTAAAAGGGATATTTCGGAAGAAATGATGTTAGCAAGATCAGGATCAGGTGTGTAGCATCAATCTGCATATTTTTTGTGTCTACATGTTGCCCCTCTTTGAAGCAATGCACATGTTGCATTGGTTCAAAGAATAAACTGCCGAGATCAAAATTAAGAAAAAAATCATTTTTTTCAAATGCCCCACTATTGCCCCAGTGAGAAGGATTACGCTGGTATGTTGCCCCCTCAAGAGATTGGACAAAAATTTGGATTTTTGGGTGATCTTGCGAAAAAAAGGATGCCAAAAAAAGTGCCAAAATGCCAAAAAACAATGCAAAACGGCCCTTGGTTGGGAAAAAACGGGATCGGGGGTTCAAAACCCTATTTGGACAACTAAACAGGGTAAAAAAAACCTAATTTTCAAGCTTAAATAAGCCCCAAGGGGTCAGTTTCAATTCATTTGCACACTTAGCCTTTAGAAAAAAAATCACTTTGAGCTCTAAGCATTGATCGAGATGGTGCAAAGATTACTTCCATGGCACGTGTCGGATCAAGTATGAGTGCACCAATGGCCAGTCAGCACAGGACCAGTGGTATATGATCCTCCCTCAACCATTGATTTCATTTTTTGCGTGTAATTAATAGGGTCCAAAGTCAAATTTAGGTCAAGTGGCGTTATATAGTGCCGCTAAGGGTGTAGAATCGACGTCACATGGTCTCAAAGTGTGTCACATATACAAAGTGCACCGCCACAACTCAGTTTAGCAAATTAGGGTTTAGCGTAAAGTTCGTTGCATATGAGAAGTGTGTCGTGGTGACATAATTTAAGATTTAGGCTTTGGGGGCACAGACAAACTACATCGTGACGGTGCAGTTTGGAATTTGCAAGTTGTGTCGCAACTGCAAACAGAGTGGCATATGTTGTTTCAATTGCAAAAACTTAGGTTAGGATCTTGATTTTGTTTTAAACTTGACACTGTGTATTTTCTTACATAGGAGGACCTTGGGATACTGCATTTGCGGGAGCACAGGTGCCTGGTTCTTAGTCATTTGGATGGGTTACATGAGCTACTCCAAGAGCACCTTGGGGTGATAGGGCTTTGGTATGTTTCTTATGCCCATCCCATTTGGACACACTTAGGGATGATGAAATCCCTAGCAAAGAGATGGAATAGTGAGACATCCTCATTTCAATTGCCCATAGGAGAGGCTACAGTCACCTTAGAGGATGTTTGGCACATCCTTCAATTTCCCATCCATGGAGAGAGAGTCATCTATTATGTGGATGTCGGGAGGGACACCTGCTATGAGGTCATGGATCTTGAGGTGATCATCTTCTCTGAGGGGAAAATTATTCTTGAGCAATATAGGGGCGCAGTTCCCACTATTAGATTGATTATTGCTGCCATCATATCAAGGCTTGTGGCACCAGATCAGTAGGGTTGATACTTTAGTCTAGGATGGGGGCTTGCACAGGATCGGATGCTCCATAGGAGAGAGTGCTTTGCATGGGGGCTAGTTATGCTGGCGTCACTCTACAAAGACTTCCATGAGTTTTCTTATTTAGATAGCCAGGCCATTGGGGTCGGAGTTACATTATTGCATGTCTAGGCCTGGAAGCACATTGTAGTGCTCCATCCACAAGTTACAGTGGTTGCCTTAGAGTTGGATGATCTGATTATTTGGCAGTACGAAGGGGCCCAGATTACATTTACACACACAGGGGCAGGTGGTATCACCTATTGGAAGAGGGTCATCGATGATATGATAGTGTTCACTTGGAGGCCTTGGTTCAGCATGGTTCCATGGTACGATGATCCACAATAGCTATTTTTTTCTCAACAAGATAGACTTATGCAGGGCTGAGAGAATACAATTATAGAGAGATACTTTCTAGACATAGTGGCTAGACAGTTTGGGGACATACAGGACTGTCCTGATGACTAGTAGGTGGCCATCTTTACTTATACTACGAGGGAGACTACATGGGGTAGACCAATCCCGAATGATGAGATAGTGATAATATTTCAAGCAACTGGTGGACAGGTCATGGCCATATGATCAGGGACAGGGGGATGCAAGGGTCACATAGGCCTATACATATTTTTTTAGACCACCCCTATGACTAACAGATCTAGGTGCAACACTCCCATGGCAGAGGCCCAAAGGTATATCAGCAAGTCAAGGGCAGGGGCAGGAAGGCAGAGGGGATGGAGAGAGAGATGGATATGGGGATAGGGGAGGAGGTGGTCCACCTCCACACTAGCCACAACAAACACCACCCCAAGAGCAACCCAAAGATGGGGAGAGAGAGATCCCAAGGGACCCATAGCAGTAGCCCCCATCACCACCACCAGTGCATCTAGATCACATAGATGCATTGATTCAGCAGTTGCAGGCATAGGTGCGCGTTCTCATAGCTAAGAGAGACCAGGCTAGATAGAAAGCCCAAGTGCTTACTAAAGAGAGGGATCATGCCCGATCATAGTGGGACTAGGAGATAAGTCAAAGATGAAAACTTCAGAGTATGGCCTTTGCATCCCAGGGCAATACAGTGTCTACATGGGTATATTGGGAGACAGTGAGAGGCATAGTACTATAGGTTGCATTATACACAAGTAGTACCAACAATGGCTCGATTGTTAGATTTTCATAGCAAACAGGCATGAGGCAGCCCAAGGATCCTACCAAGAGACAGGAGGGTGAGGGGTTTAGCTAGCAAGGCTAGCCTCATATTTTGATCAGAGAGTATTTTTTGATCTATGGGCCCCAATTTTTTTATTGCCCCGATTGTATCATATACTTTGATTTATACACATATGATCCCGATCTTTGTACCATGACAGTTACTTTTTAAGATATATATATATGAGATGGATCGATTTGTTTATAAGATTTCCTACTTTATTTATGCGTGATGGATGGATGTATTTAATTTATTATGTGTTATTATGTGCAGATGTTATGACTTTTCTTTATGTGATGTAGTGATTATGTCAATATTTCATGGATAAACATGGTTATGGATGTATTTCTTTTTTATATATTTTTATGCACTTTATGATGATGATGTATGAATGCAACATGTTATGATATGCAAATGATTCTCCAAATTATGTATTAAATGGAATATGTGATGTACTATGAAAATATATGCAATGATATGCAAATGTAATGTTTTTTGTTTCTTTTTCTTATGCATTTATGATGGATGATATATGGGTGCAACATGTTATGCAAATTTTATGCTTTTATGTAATGGAATATGAATGTAACGATGTGAGATGACACATGGTATTTATGATATATGATATGCAATGGTAATATGTATAAATGCAATGATAAAAATAATGTCATATGAATATGGATATGTAATGATTTATGATGTGATATGATATGTGATTATGCAATGGATGAATTAATAATGCTTATGTTGTAATAAATTTCATGTATGATGTGACATGATTGTATGATGTGAGATGACCTATGAGATGCAAATTTTTATGAAATGATGTTTTATGATATGTAATGATTCCTATTTCGTAATAATTCGTGGATGCAAATGTTGTGCCCTGCAATGCAAATAATATGATAATATGAGATGATATGAAATGAAATGTAAATGATTATTATACGTAATGAGCTTATTATTGTTGAACTTCTCTTTTTCGATTTGTCCTTGATGACAATACTTTTTTATGTTTGACATCTTGGCAGTTGATTACTCGGTTAAATTGTTTCCATTTTGTCTTTGGCATACTTACTTCATTTATGATATTATCTTTGGTGGCACTGATCTCTTGACTCCATGTGCAGAGCATAAGTAATCTTGGTTACAGGTTTATGTTCCCTTGATTAGGTGACATGTTTCTGATTTGACATTTTTTGCTACAGTGATTCACTTGATATTGGCTTATTCAGTTTTCTATGAAACACTTGATTATTTGATATTGGATTATTTAGTGATCTACAGGATTATATGATGTTTTCCTATTCATTTTTTCTACCATTATTACATTGATATTATTTGTTATGAACAATATCAGAGGTGGGCTTCTCTATCAGGTAATTCTTTCAGTTCGCTCTTTGTCTTAAGAAAACCCTATTGGGTTTCCTTAAATATCTGTTAATGGCTTGGGCATATGATATTGTGATTTTGGCATGGGTGAATGGCATATTGAACTTAGCATGGATATTAGCCATTATTATATTTCATAAGGCATTGGTTCTATCGAGCATTATGTCAAGGAAATCGGCTTTGTATTAAGGTGAACAAATTGATCATTATATTTACATATGACATCGGTTCTTATGGTTGTTAATTAATCAAGCCTCAAGGCCGACAACAGGTATAAGGTTTTGGTTATTTAAAATGTCACCATGGAAGTGACATGGCCTTGGTTACTTGGAAATAAGAAAAGCTAAGGTAATCACCATTTGGTTTTTGATGTGATCATGGAAAATGTCTAATGACATAATTATTTCGGCAATCTTATTTGAGTAATTGTTTGAACATTGTTAATGATGGCATCGACTTGTATGCATTCGGTGGTAATGAGTTTGTTGGCATGCATTCGAGTGGTTTGGCCGCAGATTTCAAAAGACATTATGAGTTTTGAATTATTAAGTCAGTCCTTTTGGACTTCAAACTCCATCAAATTTAGTAAATGATATTGGTTATTATGCGTTGGTAAAGATTGGGGAAATATTTTTGTTTCTTTGTTCGTGGGTTTCAAACCCTATTTTGGTCGCCGCCATGGAAACCTCCTCACAGTCGTTTCACTGTGTAAGTTGGCTCTCTTCTTTTCTTGGACAGCATATGGGGAAATTTGTAAGACCATTACAATGGTCGATTCTTCTGTTAGTCTCCTATCATTAGGTAAGAGCTCGTAGTTGGAAGAAGCTCATGTTGCTTTGTTGTTTTAGTTGGTCTAGTAAATTGCTACATGGAAAATTATATTTCGGTCTTCTCAGGTATTCATCTCTTTAACTACTTTGCAGAACCATTTCTTCTACTGGCTCAAAATGTTGAAGACATGTGTTGGCTTCTTTCTGAAAATGGTAAACTGGGTTTATTCATTTGTGATTAGCAATATTGCTTGTCTATTTCACATGCTCATAAATGCATATCAAATAAGTTTACTATATTAAAGTTTCTTTGTTTTAAGGAAAGTTGCTTTTGGTTTGTGGGTAATCATGATATCTATAAATCTTCTTCAGTTACATTGTATTGGGGTTTCGGCTATACTGTTGCTGCAGTTGGTTTTTTTAGGGTATTGTTCATGAATTACATACATGCTTTTATGATTTTTGGTTTTAGCACTGCCTGTGCAGGTTGCTTGACAAGACAAGGTTCAGTCACCTTTATATTTTTGCATGTTGCTTGGGTATTCTTGTCAGAAGAATTTCTACATGTTGATCTTTCCCACATGAACACTGTTACATCTGGCATTGTTGCTTGGTAGAAAAATGAGTATTCTGATAATCACCTCTATTTTATTCTTTGAAAAAGAAAATTGAGCTACTGTTACAATATCAAATTATGTAATGATGAAATTTGTTTAAGTAGGAAAACAGAGAGATTAGGGCTTTTAGTTTTGTTTTGAAAATTAAGTGAGAAATATTTTTTATTATTTTTTGCTCGAAAAAATTGGAAAGAGAGAGTTAACTATTTTGTGAAGAACCATGAGAAAATTATGAAACAGAAAGTGAAAAACTAGTGTGAGAATATCACTGTGAATGTATTAAGGAGAAGTTGTGTATTGAAATTGAAAATCAAAAATTTGTGAGCTATTTCCTCAAGTTTTCCTAAGGCTTGACAATGGGTAGAATTCTAAAGGGTCATACATGAACCTTGAGGATTGTAATCATTGTCTATCAAGAGACACTTGACAAAAATTAGAGAAACAGAGATATCCTCGGTATCTTTGTATGTCTTACTGAAAATAGAAAAGGGGTTGGTGCTCCTTGAAATTGGTGTTTCTAAAAGAGGGGTTGGTGCTCCTTGAGTTGGTGCTCAGAAATCAGCCTATGAGGCATTGACAAAAATGATTACTAAAATGAAATCCTAAAAAGGCAGCAGTTTAGGAGTATTTTTTCTACCCCAGGAGGGTTTTCCACTCGGCATATCTTGTGTTTATTTGATTATATGTGGTTCATCTGATTCATTGGATGAATTCTTTAATATCTTATGTTTCCCTATTACAATTCTCATTTCATTTTATGTGATTGCATTCAATACATGAATGAGTTTATTATTGATAAATTAGAGCATACATCTAGTTTATTTTATTTTTATAAAAAAATTGAAAACAGTTAAAATCACTGATTCACCCCCTCCCCCCCTCTCAGTGTCTTTTTTCACTCCAAAAATTGGTATCGGAGCCTAGGGTCCTCTGATAGGTCTTTCCAACCTAGGATTGATTTTGGCCTTGGATTCTATTCAAAATGTCTCAAGCTCATAAAGGTACATCCATTACTAGAGCTCCATTATTTTATGGAACTAATTATGTATTTTGTAAAATCAGAATGGAGACTTATTTAACCTCTAGTGACCTCGATGTTTGGAGCATAGTATTGAATGGGTACACTGTACTAGCTACTCTTCCTACTACTTTTGATGAAAATAAAATAAATGAAACTAATTCAAGAGCAAAACATGCTCTCTTGTGTGCACTGACTAAAGATGCCTTTATTAAAGTCATGCACTACAGCTCTGCTAGGGAAATCTGGGTTAAACTTGAAACTATCTATCAAGGGAATGAAAAATTAAAACAGTCTAAATTCCTCTCTAAAACACTAGTTTGAAGAAATAAAAATAGGGATAATGAAAATTATTTGATTACTTTTTGAGAGTTGATGAAATTGGCAATGCCATGAAGGGTCTGGGAGAAGAGTTAAGGAATTCGATGTTGTAACTATGGTCATCAGAACCTTACCAACAAAATTTGAAGCTAAGGTTGCTACTCTAGAATAGAAGAAACACTTTGACCAGCTTACCCTTGATAGCCTACAAGGCACTCTGACTGCCTATGAAATGAGAATAAGTAAAAACAATTCCTCTGCAAAAGAAACTGCCTTTAATATTGAAAGGAAAGAAAAAGTTGAGGCTGCTGAATCAAAAAATTTTGATTCCAAAGAATCTCACTTTGTTAGGAAGCTCAAAAAGGGCTCTATAAAGTATAAGGGAAAACTTCCCTTCAAATGCTTTAACTGTGGTAAAATAGGCCACTTTGTTGCAAAGTGCCCCTATGGTGATCTAAATAGTGATAACGAAAAAATCTGAAAAACTGACTAAGAAAAAGGCCTATAGACCTAAACAAAAATTCAACTTCATAAACAAGAAAATTTTGTTTAGCAAAAATGAAACAGACTCTAAATCTAAAGATTCTTTAGATGAAGAGGATGAAAATCTATTCATGGCTGAAATCATTCAACAAGAAGAAACTAACAGCAATGATGCTGAAGTTGGTGAAGTGGATCTTGAAGGTGAACTTAAATGTGCATTAAAAGAGCTAAGAAAACTCAAAAAACAAATGCTTGTTCAAGAACAAAACTCTGCTCAAGCTCTTGCTCAAGAGCAACTCACAAATCTTGAAATTGTGTCATTGAAAACTCAACTTGAAGAAACCAAGAGATTTGAAGATTGTCTTCGTATTGGCATAAATCTTAAAGATCAAGAAATTAAAAAACTTGAACATGAGATTGTGATCTCAGGAAGACCATTGAGAAATATGAGAGTACTCTTAAACAGAATGACATGCTCAGTAAACAGAAACTGAACAAGGACAAAATAGGTATTGGATTTATGAAAGGTGAATTTTCAAAGGACAATGCAAAGGATAATGTTGTTGCTGGAAACAAAAGTGTTGAACCTAAACATCCTGATTCTGATAAGGATCATGTTCATCCTTTTAGGAGTAACAGAATGTCATATAATTCTAACCCTTTCTTTTATGGGTATTGTTATTTCTGCAACAAATTTGGCCACAAAATGAGCTCTTGCAGATTTAAAAATCATAGAACACCTAGATTTGGTTATATGAAAAATATTGGCTTTGCAAGATAGATTAGATGCTTCACATGCAACTCCATGGGTCACTCTACTAAGCAATCTGAAGTTGATCAGAAGAATAAAGAGCAGAAAACTAAAAAGGTTTGGAAACTTAAAACTTTCAACAACATAGAAAAAACTATGTTAGTTCAAACTGCTTTCCACTCCAATAAAAAGGAGTTATGGGTCCTAGACATTGGTTTCTCAAACCACATGACTGGTGACAAAAAAAAATCACTAATCTTGAAGACTATGTAGGTGGATATGTGAAGTTTGGATATAACTCAGGAATTCAAATCAAAGGTATAGGTTCACTTCTTCTGAATGAAGACACTCCTATTAACAATGTGTATTACATAGAAGGATTAAAACACAACCTTTTGAGTGTCAGTCAAATCTATGACAGTGGCTATCAATTCATGTTCACTTCACAGGGATGTGAAATTAAAAATAAGTTTGGAAAAGCTATTGTTGTTGGAAGAAGGACTAAGGGAAATGTCTAAAATCTCCTTGACACGTCTGGAAATGAAAATAATCAAGGTATGTGCTTAATGATTCATGTTGAAAAAATTTGGTTGTGGCACAAGAGACTAGGTCATATTAATTTTGACAATATGGTTAGGATTAGTAAGAATTAGAATGTAAGAGGTCTGCCTGTTCTAAGAAAACTTGAAAATGCAGTCTATAAAGAATGTCTCAAAGGAAAGAAAATAAAGGTAAGCTTTAAATCTAAAGAACATTCTTCTACTAGACCTCTGCAACTTGTTCACACAGACTTATGTGGTCCTACAAGGACTAGATCTATCAATGGTGAGAAATATTTCATGCTATTTGTTGAGGACTACTCTCGTATGGTATGGGTTACCTTTCTCAAGCACAATTTTGAAGCTTTTTGATGTTTTAAAGTCTTTAGAAAAATGGTAGAAAGGGAGTCAGAATTAAAATTGAAATGTCTAAGATCTGAGAAAGGTGGTGAATTCACCTCACAAGAATTCATTGACTACTATGAAATACATGGCATAAAAAGACAATATGTTGCTGCTAGAACACCTCAATAGAATGGGGTTGTTGAGAGAAAGAACAAAACTATAAAAGAGATGGCAAGAACTATGCTAGATGAAGCAAAACTACCAAACATGTATTGGAAAGAAGTTGTTCATACATTTGTCTATATTTTAAATAGAGTAAAAATCAGAGTGAAATCCAATTTCACTCCATATGAGCTGTGGTATGGTAAATCTACCTCAATTAAATATTCAAAATATTTGGCTGCAAATGCTTTATCAAGAGAGATGATGATAACTTAGGAAACTTTCAATCAAAGTCTGATGAAGGTATCTTTTTAGGATACTCTACTCATAGCAAAGCCTATAAATTCTTTAATAATAGGTTCAATAAGATTATTGAATCTGTCAATGTCAAATTTGATGAAAATCTGCTTTTAGACGTTGAACCTATGCAAGATGATGAGGAAGAAGAATTTGAACCATATATAAATTCAGAAGGCCTTGAATCAGCAAAGCCTGAAATAGAATCAGCAAGTCCTAAACTAGGTGAAGCAAAATATGAAGATGTTGAAACTAGCCCTGAAAAATATGTAACAAAAACTCCTTCAAAATCTCTTGCTAGAAACCATCCTAAAGATCTGATTATTGGAGATAAATCTGTAGGAGTTCAAACAAGGAGAAGAATTGTTAACTATGATGAAAAATCTCACATAGCTGAGCTTACTACTTTCTGTTTAATTACACAGTTTGAGCCAAAAAAAAATTGATGAAGCTCTAACTGATGAATGTTGGCTTAATGCAATGCAGCATGAAATTGATCAAATTGAGAAAAAAATAGACTTGGGAGCTAGTCCCAAGACCAGATGACAAAAATGTCATAGGAGGTAAATGGATATTCAGAAACAAATATGATGAAAATGGCCATGTTGTTCGCAATAAAGCTAGATATGTCTTCAAAGGATATGCTCAACAAGAAGGTATTGACTTTGGTGAAACCTTTGCACCTGTAGCTAGACTTGAATCCATTAGAATATTCTTGGCCTATTATGTTTTCAAAAACTTTACTGTATATCAAATGGATGTAAAAACTACTTTTCTGAATGGTTATTTGGATGAAGAAGTTTACACAAAACATCTTGAAGGGTTTACTTGCAAAAACAATCCCATTCATGTTTACAGGCTGAAAAAGGCTTTATATGGCCTAAAACAAGCTCCTAGAGCTTGGTACTCCAGACTGGACAGTCATTTACTTTCAAAAGGTTTTATTAAAGGAGGTGTAGACAGAAATCTTTATGTTAAGATTGAAGGTTCTGATATTTTAGTTGTTGAAATCTATGTTGATGATACTATCTTTGGCTGCAACAATATTGCTTTGAGTCAAAAATTCTCACAGATTATGGAATCTGAGTTTGAAATGTCCATGTTGGGAGAACTATCCTTCTTTTTAGGTCTTCAAATCTCTCAACTTGAAACTGGTATTTTTCTCTCTCAAAGAAAATATGCAAGAGAGATGCTAAAGAAATTTCAAATGGATGAATGTCATCCAGTTAGTACTCCAATGGTTACCGGCTGCAAACTCAGCAAGGTTGATGATTCTCCTGTTGTAAATCCAACTGACTATAAGTCAATGACAGGAAGCCTATTATATCTAACAGCCTCAAGACCTAACTTAATGCAAGTTGTTTGCATGGTTACAATATTTTAGTCATCTTCTAAAGAATCTCATATTAATATTGTTAGAAGGATTTTTTAATATGTTCAAGGCACTCTTGATTATGGACTCTAGTATCCCAGAAGAAATAATTTTTCATCAGTTGCATATACTGATGTTGACTAGGTTGGTTATCTGGATGATAGGAAAAGCAACAGTGGTGTTTCTTTCTTTCTTGGTGATCGATTAGTGGCATGGCATGGCAAAAAATAAGAATATGTTTCACTCTCCACTGCTAAAGTAGAATATATTGCTGCCACCTCTTGTTGTAATCAAGTAATCTAGATGTGATAGACATTATCTGGCATGGGTATTGAAATTCCTAAACCTATTTCTATTTTATGTGATAATACTAGTGTGATCAATATCTCTAAGAATCTTGTTATGCACTCTCGCACTAAACACATCGCTATTAAATTTCATTTTCTTAGTGAAAAGGTGTTGGCTAATGAGGTTTTTATGCAATATGTTCCTACACAAGAATAGGTTGCCGATATCTTTACTAAGACTCTCGCTAAAGAAGTTTTTGAAAGACTTCGGTCTAGATTGGGAGTTATCTCTCAATCCTTACTATCTTAATACTCTATCTTGGTGATAGGAGGAGTTGGTTAGCTCTCCTTGCAGCTCATACTTTGCTACTCCATTGCTATATCTGTAGCTTCATGACAATTCACTGTTGGTTTTGGTTCATTATTTTGGCTTCCCTTTATCCTTGTGACAAAAAGGGGGAGATTTATGAGCTCTTGTTTTTGGTTCATTGTTTTGGCTTGGTGGCTCAGTTTTTTCCATCAAGGAAAAAGGGGGAGTTTGTTGAACTTCTCCTTTGCTATTTTTTCTTGATGACAATACTTGTTTATATTTGACATCTTGGTGGTTGATTACTCAGTTAATTTTTTTCCATTCTATCTTTGGCATACTTACTTCATTTATGATATTATCTTTGGTGGCACTAATCTCTTGACTCCATATGCAGAGCATAAGGAATCTTGGTTACATGTTTATGTTCCCTTGTTCAGGTGACATGTTTTTGATTTGACATTTTGTGCTACAATGATTCACTTGATATTGGCTTATTCTATTTTCTATGAAACACTTGATTATTTGATATTGGCTTATTCAGTGATCTACAGGATTATATGATGTTGGCCTATTCAGTTTTTCTACCATTATGACATTGATATTATTTATTCTGAACAATATTGGAGGTGGGCTTCTCTATCAGGTAATTCTTTCAGTTGGCTCTTTTTCTTAAGAAAACCCTATTGGGTTTCCTTAAATATCTGTTAATGGCTTGGGCATATGATATTGTGATTTTTGCATGGGTGAATGGCATATTAAACTTAGCATGGATATTAGCCTTTATTATATTTCATAAGGCATTGGTTATATTGAGCATTATGTAAGGGAAATCAGCTTTGTATTAAGGCAAACAAATTGATCATTATATTTGCATAAGACATCGGATCTTATGGTTGTTAATTAATCAGGCCTCAAGGCTGATAGCAAGTATAAGGTTTTGGTTAAATAAAATTTCACCATGGAAGTGACATGGCCTTGGTTACTTGGAAATAAGAAAAGCTAAGGTAATAGACATTTGGTTTTTAATGTTTTCATGACAAATGTCTAATGACATAATTATGTCAGCATTCTTACTTGAGTAATTGTTTGAACATTGTTAATGATGTTTTCCACTTGTATGCATTCGGTGGTAATGAGTTTGTCGGCATGCATTGGAGTGGTTTGGCCATGGATTTCAAAAGGCATTATGAGTTTTGAATTATTAAGTCAATCCTTTCGGACTTCAAACTCCATCAAATTTAGTAAAGGATATCGGTTGGTATGAGTTGGTAAAGATTAGGGCAATCTTTTTGTTTCTTTGTTCATGGGTTTTCAAACCCTATTCTAGCCACCACCATGGAAACCTCCTCACAGTCGATTCACTATGTAATTTGGCTCTCTTCTTTTCTTGGATAGTGTATGGGGAAATTTGTAAGACCATTACAATGGTCGATTCTTTTGTCAGTCTCCTGTCATTGGGTAAGAGCTCGTAACTTGAAGAAGCTCATGTTGCTCTGTTGTTTCAGTTGGTCTGGTAAATTGCTACATGAAAAATTATATTCCGGTCTTCTCAAGTATTCATCTCTTTAACTACTTTGTAGAACCGTTTCTTCTACTGGCTCAAAATTTTGAAGACATGTGTTGGCTTCTTTCTTAAAATGGTAAACTGGGTTTATTCGTTTGTGATTAGAAATGTTGCATGTCGATTTCACATGCTCGGAAATGCATATCAAATAAGTTTACTATATTAAAGTTGCTCTGTTTTAAGGTATGTTTCTTTTGGTTTGTGGGTAAGCATGATATTTGCAAATCTTCTTCAGTTACATTGCATTGGGTTTTTGGTTACATTGTTGTTGCAGTTGGTTTTTTGAGGGTATTGTTCATGAATTACATACATGTTTTTATTCTTTTTGGTTTTAGCACTGCCTGTGTAGGCTGCTTGATAGGACAGGGTTCAATCACCTTTCTATTTTTGCATGTTGCTTGGGTATTCTTGTTTGGAAAAATTTCTACATGTTGATCTTTCCCACAGGAACACTGTTACATCTGGCATTTTTGCTCGATAGAAAAATGGGTATTTTGCTAATCACCTTTGTTTTATTCTTTGAAAAAGAAAATTGAACTACTATTACAATATTAAATTTTGTAATGATGAAATCTATTTAAGCAGGAAAACAAAGAGATTAGAGCTTTCAGTTTTGTTTTGAAAATTAAATGAGAAATAAATGTTATTATTTTTTGCTCAGAAAATTTGGAAAGAGACAGTTAACTATTTTGTGAAGAACCATGAGAAAAGTATGAAACAGAAAGTGAAAAACTAGTGTGATAATATCACTGTGAATGTATTGAGGAGAAATTGTGTATTGAAATTGAAAATCAAAAATTTATGAGCTATTTCCTCAAGTTGTCTTAAGGGTTGACCATGGGTAGAATTCTGAAGGGTCATACGTGAACCTTGAGGATTCTAAACATTGTCCATCAAGAGACACTTGACAAAAATTACAGAAATAGAGAGATCCTTTGTATCATTGTATGTCTTAATGAAAATAGAAAAGGGGTTGGTGCTCCTTGAAACTGGTGTTTCTAAAAGAGGGGTTGGTGCTCCTTGAGTTGGTGCTCAGAAATCAGCCTATGAGTAATTAGTGATAATATATTTCCACAATCCATATGGATTATTGCAAGAATTTATAGATTAGATTGAAAAAAATTGGACACAATCTAATCCAAAAATTGTTACAATAATCTATGAGGCATTGTCAAAAATTACTATTTAAATGAAAGCCTAAAAAGGTAGTATTTTAGGAGTGGTTTTTCTACCCTAGGAGGGTTTTCCACTTGGCATATCTTGTGTTTATTTAATTATTTATGGTTCATCTGATTCATTGCATGAATTCTTTAATATGTTATGTTTCCCTATTACAATTCTCATTTCAGTTTATGTGATTGCATTCAATACATGAATAAGTTTATCATTGATAAATGAGAGCATACATCTGATTTATTTCAGTTTTATTAAAATTGTGAAAATAGTTAAAATCACCGATTCACCCCCCCTCTCAGTGTCTTTTTCACTCCAACAATTATGATATGATGTGTATATGGATATGATAATGATGATGTCTATGATATGATAATTATGCCATGGATGACTTGATAATTCTTATTTTATAATTACTATGATGAAATGCAAAATAATATTAATGAATCTATATTATTGATGAAATGCAATGCATCTATGTTTCCTACATGATATGATATGCATTACGCTGATGCTTGGTGGATGTAGGGTGGATGCATTTTAGTGATGTTTTTGAGTAACTGTCATGGTGCCATGTTAGTATGGAAATAAGACAAAAGAAAGAAGATCCAACAAGCCTACTTTATTGATGATGATGATAATAATGATATCAGGAATTGGGATTTTTAAAAAGGGCCATTTACCTTATGTCTAATAGTACACGTAGGTACGATGCATCAAGATGTAAAGAACCAGGACGGCGTTGTACCTAGTGTGATGGATTTTGACTCAACAATCAAATAGGATCACCCATGTTCCCACTTGAAATACGAAACCGTATTCAAATTTTAGTTCAGATATTCTAAACATCTTAGACCAAAACATAGAAAAGAAAGCCTTCCTATGTGGTCAACAAAATAGCTAAAACATCTTCCCTACACCTAAACAAAGTACACATGACAAAGTTATTTTACAAGAACATCCAACAAGAACAATAGATAAAAATATAATGATCATTGCCCCATTCCTTTCTCTCTAAATATTTCTATTTAGACATCATTGAAAGGTCATGGGAATGAGCGTAATAAGATAAATCAAAAGAGTAGATAAAATAAACCAACAAGCTAATGTTCTTCATGTCGCTAGCCAAGACTAAACTAAGGTGTTGCCTGATGTTGATGTCCATTATAGGAAGGATGCATCCTAGGACATGTTATTAGATGATGATGAGATTTGATTGGATAATAAGCTATTGATACTCTGAGTTGATTAACTTGTTGACTTACTGACCTAGACTTGAGATTTTGACAATTGAGCTTTCACTTTTAACCTACTAAACTTGTTTTCGACTGACTTACCAAAGGATGAAAATGATGATTGATTTATTATGAATGAGATTATTGTGGGTGAAAGTGAGATGAGATGGATGCACCATTTTGGTTTTTTTCAAATATTTGGATTTTTTTGGTGTTTTGAAATGTTTTGAGGTTGTTTTTGGGGATTTTGAGATTTTTTACGAATGTTTTGATTTTCAAATTTTCTAATGTTTTTGGATTTTGTGTCTCAAGGGCCGATCAAATATTAGCTTTGCCTATGTTTAAGCTTAGAGACGATGTAGTTTGGATACCATTTTTTTACTTTTTCTAATTTTTGACCTGTTTTTTATGATTTTTTATATGTTTTTGGATTTTCGCATGATTTTGACGATTTGGATATGGATATGTGATGATATCAGTGCTCTATTTTTGGATTTTGTTGAAAACCAAGCTAGGATTGAGTGATCAGATTGATGGATTGATGATGATAACATTGTTGAGGATACACAACAATGCAAGGATAGTGTTAAGCAACACAAGGATTGGGAAGGATATCCCGAGATGATGATGGATTGATTGGATTTGGATTGATCAAGATTTTGAAGCTTGATTTGGAACAAAAAAAATTGATGATTTGATGTGACGCTGAAGTGCAAACTTTAGATGCAACTAATATATTGATTTTTTGGATTGATGTTCGATGAAAGATTAAGCTTGATAAGGAACATCTTCTTGTCAAAATATGCCATGGGCTAGTGATTTGGATTTTTTGCTCACAAGTGCTTGACCAATTTGATTTTATAGTTGCCAATGTTCACATCACCACATAAGTTGGAGGATATAGATCAAGATTTATTCCCAAAGAAAGATGTAAATATTTTCCCCCAATGTCTAGCAATTTTTGAAAGGCCATGGGTGGATTCTTGGATAGGTGTGTGGATGGATGGATATGGTAAGCATGCAAAGGAATCCAAGAATTATCTTGCGACAAGATAAGGTGTTCGAACAAAGGATGCTCATTTGGATAGTGTTGCATGGCTTAGATAATGTTGGATCAGATATGATCAATGAAATTGACCCATGTCAACACATTTACCATAAACAAGTGTAAAGTGTGCACCAAATTTTTATCAAGATCAAGATAAGGTAGATAGATGGCAATGGGTTGGATAAATGGTTCATGGATGAATGGATTTATTATGGATGAGATGGATGGAATGCTAGATTTATTATGGATGGGATGAGATGCTTCTAACTGAACTGGTGCATGTAGATGCTCGATTCTACACATGACTCTTATTTTCCAGGTTTTCATCATGGTACTTGTACAAAGTGCCACTGAAGTGGTTTTCACTAGAGGATAATTTTTCTCTTTACTGTTTTCAATATTTTTTCTTTTTTTTTTAGATTTTTAGATTTTTTGTTTTTTTTGGATTTTTTTGTTGAAATATTTTAATCTCATGTTGAATCACCAGGTAGTGCCAATGTAAATGCCTCTATCATAATGTGTCATTGATATCCTACTTGAAGAAGTTGCTTTGCCAAGATACGTGCACTTGAATGTAACGTTTGAGATTCTTAATCTGCTTTGTCGATACCAAAGTTAGTTTTGTATTTGTACACACATTACGATACAGTGCCTTTTGAATCCTTATGATGAAGGGTTGCTACCAATACATGGTCAATGTGAGAATTGGATATCATGCATGGAGGCATGGATTTTGTTGTATGTTTAGGAATAAAATATGGATTGGTTGATAGTTTAGAACCTTTGACTCTCCAAACTTGGGAATATGAGAAATAATGGGTGGATACATAAGTGTGTGAGGAATTAGGACCAACTGCTTGATATACTTTGTACATTGCTTGAGAAGATTTATTTTGCCTTTGTGGACATATTTGATCGATACTTTTCCCTTTTTTTATTTTTCCCCATAGTATTTTTTACTAATGTAGTTTGATAGGGATAATCATTCTTTGTATTCTCTGGTATCCATGTGTATTTGATTTGTCCTTCATGCTTCACTAATTATTTTTCTTTGATGAAATTTTTTTTCTTTGATTCAAATTTGCCTTTTGATGTTGGTCTTGTTGGAGTTGAGAAGATGCAACACCACAGAAGACCAAAAGATCTTTGCAAGCAAATAACCTGTTACAAGAAGAAATAAAGAGAAGCAACAAAGGAAATGCTCAAGAATGTGGAGCCATGAATTCACACAAAATGTAAAATGAATTAATGATACAAAAGATAGTTTTCAACTACATATAGATGAAAACCCTAAAAAGGAAAACCCTAGGCTTGCACAATAATAATTAATAAAGTAATTAATTATTATGTACCTAATGTTAGCTTAAGTGAAAAGAGGTAAAAATAAACTTTACGTAATTAAACAAATATTGTTTAATTAATAAATTAAATACCCAATTACTCTAACACCCCCCCTTAAGATAGACATAGGGAGAAGCTAAAACCTAGAAGAAGCTACTGAAAGCAAAAACAATGGGTCCCGACAACAAGGCCAGATCAGGTACTCATGTACAAAATCAATGCAAACTAAATGAAATGGGGTAAAGGAGAAAACCCAGTGGGAACAAAACTCCTCCCCAAAATAGAATGCAAGGAAGAAATGCAATGCACTAATGAAAGAAGGATAGGATGTGGATAACATAATACCCCCCATAGACAGCTTCTATCATATAAGTACATGTACAATGATCTCCATAGGAGATATACAAAGAGAGAAGAAGGCCCCCCCACAATGAAGAAACTCTTGTCACAATGGTAGATGCCTGATGTAGAATCCAAAAGGAGATCCTGAAGTGGCAAATGATATTCCTCCCCTTAGGAAGAAACGGATCCATGGACCTGTATCGAAGAAACCCTGTGAAGAATGAGGAACCAATCTGTCTCAAAATGTGTGCTATGATAGGATGTTGAAGAGTCTCACTGTCTGAACTGAAACAAATAATGTCAAATCCAAACTAATGTGGAGAATACTGAAATGCAACCTCTGAATGCACGGATAATGGTGGGTGAACAGTGATAACCTGACTGTCAAAGTAGAGGAAATGAATGTCCTCAAAATAATCCTCCAAATCTGCAATATAGGACTCCACAAACAAGAAAGATATGTCTGCAACATAAGAGTCCAAAGTAGCTATGTCTGGAAGATGTATGATTCCCTGTTGCACTGAATCAAGAACAACAAGAGATGTTGATGAAGTCTCAGTCTGAAGAGTAGGAACTGTGAGACAAACCTCTGATCCATCGGAATAAGTAAGGGTGTCTAAATACTCAAGCTCCTCTAAAGTATCATGATCAAATGGTGTATTCTCTCTCCAAGCAATGGGTATGAGACAATCTGAAGCAGGATCCTCTGAGAATGGAGATAGAATAGGGTCTCCATAGATCTCCCAAAGACGTGTCCAAAGTGGGTGAGGACAATCAATGTCTGATATAACCAACACAGTGTCATGATCAACACTAGACAATATAACTCCTGCAATGTGATTTCTAATAATATTCCATGCTAAATTGCCCTCTAAAGTTGTTGGCTCAGGTATGAGATCATATAAATAAGGAAAAATATTAAGCCACCTACAATGTGTAAGTATACCCTTTGCCCATGACTCATAATTACCCCGTTCCAGAAGAACAACTAAAGGGTGAGTAGAGAAACCCATGATAACTCTTCAAATGAAAAATTCAGAGACTAATGATCTCAACAATGATAAAGCATATCAACATAACCCATCCAACGCAAACAAACCCCATGTAGGAGCCAAGATGACCAAGTAATTGAGCAAAGTGTAAAAACACACAAAGCTGAATAAAAAATACCTGGTAAATATTCTGATAAAATAGACTATAGATCTGGAAAGAGCATTGTAACACCTTTCCAACACCTATTCGTTTGCGCAAAATGAACATCGTGGCCAAAAGTTATGAATTTTTCAAAAACTGAATTTAGCTTGCAAGAAATGATTTTTCTAACAAAAAATGTTTATTTCTAACTTGATTTCTGGAAAATCTACTCAATATTTCTAGACAAAAATAAAAACCCAGAAATATTTTGATGCTAGAAACAAAACCCAGAAACCGTTTCTTGATCCAACAAGCAGAATACGAGAAAATATTTTTTTTTTACGCGTGCCATTTTTTCAACAGTGATTTTTCTCTAGATCTGTGCAAGATATGCAAAATCTAAAAGATACCCAGTTCAAATTTCGACGCTGGCTACAAAACCCAAAAATCATTTTTCCTGCAAATGAGTGAAAACTAAATTTTTGAAGCAAAAATGATGACGGCTCCAATAAAAAACGGCTTGCAACAAACCCTTGTAGCTCCAAAAATCTTCAAAATAAGAACAAGCAACTGCAGATCTGAAGCTCTGATACCATGTTGGAGTTGAGAAGATACAACACCACAGAAGCCCAAAAGATCTTTGCAAGCAAATAACCTGTTACAAGAAGAAATAAAGAGAAGCAACAAAGGAAATGCTCAAGAATGTGGAGTCATGAATTCACACAAAATGTAAAATGAATTAATGATACAAAAGATAGTTTTCAACTACATATAGATGAAAACCCTAAAAAGGAAAACCCTAGGCTTGCACAATAATAATTAATAAAGTAATTAATTATTATGTACCTAATGTTAGCTTAAGTGAAAAGAGGGAAAAGGGAACTTTACGTAATTAAACAAATATTGTTTAATTAATAAAGTAAATACTCAATTACTCTAACAGGTCCCACTTCATTGATGGGGTGGTGGGTGGATGAAGATTTGTGACGTGGCGGGTTGTAGCATTGGCATTGGTTTCATCATAAGGATTCTTAGTGCTCCTTATGTTGATGTTTGCTTGAGATGAAGTTACCCCCAGTATTGAATAACCAAGACCTTGATGCTTAGGATTGCCAATAATCTATACTAGTTCTAGGATACCATGTTCATGTACACCTAATCCTCTACCTTGATAATTCATCTATCAAAATAATTTATTTGCAATAGGATAGATTTACCTTGGAAACAAGGTGCTAACCCTTCTCTGCTTTGTCATGGATCTTCAAAGGTGACAACTTCTTCATTGATAAGATAACTTTCCCTAAAAAAGGTAAGTGATCCAAGTTTATAAGCGATAGGATCCTCCATTTGTGGGATAACTTTTTGATTGATATTTTTCACTTGATCTTGTGAAATATCAGATTGCAATGCTTCTTCAAGAGGTGTTGATGATTCACTATCCACATAAAAGTCTCCCTCATGATTCATTTTTGATATGCCTTCATAGGATGTTTCTAATTCACAACTTTTGTAGAATCCTTCTTCATGACCCATTTCTAATATGTCTCTAGATTTTTCTATATCTTGATCCTGTGTATAAATGTTAAGAGTAGGAGACTCTTGTTCCTTGGTAATGATATCAAGAGTATGAGAAAAAAAAATTGAATGTAGATCATCTACATGTCCCTCCAAAGAAAGCATCTCATGGGAAGACGAAGGGGTATGTGTTATATGGATATGATCATCATTTGTGACATCTTGTATAGATAGGAGAGTGTCCATTAGATCATTGTAGTATCTTAGAGATACGAATTCTTGATCTTGACTAATTTTGGAATTACTTTCGACATGCTTTGGATCAAGTCCTTGCCATGGTTCAGTTTCAAATGATGGATTGCTTATAGAGGGTTCTTGGATATCTTCATTAGGCATGGGAAGTGGCTTAATATCCTCTTGAGCTTTGAGTGGATTTGGATCAAATGTTGATTTGAGGATCCCTTTAGTATCTGTAAACATGAGGTCAAAGGATGTCAATATGTCTGTGAAAGCACCATTGCTAGACTGTGGTGAAAGATGTTGATCATGCTTTGGAATAAATTATTGAGATATTTCCTCTAACTCATTAGGTGATTTATAGACATTTTTAAATAGATCGTGGATTATGTCAATAGGATCAAATAATTCTAACACTCCTTGAAATAGATCATTTTTTTAGGGGTTTTGATCATGACTAAAAAGTGACTCTTGATGTGTGTTGATTTGATCGTTGGGTGAGGTGGAAACATCTTCAAGGTGCTCATTGATTGATAGATTTTGATCATTGTTTTCAAGAATTGTGGTGGAGAGATTGTCAATGTTTTCAACCATAGGATCAAATGATGTTAACATTTCTTGAGTTGGATCATTGTTGGGTATTTTTGTTGTATTTTGATCATGATTGAAAAGTGACTTCCTTTTACCACCAACAATTCTTGATTAGGTTTCCAAACTAGATGTCTAATGTCCTAACTTCTTATCATCCCACAAATTCCATTATGTGTAAATCAAGGAAGTTAAGGCAAAAGTTTCCTAATGTTGACTTTAGTGAGAATAAATTAAGATGTAAATTCAAATACTTAGAAGCCTCTATGGATAAAATCCCTAGGATAGCACTTGGATTTTTTCAAAGGTATTTGCTTCCTCTAAAGGGTTTGAAATTTGATAATCATGTTGAATGTTTTTTTTCAAGTGTTTTAGATCCAAGCAAAGTGTTTTGATTTCAAATAATGTGCACAACCCTATGGATAAAAGAGGCAATATTTGTTGAGTTCCCACTTGAATGAATCCAACTACGCTTACTCTTAGCGGATGATTAGATGTTTGACCACACAAGTTCCCCCTTACAATGCACTTGCTTCTTAGGTCATCCAAGCATCAATACCCATGAAACTCCCATGGCATACTTCTCATCTCTACAAAGAACCGTAAAAATGTGGGATGTCTTCAGAAAAACCGTTCTTGCACCAACAAATAGATTAGTATTTTGGATTCTACACAAATTGGTTCATAATCAGGGCACTCATTTAGAAGGCCACACAAGAGGCAAGATCAACTCATATAAATATTGTCACTTTTTTTTTCATAGGAGCTCCTATAATGATGAGATTTCCTCAACATTCTAATTTATATATCGATTGGGAGAAGCTTGGAATTTAGCTCGTTGTCAATTTGAGTCGTTCCCTTGGGGTGAGTACTTTTTCACACCAAGGCAAGCTCTCTAAAGGTGGATAATAGTGAAGGAGTTCATTTTTAGTTTAACCACCTAACTCATTTAGGCAGGAGCACACACAATGTCTTTTCTTCACACTTGCATGTTTTGTTCAAATTTTAGGCACCCAAATTGAAATGTGGAGGAAATCACTTACACAACTTAATATCACAAAAAAAAAAAAAATTGATTCTCAAGATCACTTGTGAAGTGTGAGAGAAGTGCATACGCCTCTTCTAAATGATATTACTTTGTGTAAAATATTACAAAACAAATAATACACATGTTCATTTTAAACCACAAAGAAATGATATGAATTATTTTTAAGCACCAATTTTGAAGTGTTAAATTTGTTTGTTCATTTGTTAAGTCCAAAAAAAAATCTAGTAAGTTTTCCTATGGTTCTTTTTAAATTATTTTATTTTATTCTTTTTAAGCCCAAACGAAATTAAGTGAGTCCTAAAAACAAGAATATAACTAATCCTTAGAAGAGGATTATCATTTCTCCCCAAAGTGTTTAAAAACACTTGATAAAATAAGATAATGATGGCATGGAGAACCCTTGGTCTTCATTTTCCTTCCTTCACTTTCGATCAAGCCAACCTTTTTTTGGCAGATTTCAATTATCAGATTTTGTCATTTTCAGTAATTTCACATGCATAACTTTGAGTCATGGTTTTTCCCAAAAAAAATATAAAACTAAGATAGGATGAATTCCCAACTAACATCCTAAATTCGAAACATGAGTTTCGAGTTATTAACAAAAACAACTTTAAAAAAACTAGAAAAGAAACACTAAATTGCCATTTTGAGGGCCAAGATGAAAGTTTCAAGCCCTGAAAAAGTGTCAAAATGGATGGCCACCAACCTACTCAAGGTCATATGGGAATCCACATGCCACCTCATAACAAAACTGCTTATAAAATTTCAGCCCAAACATACATCCAAGTCAAAATTTATGACCTCTAGAAGTCCCTGCATCACAAAAATTGATTAATACTATAAAAACAGAGGCCAAAAGTTAGAAGTCAAAAACAACCAAAGTGAAAAAAGCACATGTTGAAAATAAACTGAAATCTGCTTTTAACCCTACTCCAATGGTGCAATTAGCATATGTGGCATAGTTTGAGGAAGTCAGCAGTGCAATATGGTATTGTTGAGGACTAAGAGTGGTGATCTGCAAAAAAATAGTGGTCGTGTTTGCAACGCTATTTGGTCAAGTGGTGCAGTTTGGATTTTGGATGACCTGCATTGGAGTTTAAAATTCAAATTTTCTGGGCAGGAAGACTCCAATGGCACAGTTTGAAATTTGCAATGACACAATATAGTGTCGTTGGATTGATAGCAGTGGAGTTTCGTATATGCACAAAAAAGTCAAAAAACCATGGAATTTTTAGAAAAATGTGATGAATTTCTTTAGATTCCCCCTCCCTCTAGTGCCAAAATGTGAATGGAGTTTCTATACCTGCACAAACACAAAGAACAAACACAAAATTAGATCATTATGCAAGCTAGAATCAATATTCCCCATGAAACTAGATTGAAACATCAAAATAGGAAATAAAATGAAGAACAACACAATAAAATCTAATTAAATCCTATCTAATGAGCAAAATTCCAATCCCATGGGGGAATTGGTTCCATTATGATGTGAAAAACAGCCCTTTCCCAACTCCTTGATGTGATTTGATGATCTTTTGATAAAACTATGAAACTTGGATGGAAATGAATGAAGTTGCAAATGAAATTGATTATAGTAAGATTGCATGGATTATGGATGATCAAATTCAATAGAGGAGGCCTCTATTTATAGATTTGAAGAATGGAATCTTGAAGGATTTGGATGAATGTGAGACAAAAGACCAACCAATGAGAGAAGGCCACTTGTCCACATGTGATTGGAGGAGGAATGAGCACATTTGGATGAATGTGCACATAAATATGGTTAGGTGGAATTTGAAAATGTTGAGATGACAAGTTTAGAGGAAATAAGAAATGGAGTAAATTTCACTTGACTCAAGGCAAAGGACATGTAAGAGGCCTTTAATTCCTTGTTGAAGAACTCATCCCTTTTGGAGGGATTTTTGAATTGGAAGAATATTCCACAAATGATGTCCTTTTGAATGGAAATTGTTGAATTTATAAATAAAATAAATTGATTTATTGTGAAAGTTGCAAAATATAGAGGATTGGAGTGATTAGGATTAGGATTAATCATGATTTGATCAATTTAAGTAGAAATTAGATGATTTGACAATTTTGGCTTAGATTTTAAGATTTATTTAAATCAAAGTTGAGAGGAATAATGATTTTAGATTTAATTAAATAATGATTAATTTATTTAATTAAAGAGGGTGATGTTAGATTAAATCAAATAAATATTAATTTATTTAATTTAAAGAGATGACCTTAGAGATTACATAAAGTGAATTATTTAATTAAAAGAGAGACTATAGGATTAATTAAACAAAATGATTTATTTAATTAATAGAAGAGAATGACTTAATCAAATAAATTTGATTTATTTAATTAAGAGAGGAAATGTGATGAATTTAATCAAAGAAAGATTATTTAGTTAAATTAATTAGTAAAGGGGATTATTTAGGAAAAAATGATGTTAGTAAGATCAAGATCAGGTGTGTAGGATCAATCTGCATATTTTTCATGTCTACAGTATGTGCAGTCTAGGTGGATTGATGGAAAGTGTTTTTTGTATGGAAGTTGTTGCAGTTGTTGTGGATGAATCTGAAGGCTTCTAAGAGGTGTTCCAATGTATGGAGAAGCATGTTATGTGATCCATGTGTTATCTTCTTGTTGCAAATGCACTTACTTCAATGTTCATTGGTGTTTTCATTAGGTTTGACCGACTCATTGTCTATATGTTACATAAAGGATAAGTATCAATTAAGGGAGCATGTGATTGATCCAAGATGTTGTTTTGGTTCTTGGTTAAGTATTGATTTGGTCCACTCTCATTCTTATCCACCACGGGAATGTTGAGTTACAGACCCAATTTGAATTTGTAAAATGAAGAATGTGTATTCGACCTTAGAGAAATTTTCTAAGATCAAAGTTGGTATAAATACAAGGAAATATGTTAATGTTTTCAAGACACGAGTGTGAGAAGTGAGATAGATATGAAAGAGTGTGTGAGAGTGAATTAAGGCAACAGAAGTTTAATATGTTAAACTCCTAAAAGTAGTGAGTTGATGGTGTATGCAATTCTCTGATCAAGGTTGTGAATGTGTGGAAGTTGTTGTGGTGGATCTTTTGTTGCATTGAGATAATGTTCTCTGTGTAACATTCTTCTTTACATGTTTATATATTTGTAGGCATTGAGCCTCCCTTCTGGACAATGATTCATATCTGGACAGTGAGTCTTATCTGAATAGTGAGTCCTATTTGGAAATGATTCCTATCTGGATAGTGAGTCCTATCTTGGGCAGTGAACCCTTTGGTAGTGAGCCTCTTGTATCCAATTTTGTAATTACTATTATAATGTGAGTAAATCCTCACTATGGTTTTTCCCTTATTGGGTTTTCCACATAAATCTGGTGTTTCTTGTGTTGATATTACTTTCTATTATTTACACTTCATGCTCATGCTTAATAAAAGATTAAAGTGGATGTGGAGTTAATAATTGTTTGAGATTTATGGATGTGATTGGTGACAACTGATTCACCCCCCCTCTCAGTTGTCTTATGCATTTCAACACTAGGGTTTTAAAATTTTGCAAAAATAAAATCATTTTTAACCCAACTATGTAATGTTTTGGAAAATTTATGCAATTCTCCTAGAGATTTAACAGTTTTTGAAATTGAAAATGAATATTTTTTTGTAATTTACATAAAACTAAGTAAACTAACACTAATTTTCAAATGTAAATATACCCTTTTGCAAACAAAACCTTATGGGTTTTAAATTTAAACAAGTTTGGCCTAATTTTCTAGATCTATGAAATGGTAAATATAAATTAGAAGATCTATTTTAATGTTCAAAATTTCAGGTTTACTAAAATGTTTTGTTGAAAAAGGGATCCTATGTCTAATATCTAGATCACTAAAATCAATCCTTTTCCAATACACATTAGAATACAAATTGGCAAGGATATGAGATTGACTTGCAACCTAAGAGGTGATTCAATCAACCTCAAGGATCTGAAATATAATTTCTCTAAGAATTCATTGAATTTAATGTGGATTAATTGAATTAATTTGACTACAAGAACTGATCTAAAAATGTAACTTTTTTGTACTGTTAAAACTAAGAAACCAAAATCTAAGAGAAAATCTAGGAAGGGTGGAGTACTTTGCACCTGATATTCAAATTTTAGACTGATTTCCCTAGTCAGGGGTGCAAGGATACCCTTATCTAGCTTGATTTTTCTCATATCTAAAGTTACATATCTATAGCTCCCTATCTGAATTTTGTATTCCTACTCTGCAATCTTCGTCTTCATATTTGAACTTGCACAAATCTAGAAAAAAGAGAGGAAAGAGGTGGCTATATAGGATTTTTCCTTGGTCAAACCCCTATTTTGGTATTTCTACCTCCATAAATAGCCAATGGAATAATTGATAAAATATGTGTGCTCTTAACCTTAAGTGTATCTAAGGCTATGATAAGCTAAAATACATAAAATCCTACTCAATTGTATTAGAGAATAATTCTTAAATGATAATAATGTGGTCCACCCAAGAGAAATTAAAATACCCTTAGGAAAATCTTGAATTGCAACAATACCTTTCTTAGGGAAACAAGTAGGTTGAAGCTTGAAGATGACAAAACTCTAAAAACATGTCATTAGGTTGTCGAAAATGTTCAAAAGTACTCTCCAAACCTATATTTTGTCATATTCTTCTTTAGGCATCAAACTCCAACCATTGTAGAAAATTTGATTGAATCTTGAAAATATCCTTGAAAACCTACAAATTCAAATGTATTTTGGTAGAGTATTAATTTCCTCAATATTATTCTTCTTGATTTTGAAATAATAATTCATGTTTATATAGTGGACTTTAGAATAAATTAAGATTTAGTCCAACTTAATTAAATTTTAGTTTTTGGGATTAAATTATTGCCAAGGCCTTCCACAGCAACTTGGCGGAAGTTGGGTATGTGCTACTATGTCAATTAGGACATAGAGCGTTGAAAGGTTGGCACGATACAGGGACTGTTGGCAAAAGAAAGTGATGTAAACCCAAATCAAATCATGTATGATGTGTGGCTGGTGTAGGGTGTCCAGGGAGTTGGGAAGGGCGACGTTAATTTATTTCCCCTAGTTGGAGGGCACACTTGAATCGAATTAAATTATGGTGGTGACAAAAGTTGATCATACTATTTCTCTATTTCTCTTGTCGATGATGAGCTCAGGTGGTGTCTGTCAATTTGTGTCAAGATGGAGATGCCAATACACATCACTTCCTCATGAAAACTATGGGCTTTTCTAGGGATGATTATTGATAATTATCTAAGGTCAATTTTCAAGGAGTGGGATCCTCTAGTGCTGGGAGCGGTTGAATTTGTCTTGGGAAAAGATTTTATGATCTCAAATGAGAGATATCAAACCAATATCAACATTTCCTCATGGTTTTTAGTTACGCTCTTAGATTTGGAGATGAAAAAGTTGGAGGTGCTTCTCATGATGACAGACTTACTGGGTGGGGTTGAAGAAGTGATCATCGTGGTGGAGCTTGGCATTGGAATATCACATTCAAGGGATATGTGATGGGTGTTGCTTCCCAACATTCGTGTGAAGTGGTACCCCTTCCTCTTGGACATGATGGGTGAGGAGCTTTGTGAGCATAGGGATCAAGCATAGAAAGGTGTTGATTTCCTCAATATTTTCATGTATTTGGAGGTGGCACCGAAAGATGGTTGGAAGGGTCAGTTTAAGGAGTACCTCCGGGAGGAGGAAATTTTGATGGAATGATGATAATGAGTGGGTGGTGGACTCTTTTTGGTAACCAATGGTGGTAGAAAAGATGGCTTACCATGGCAATGGTCAAGAGCGACGATGTTTTACCATGACACTATATGGTATTTTTTATAGAACTTGCAGTGTATTGCTTGGCCTTGGCCCGAGTTTCATGTTCTGGGTAGGTGGTTTTATCTTGTAGGTCGGGATTGGGGCTCACATGGTTAGTTTTGTCTATGCTTGGAAAAAAAATTGCATCTGGCCCATGGATTCAAAATGTATTACAAATTTTCAATATTAATATAAACATAACATTTACGTACCATAAAGAAAAACCGCCAAGGCCCAAATTTAAAAATACATCTCTGAAAATAAAGGTCGACTATGTTGGACTCAAGGGAACACTAAGAGGTGGGGTGCATAAGTTTTCAATCATTTTTCTCTTATTTCATCCATTCAAAATGTGAGAGCATTTCAACATTGCATTAAGGAAAGATGTATGCATTATAAGTAAACACTCATAGCATGACACACAGATTTTTTGGGTGGAAACCTTGTTAGGGAAAAAATACGATGGAGATTAATCCACAATTTGAGTACTCAAAATATGGTGTTTGTAAAAGGAATGCACTTGCATTCAGGCACATTGCCTAGAGCTCACTACTCAAAGATAAAGGCTTACTGACTACAAAATTCAAATTAAAACCATCTGAAGAGATGAACTGAGATGATAGCATCTAACAATGTTAGGTAATAGTTTTGGTGAAGCTCATGAATCTTATTATGGATTTGCTTCCACTTCGCTCTGCCCTGCTCTTCCCTTTTTTTCTTTTCACATTAGATTTGCATTACTACTCTGCAATGACTTGCAATTCACATAATACTACTTCTATACTACATGCACTTTTCATACTTCTTATCTAAATGATGAAAACAATCTCCTATATATATTTGTAATCAAGGAATAGTTTATCCAACAGTCGGCTTCATACAGTATCAAGATATTTATAACTTGTCAGCCAAATCCATCACCAAACCATTTTGTGCATCCTCAAATAATGGTTAAGACTAAGAGAAGACCCATACAACACTTAATCCAATAATGAAACTTATAATTGATTTCATCTTATACATCCATGAATTTTGTCTTTGCCAGGTCGGCCTTCTAACATATATATTTGATAGATTAACCCAACGTACCTCCTAGATTGCTTCTCAATGAGTGCACATCAAAAATAAGATACTGCAAGCCTTTGCAAACCTTCTTTAAGGGTTCATAACCTAAAATACCTGTCTGGTGAGATGATTAACCATGCTTTTATACCTTGAACCAAATCTTGTGTTCTTTGCTTTGTTCTACTGGTAGGAGCCAAAAATAGTGTTGCTTTTGTATGAATTGGGTTGCATGACTTGGTTTTCCATCAATGAAAACACCTTTAAGAAAAAATCCTTAGCCATATGCCAACAATCTCCCCCTTTGGCATTGGTGGCAACACTTAGTGAAAAACCTTCATCACTGCACTTTCTCCCCCTTAGATATTATCCCTCTTAGATTTATGATATGTTTTTCACTGCATTCTCTCCCCCTTTGACATCAATGACAAAGCATGGATTTCATATTCCAAAACATGTGTTCAAAAACTTCATGGCCTCAAAATATAATACTTATATGCCGACAATTATTCTCCTTCAGTCAAAATTTCAAAAAGCTTGAACACTATTTGCAGTTTCCTTTAAGATTATCTTATGATTTTTCTTCACATCTGGAAGAAACTTTTTCCAACCATCAATTACAGCTCCAATGTTGATAATCAAGCTATTATTTTTGGAAGTCTTGTTGACAGTCTCAATAAGAGATTCAAGGATTGTGATTGCTTCTTCCAATTTTTCACCATTTTATAGAATTTCCACCAAATTCTCCAGCCTACACTCAACTAAATATTTTACCTTCCAAAAGGTGTCCACAAGAACATTCTTGGACAGCTGAATTTTTGTTTAAGCTGGCTATAACTCCCAAATTCTCCTTCTGATAATGCCAGCCAGATCCTGAGACATGTTGAATTTTTTGGCAATTTCGTTCAGTTTTGTCTCAATCTAATCCAACTTCTCTTTGTAATTACTGACTGCATGGGGCCAACAGACACAATAGTTATAGATTCATGTGGTTGAGTTAATGCATTGTCTTAGCTCATTCATCTTCTTTTAAAGCTTAGAAAGAGATAGTATAAATTTCTCTTTCAAGTGAGAGATAATTTCACCTTATTCTTTGCCTTTGTCTTAAGAGCCTATTGATTCTCTACTATATTCAATCAATTCTTTAGGTAGAACGTCTTTTAGACTTTGCAATCTTATCTTACAATGCTCAATATGAGCATTCAGAACTTCCAGAATTAAGTCTTGACCATAGGATGGTCTGACTAACCATAACCTTGCAATATTTTGCATACCACCTGTGCTTTGGATAAGTTGTTGAAGTTTCTCTTTTGATAGATTGTCTTCTTCTTCACTACCTTTTTCAATACTGGAGTCATTATCCAGTGGTTTCTCAGGTTCTTCATCCGGAATGTCCATAATTTCCTTTTCTTTCCCTTTTCCTTCAATCTTGGGAACTTTGCTTCCCAGAGGGCTATATTCAATAATATCATGTCCTATTTTCTATCCTCTATCAGTGCTACCGGAAGAGAAACCAACTTCCATTATCCTTACCAGAGAGGAAATGACTGATCCATATTTCGCAAGTATAATTTTACAGAACCTTTCAAACTCTAAATCCCAGTTAGACAGACTCTTAGAATAAGGGTAAATTTGGGTACATACCAGTTTATCTAATGTCCATACTACATTTTTTGATTCCCGACAATAAATTCAGAAAATACATAGCCAGACAAATAATTAGGGTACCAAACCTGAATGGATACCTTGACTCCTTTGTCAATTGAACATTCTCCAACAACTGATCTTTTAGTAATCCACATAGGTCGAAGTCATAACCTTCAATTATCATTTTATGAGCAATGTATATTGTGCCAGCTGATGTAGCCCCTTCCCAATTTCGGTAGAAGATTTTATAGGTTCGTGTGCAATGTACTTTGTAATGGGATTCTTGATTGTTTCTATCATCATAGCTCTTTGATCTTTGATTACACAAGTTAGGGTTTTGACTTCCTTGTTCCAAATAGATTTATTTTTAGGATCATCGATTTTGCAAAATCCAGTTAATCTCTCAATTACCTCCTTCGAAATTGAGTAAGGTTTGTCCAAAGTTAAAAATTACCATGCAATTTTCTCAATAAGAATTTTATGAATTCTCCATTTTCAAGGTATGAAAACTCATTCCACAAATCCAAATTTCTATGATTGGCTTCGCTCAATTGTTTTAATACATTAGGAAGCAATAAATTTCTCATAGACTTGATCTTTGTTCTATTATATTCGTCCAATGTGATCGAATCTTTTATTTGCTCCATTTTATTTTTCGCGTTTAGGGTTCACAACTAAACACCAAATTATATAAATATTTCAAAAATGATTTGAAGTACCTAATAGATTTTCATGATTTGCTGACGAATTCAATTTTTCTACTTCAAATTCCATTGGACAAGTGCTCTCCTTCTTCCCTTCAATAAAGCAAGGTGCAAAATGATGGCTCAAACTTGACTTTTATAGCTCACACATGCACAATAAATGCATTTGCCCTAAACTTTCCGGATACTTTGTTTTCCCAAAGCAACGCCAAAAAAAACTCCTATGAACCTGTGAATTGGTTGAATTCACTTGCTAAAATTATCCAAAACTTTTTCACACCATAATTACATTATCTCAACTGATCTCTTCATTCTGGTACAATCTGTAAGTAGGGGAGGAAGGATTTTCTTATAAAGCTCCCCCTAGGCCAATGGCCTCAAATCAATTTCCGAAATAATTTCTAGAAGAATTATCAGAAACAGGTTTCGGTATGGAACTATTACCATCTTTAGATTCACTCTTCTTTACCCATGTCTTCTTCATTTCATCCACAATCATTTTTCCCTTTTCATTATCATTTTTCTCTACATTTTTGTCTTTGTTTACCGGACCTCTTATGTTTGTGTTTTTGTTTCTATAGAATTTTGCAACATGACCATATTTGTTGCAGTTGTAGCACACAATGTTCCTTTTTCCATTCCATTGGCTTCTTCTCATCTTGCATTGATTAGCAATATTTCCAAACTTCCCACATGCATAACATTCAACATTTCCTTTATCAATAGAGTGACTTGACACATTTCTACATTCAATTGATTTATGACCATGTTATTTGCAATTGAAACACTGAATATCACATGATGAAAATCTTGAATTATTATTTCTACACTGAGAAACACAATGACCAAAATTATTACAAGAAAAACAATACCCATTAAATCTTTGTGCATTAGGTTGTTGTACTGGATACCTTCCATTTTTGTTTTGTCTGAAATTCTTTTATGTTGATCTAGAATTTTTTCCCTTTTCATATCCAAGACTTCTCTTATCATTTCCACTTTGTTGTCCTTGGGTCAGTTCATCAAGCTTTACTGAACTAATCTTGAATCTTTCTTTGAATTCATTTGCAATGCCAAGATCATTCTTAATAGTAGTAATTTGCTTACTAAGTTCTTCTTCATTGCTTCTAGTTCTTTGTAGTTTGCTTTCCAACTGAGTAAGTTCTCCACTTATTCTGTTGCATTCATCAGATTTCTCTTTTAGGTTTTGAGCAATATTTTCTTCACTTTTCGTCCTTTCCTCTATCTCTTTTGTCATCTTCATCATCATAGATTTCATCTCATGTTTCAGATTGGTATTTTCTCTGGCAAGATTTTCACATTCTTCAGTTATTTCCTTCAAGGCTTGGTTCAAGTGAGCATCATCCATATCTTCACTTCCATCCTACTTGATCTGATCACAAAGATCTTTCTTCTTCACCCTAGATTTGACTATTTGATCCTTTAATGACTGAATGAATTTCTCAGCATCTCTAAGATTTTCTTTTAATTCTTGAACTTCTGCTTTAGACTGATCAAGTTCATCAATCTAGCTACCATAAGTTATTGTTGAAGACTACCAGAGTCCATCACATTCCAACATCCACCTCAAGCTGCAAAACTTCTCTAGAGGAACTAGCTCTAATACCAATTGTTGGACTCAAGGGAACACTTGTTGGAGTGAAAATACACTAAGAGGGGGGGTGAACCAATTTTTATAACTTCTTTAACAAATTTAACTAAAATTGAAAAGAACCATACATATGTTCTCATTTATCAATGATAGAATCATTCATGTATTTGAATGCAATCATATAAGATGAAATGAGAGTAGTGTAACATTGCATTTTAAAGCAGTAAAGAACTGAAGCAAATGAATAGCAGAGACACAAGTAGACACAAGATATGTCGAGTGGAAAACCCTCCTGGGGTAGAAATGTTTGTGTAATTAATTAATTATTACACTAGCATAAGTTAACTTAGGTTTTAATTAATCATATTAGTCCTAAGTTGCATTTAATCATTTAATAAATTTGTTGAGATAAGGTTCCCTTCTAGAAGATGAGTTGTCTTTTCTAGAACTTATTTTCATCTTGTTATCATTCCCTAGGTAGTTGGTTAGGGTTTCTTGTTGTCACATGAAGTGTGATTTGAATACTTGGCAACATCCTTTGCATTTTAGGTTTAGCACTTGCCTATATAATCAGGCATATGTACTCTTTGTAATTATTCATCTATCAATCAATCAATACTTTCTTTGTGGTTGAATATTTTTTCAAACTTTTGTTTGTTTTCTCCATCCATTATCTTCCTTATGACAAGTATCCATTTGCATGCAGGTGATTTTGGAGTCTGAAGTTGGTTTTGACAACTTCTACATGGTATCAAAGCTTTCCTATTACATGTATGTTCTTATTTAAAGAGTATGGAGCTATTTGGAGCTACAAGGGTTTGTTGCATGTCATTTTTTATTGGAGCCGTCATCATATTTGCTTCAAACATCTAGTTTTCACTCATTTGCAGGAAAAACGATTTTGAGTTTTGTAGTCAGCATCGAAATCTGAACTGGGTATCTTTTAGATTTTGCACATCTTGCACAAATCTGAAGAAAAATTGCAATCTAAAAAATGTCGGGCGTCATTTTTCTCCTGGCTAAAGGTTAAAAAAAATATTTTTTCATCTTCTGCTTGTTGGATCAAGAAACGATTTCTGGGTTTTATTTCTAGCATCAAAATATTTCTGGGTTTTTATTTTTGTCCACAAACAATGAGTAGATTTTTCAAAAATCAAATTAGAAATAAATGTTTTTACTAGAAAACCCGTTTCCTGCAGGTTAAATTCATTTTTTTTGAAAAATTCATAAGTTTTGGCCACGATATCCATTTTTGGCAAACAAGATATTGACGGAAAGCTTGTTTCGAGCACTTCATAGTGGTGTAGGCCATTTTTTCAGATTTGGTCATCTACACAAATTTGAGGTTATTTTTCATTATGGAGACAGATGTGAACATTGGTTTGTGCATGCACTCTTTTTAATTTTATGTTTATGCATATTTAGGCATTCTCTCCTTTTGCAATCATTGGGTATTGTAATAAATGAACTGATATAAAGTTCCACCAGGGGGTTTCTTGCATAATAATCTGATTAGAGTGTGCATGCACTTTGATCTTCATTGTGTTTTGTTGACAACTCGCATGGGTTGTAATCTGGTTTCTTAGTTTCTTTTGGCCATATTTTGTCTTAGTTTGCAACATATCAGATTCACATCGGATCCATCTCAGTTTGAGGGCCACTAAATTTGTGGTTAATGTTCTTGAGCCTTCATGGTACTTGTTCTCATGGAAAACTTTTAGTCTCAGTTTGACATCGGCATTGAGATTCACGGCTTCCAGATTCTATCATCATCTTTTCATCTACTGTTGCTTTATGGATTCCAGGGTTGTTCCAGTTTGGTTTTTTCAAGTGTTCCGTGGCATCGAGTCTGCCGTTGCATTATTATGATTCCGATATGGTTTCTTGTAGACAGAAGTATATTTCCTTGCTTGTCGGATTGCGATTCCAATGTTACTCCACAGTGTTCTTCCAATGCTTCTTTATTGCAGTCATCTCATTGTAGGGGGGGTTGTCCCACTGGGTTTTCCTTCTCTACCTCATTATTGCATTTGTACATAGGTACCTGATCAGGCCTTGTTGTCGGGACCCATTCATATTTTTTTGCATTCATCTTAGTTTTAGGTGCATGTTTATCTAGTCTCCCTAAGTTGCACTTATGGGGGGGTGTTAGTGTAATTAATTAATTATTACACTAGTATAAGTTAACTTAGGTTTTAATTAATCATATTAGTCCTAAGTTGCATTTAATCATTTAATAAAGTTGTTGAGATAAAATTTCATTCTAGAAGATGAGTTGTTTTTTCTAGAACTTATCTTCATCTTGTTATCATTCCCTACGTAGTTGATTAGGGTTTCTTGTTGTCACATGAAGTGTGATTTGAACACTTGGCAACATCTTTTGCATTTTAGGTTTAGCACTTGCCTATATAATCAGGCATATGTACTCTTTGTAAATATCCATCTATCAATCAATCAATACTTTCTTTGTGGTTGAATATTTCTTCAAACCTTTATTTGTTTTCTCCATCCATTCTCTTCCTTGTGACAGGTATCCATTTGCATGTAGGTGATCTTGGAGTCTGAAGTTGGTTTTGACAATTTCTACAAGAAAAACCACTCTTGAATTTGCTGCCTTTTCCAGGCTTTCATTTCAATAATTATTTGACAAAGCCTCAATGGCTGATTTCTGAGCACCTACTCAAGGAGCACCAACCCCTCTGTTTAAAGACACCAATCTCAAGGAGCACCAACCCCTTTGTTTAGAGACACCAATCTCAATTAGCACCAACCCCTTTTTTGTTTTTCAATAGAACGTACAATAATACAGAGGGTCTCTTTGTTTCTCTTATTTCTATCAAGTGCCTCTTGACAGATAATGCATAGAATTCTCAAGAGTCAAGAATGACTCTTCGGGATTCCATTCATTATCAAGTCTTGATACAGCTTGAGGAAAATAATCTAGTTACAGTGTCAATACAACTTCTCATCAAATGGATTACATTGATATGACATTGTCTTTTTTTTTTCTCTCTCTCTCTTTCTCAATATTTCATCATCTGAAATGTAGAGCAGACAACACACTGTATTTTCACTTTTTCAGCATCACAAAATAGTTCCCCTAATAGCTCATATAAAAGAACTATCCTTTTTTTTTTTAGGTTTTCCTGTAAAAAAGAAACCCTAATCTCTTTGTTTTCCTCTTTTTACATTTTTCACTGTTAAAGAAATTACTCAAAGATAACTTTTAGGTTACAATGTTGTTGTCAAGCAATAGTTCAAGGTGTTACCGTGATCATAAGGAAAAATCATTCTAAAAAGATATTCTTACTGGAGTACTCAAGCATTGTGCAAATATTTTAGCAAACTGAAACCTATTCTTTCAAGCAGCCTGCACAAGCAGTGCTTAAAACAAAATAGCATAAGATCTAAATAAACCATAAACCATAGCCATTGAAACTGTTGTTATGTTAAAGTAACCGACATCTCAATTTAGTGAAACTGAAATCATAAAATGATGCATTCAAGAGCAGTTACCAATGACTCCAAGTGTGAAACTGAGAAGATTCTTCAGGCTACACGATTACCCACAACCCAAAAATACCATTCTTTAAATCTGATATGGTAACACTATAAAAATGTAATTCTAAGCATGCGAAATCATTATAGTTCTGACTGAGAAGAAACTAAACCAAAAATTCAACTTCCATGTAGAAGCAAGCACTTATCCCTTATTAACCTTTCTAGTAAAGGTAACAGTTCTGCAAAGATAAATAGATGAATACCTGTGAAGACTAGAAAAAGAATTTTCCATGAGCAATTTACCAAATCTACGAAGTAACTCAGCAGCCCGAGCTCTTTCCCCATTTGAGCTTCCACTCGATGCTAGGAGACTAACAGGTGAAATGACCATTGTCATGGTCTTCCTATCTTCCTTATACGCTGTCAAAGTTCAATAACCCTACAGATTTCTCAAAGAAACAACTAAAAGAAAACTGTCATGATGGCGGCTAGAGTAGGGTTCCAAACCCTTCGAGCAATAAAAAAATTTGACCTAAACTTCCAGAACAAACACATCGTAATCCTTTGCAAAGAATGATATTCATTTGGATTCTGAGAGGACAGACATTAAATTATCAAAAATTCATTAATAGACTTTGAAATCCGCCTTCTTACCGCACAGCAACAATCTTCCTTCGGACAACCCGCGATATAGCAGTGACAAGCACTAATTATTACTGCTTCCTTTACCACCCAACTACGTTCTCCCTTTGGACTACCCGTGGTACAGTGGTAGCTCCTTGTAAACTGCTAATTGTTTCCACCGTGCTACCTCGGTTATGCTTCTGACAGTTCGCGGTATAGCGGTAGCCACCTTGCTTGTTTCTAGTTGTTTTCACCACATTGTCGCATTTAACTTTCTAACTGCTCGCGGTGTCGCGCTAGATTTTTTCTTGCGGCTACCATTTCCACCGCACTACCGCAGTTACTGGCTTAACTGCCAGCGGTACCGCGGTAAGTTGTTCGTGGCCTTACACATGCCAACAAACTCATTGTCATTTGACAGTAGTTGACTATAACAAATACCAACAACAATGTGCCATGAAATATTACCACCAAATGTCGATGGCTATTGACTTTTATATTCCCAAGAAATCAAGGCTAAGTCACTTCCAATGTAATATTAAAATATTAACCAATACCTTTACCTGATGTCGGCCTTAAGGCCTGATATAAATGTCAAACCTTTAGACCTGATTCAAATGCAAAAGGAGACCAAATAGAATACCTTTACCCAAGGTCGAATTCCACCTTGATATATTCAATTCTATATAATGTGCCATTGCCAAATGAAGTCCAAAGACTTATGAGGTATAGTGAAGATTGAATTTGCATGATGAATTCACAATGCCATTCCACTTACCATAAACCCTTATTATACTGAGAAACAAGTTGCATCATATAAACCATTAACAATTTCAAGATGCAAGAGCCTAATCAAACCACACTGTAACAACCTATAGAACATTGATTCATGCCAATGAAATATAACTAAGTGCATCACTGAAACACAATTGTTAAACTAGAAACATATCACCTGATTAATGAAGTAAATGTGCCAATCAGAAAAGTAGATCAACTGAGAAAGTAACCACCAAGATTCCAGAGTATCACAAATTGACATCAAGGACAAAATAGCACAAGAGGGATTCAACAACACTAAGAGGGGGGGTGAATTAGTGTTCAATCATTTTTCTCCAATTTCATCCATTCAAAACATGAGAGAATTTCAACATTGTATTAAGGAAAGATGTATGCATTAAAATTAAACACTCATAGCATGACACACATATTTTTTGCGTGAAAACCCTATTAGGGGAAAAACCACAATGGAGATTAATCCACAATTTGAGTACTCAAAATATAGTGTTTGTAAAAGGAATGCACTTGCATTCAAGCACACTGCCTAGAGCTCACTGCTCAAAGATAAAGGCTTATTGCCTACAAAATTCAGATTAAAACCATCTAAAGAGATTAACTGAGATGATAGCCTCTAACAATGCCAGGTAACAGTTCTGGTGAAGCTCATGAATCTTATTATGGATATGCTTCCACTTCGCTCTACCCTGCTCTACCCTTTTCTTCTTTTCACATTAGATTTGCATTACTGCTCTGCAATGACTCACAATTCATAAAATACTACTTCTATACTACATACACTTTTCATAATTCTTATCTAAATGATGAAAGAAATCCCTTATATATATCAGTAATCAAGGATTAGTTTTTCCAATAGTCAGCTTCATATGGTATCAAGATATTTATAACTTGTCGGCTAGATCCATCACCAAACCATTTTGTGCATCCTCAAAGAACGGTTAAGACTAAGAGAGGACCCATACAACACTTAATTCAACAATGAAACTTATAATTAATTTCATCTTATACATCCATGAATTTTGTCTTTATCGAGTTGGCCTTCTAACATAGATATTTGACATACTAACGCATTGTACCTCCTAGATCGCTTATCAGTGAGTGTGCATCAAAACTAAGATACTGCAAGCCTCTGCAAACCTTCTTCAAGGGTTCATAACCTAGAATACCTATCTAGTGAGATGATTAACCCAACTTTTATACCTTGAACCAGATCTCATGTTCTTTTCTTTGTTCTGTCACTAGGAGCCAAAAATAGTGTTTCTTGTGTATGACTTGCGTTGCCATCAATGACCACGCCTATAAGAAAAACTCCTTAGCCATATGCCAATAGACTATAGTGTCAAAAATTGTCACCCTTAACAATTTCACACTATTTTTTGCTCCCCCTAAATTCATGGATCTAGCTAAGTCCCTAATTTCCTAAGTCATGCATTCCAAAGTCTATTTTTACCATTTTCTAAAGGATTTCAAACATATGAATAAATGTAAGGAATCAATGTTTTGATCCCAACACTAAAATTCTTGGAAGACTAGGGCAAGACCCATACACCCGTGGGTGTATGGTCTTGTCAGGGACCATTTTTTAATATGTTTCAATATTGAAAGTATTTTAAAATTTAAAATTCAAATTTTTGGTCCCTTCAAAACCTATTTTTCCCATATAATCAAAATATTCAAAATTGAAATTTCCAGTGTCGGGTTTTGGGATCTAGTATTTGGGAAATTAGAATAATTGCATATAAATACCTAGTTATTGCAACATTTGAAAAGGATAAAAATAACTAAGTGAAAATATATTGGAAAACTTGTTATCAACAACAGGTCAAGAGCAACATTTTAGAGTATTATTGCAGAAATTCAAGATCCAACATCATGTCAAATTCTATGTGTGTTCATGTTTTGTGAAGGATAACCATTGTTGTAGATCTCTGAAGCATTCAAATAATTCAAGCAATCAAGATTCAAATCCTCGAGGTGATGTGCATGACTTCAGTTCTTCAAGGAAGCCATTAAAGGGTGGTGAATTGCAGCACTTTGTGATTTCATCATTCGTTCCTTTCAATTATCTATTTATCATTGACATTGTCATTGTGGAAGTGGAAACACTTACTAGGGGTTTGACTAAGGCAAGCCCCTAAATGGCCCAAAATATCTTCTCTTTTTGAATTTCTGTGTTATAGGTTTAAAGAGGATTGAAGGAATATTGAAGGAAATTTTTCCATTGTTGCATTCAAAGCCCTAAAAGTTGTCAATCCACTGAAACTCACCTACAAAATTATTTGGCGATATTTTGAAAAAATCTACAATCAGTAAATAGAAGGTCGGATCCAACATCAAAGGAATACAAAATTAGTTTCAGGGCCCTCTATCAGAGACCCATACACCCCTAGGCATTTGATTCCTCCTGTCCATTCCAAATCCAACTTTTTATGATAGGTGCACATTGGCACAACCTCCAATACTTCTTAAATCTTCTTGCAATTTATTATTTCAGTCTATGTGATTTTGGAATATTACATTTATCATATTGGGTCATATAACTTAATTAGGTTAATCATTCCAAATCATCTCCAATCTACTTTCAAGGCCCTAAGATTATAGATCCAAGTCTGATTGACTCACCTTCATGGTTGAAAGTTAATATATTCACCTTGTTGATCTCCATTCTTAATGGAACTTTAAAAAGGGAAGCTAATTTTCCCTAGGGTTTATGCGTTTGACTTTAGGGTTCCCCCCTCCCTTTTCTCTGTTTCATTTTTGTGATCTCAATGTCCTAACATTATATCCTTTCTAAAACTGGAATACTTTCAAAACCTAGATCTAGGTTTTACATCATATTGTCTTGCATTTCCCATTCAGGGTTTCATATTTGCATCATAAAAAATCATAAAAATTGAAAACAATTACACCTCATACTACATAATAGCTTGCAAATTAGGGTGTTTTTCAATCATTTAGATCATATTTTCATTCAAAATTGCATTCATAATTGTTCATTTTTTCACACATTAGCATACATTTGTATTTCAATCACATTGATAAATTCTGGAAAAACAGTCACTATCAGACATGATTGTAGATAGAAATAGAAACATTAAACAAGTTAATATTTAGTTTTTCAATTTTCAAACCCCCTACCAAGGACTCAAATACTCTTAGGTGACTCTATCCTTATACAGGGGCATCAATAAAACTTTTTCAGAGTTGTTTGTCTCTTCTCGCTCAATCTGTAAGAACTTGTAAATCTCTATTTTGGAATCACTAATTGTATTTTTTTAGGAATTTGGCATATAGTTCATAAAAGTGAAAGAAAGTGTATTATTTTTGTTTTAAAATTACATCAAAATCATCATTTTCAAGCCTTTACATCTTAGAATCAATCAATTATTGCATTTTAGATCTAAAATTTGCATTCATAACTTGTTCAAACATCTTCAACATTCTTGCATACTTGCATTTTACATAAAATTGGCATAAATTAAGTAAATTTTTGGAAATTACTTATTGTTATAACTATTTGCAAGTAGATTTAGAATCATTAAGCAATGTAAAACCTAGTCAAACTTTGAATTTTTAGAACCCCTGTTGAAGTCTCAGATGCCCCTAGGCAACTCTGTCTTGATTTTTAGGTATAATTCAACTTTCTATGATAGAATACTCTCAACAACATCTATCCAGAGTTTTTTTCTAATTTTTCTTCAACTATGGATTAATAGTCTGAGCCTCATTGCAAAATTTTACTATGGATATGTCTTTTAGTAAAATTTGGATGTCCTTGAAATCTTTGGTTGATGTTTCAAGTTGTGTTTGGTGACGATTTAAATCTTGATAATGGCATTCATGATCCTTCACCTCCCAATGTATGTCATGAGATAGATATCTTGGGCTAGAAGATGAAGACAGCATGCATGAGTTCATACAAAAAAAAATCATAACCTTGACAATAATGCAACCTTTAATCCATCAATGCAATGGCCTACTAACCCATACCAACAACACCCTATCATACCACTACTTGAAACATTCACTTGTTACATCAAAAAACTGAATCACAAGGAATACTAAAACCAACATGCATAGAAGAACCTATTGATAACATTCATAAGGAATACATACCACCTAATGCTCCTTCATCTTATTAGAATAAAGATACAAACACACCCATTAACTTGGAATAGAGTTATCGTCAAGGTTTTGGAGTCTTAAGTAAAAAAGGATGTGACACAAAGAATGAGCGTGATATTGACTCCCTCTTGGAACGAAAACCATCTGAATATACCAAAGGACTTGGTTATCGAGATCCTCCACCTCTAAAACAACCAATTATTCAACCAACCAAGAAACACAAAGTCCATGGTTCTCTTAAGAAGTTGCCTTTCCTGCATCCTATATAACCATGAAGACTAAAAGGGCCTTAGACACACTTCTCAAAGTAGGACACATTACATTGCCACCTATTTGTGAATGAGAAGATAAGAAATGAAAGAGTACAAACATGTCTTACTCTGTATATCATTAAACGCTTGGACATCTTATTGATGAATTTCATGCTTTAAAAATTAAATTAAGTAAATTTTACCCTTATATGGATCAAATTGAACGTATAATATGTTAAAATTCATGGTACTATGCTCCTTGTCATGTGGTAGTCATAGTTTCACAACATGATCACTACCATCCATGAGGGTATAAACTAGGATTTATGCAATCATCTTTCATTTTGTAAGGAGCAATATATCTTAATCCATTTGTCTCACCTTTGTCCCTACACTTGGGGGGAAAGGGGGTTAGGTAGTCCTGTGTTAGGTGCATTCCTTCTTGGGATCCATTTGTTTCTCCTTAAAACATTAGTGTAGAAAGTACACTAACATTTTAAGGGGGGCATATATTCCCTCACTCATTTTTTGCATAAGAATAGTCCCTTCTTAGTGATGATAGTGCATACATCTCCTAGGAAGTGTGAATTTGTTAATCAAAGTGTGGCCTTCTTGATCTATGATTAGTGTCTCCTTGGTGGTGATATTAGGCTTGATATCCCTCAAGAGAGTGAACTTTATTGGCATATGGTGTTCCCCTTGATGGTAATGCTATGGATAGTATTCTCTAAGGCACGAATTTATTTTTCCATGACTTGTCCTCTCTTGTTGGTGATATCATGAGTGATATCCTCTAAGGTGTGACCTTTTGTATATTGATAAAATCCCCTTTGATATTGTCTCTTTTGGTGGTGTTGATACAAAATCTCTTGATTTTTTAGCCTTATCATATTGTCATGCACCCCCTAAGGTGAGTTTTATGTACCCCCTGAGGTGAGTTTTATGCACCCCCTGAGGTGAGTTTTATGCATCCCCTAAGGTAAGTTTTCTTGCACCCCTTGAGGTGAGTTTTTTGGTACCCCCTAAGGTGGGTCTTTTTTTATAACTCAGAGGTATCCCCGTGACTCATCCCAACACCCAACCTACCTTACCTTGGGCTTATCCCTTGAGATGACTCGTATGCACCCCTTGAGGTGAGTTTTATGCACCCCCTAATGTGATTTTTATTACACCCCCTAATGTTAGTATATTTTCACCCCCTGAGGTGAGTCTTATGCACCCTCTGAGGTTATTTTTATGCACCCCCTAAGGTGAGTTTTTGCAATATAGTTCATGGATTTAGCATAGTGGAGCTTGTTGGTTCATGAACTTGAGCACCCTTTTTAACATGGTCACCTAGCATAGCACATATTTCTTTCAAATCAAGCCATGTGTTTCATGAGTCATGTGGCATAACACAATATTCTAGTCCTCATGGGAGAATTCATTTATTTTATGTATGATGTTTGGTATTTGAGATAATTTAAGACTGAGGTCTCTCTACCTTACCGACTTGAATCCCTTTAGTACTAACATTATGTTTTTTTGCGTGATTTTGTTATGTGTTTTCGTTTTGTTTGCATTGTGTTTACATCATGTTTTTTTTCACTTCATCATCATCCATATATTACATTATGACATGTGTTTTCATTGTGTATGCTTCGTGTCTTCTTAAATGTATGTGTGTGTATGTTGTCGTGTTGCATATCTTACATGTAGGTGTGTTTTATTTTGTGCTTATGTTGGTTTTCTATGGGATATTAGATCTTGGGGGCTTGATCATCCCCCTTGATCCTTAGTCATACTATCTCTTCAATTTTTCTACTTTAGTGTGATTCTAAGCATAAGTTCATACTCTCACTAAATTGTAGGCTAAATATAGTGTCAAAAATTGTCACCCTTAATAATTTCACACTAGGTTTTTCTCCCCCTAAATTAATGGACCTAATTAAGTCCCTAAATTCTTAATTTTTGTATTTTACATCCTATTATTATCGCTTTTTGATGGTTTACATGTATTGAATAAAAGTAAGAAATTAATGTTTTGATCCCAACACTAAAATTCTTGGAAGGTAGGGCTAGGACCCATATTCCCATGGGCGTATTGGTCCCCCTATCTTTTTGAGGATAAATTTTTAATATGTTGTTGGGAGCATTTTAACACTCAAAATTCAAATTTCAAGTTTTGGCTTTTAGCATCTATTTTTTAGGAAATTAGAACAATTGTATATAAATACCTAGTTATTGCATCATTTGAAAAGGATAACAAGAACTAAGTGAAAATATATTTGCAAACTTATGATCAAGAGAAATTCAAGAGTATCATTTCAAAGCATTGTTGCAGCAATTCAAGATCCAACATTATGCCAAATTCTATGTATGTTCATGTTTTGTGAAGGCTAATCCTTGTCGTAGGTCTCTAAAGCATTCAATCAATTCAAGCAAGGAAGATTAAAATCCCTGAGGTAATGTGCTTGACTTCAGTCCCTCAAGGAAGCCATTGAAGGGTGGTGAGTTGCAGGACTTTGTGATTTCATCATTCCTTCCTTTCAATTATTTATTTATCATAACAGTTACACGGGGTTTGACTGAGGCAAGCCTCTAAATGGCCCAAAATTTCTTCTCTTTTTGAATGTGTAGGTTATATTTTTAAAGAGGATTGAAGGAATATTTAAGGCAAGTTGTCCATTGTTACATTCAAAGCCTTAAAATTTATCAACCACAGAAAATCACCTATAGAATTATCTGACGGCATTCCAACAACTCTACAATCAAGAAACAAAAGGTCAGATCCTACATTATAGGACTAAAAAATCAATTTTAGGACCCCATATCAAAGACCCATACACCCCTATGCATTTGAGTCCTCCTATGCATGTCAGATCCAACTTTTTATGACAGGTGCACAACCTCTAGTACTTCTTAGATTTGCTTGTAATTAATTGTTTCAGTTTGTGTGCTTTCAGAATATTGCATTTATCATATTAGGCCATATAGCTTAATTAGGTTAATCATTCCAAATCATCTCCAATCCACTTTCAATGCCCCTAAGAATGCAAATGCAAGTCTGATTGACTCACCTTTATGACCTTGAAATTTAATCTAGTCACCTTATTGATCTTTATTATTGATGAAACTTTGAAAAGAGGAGCTAATTGACCCTAGGTTTTATACATTCAACTTTGAGGTTCCCCCCCTCCCTTTTTCTATGTTTCACTAACAAACATGGGAAATCAATTTTTTTGGGCAAGAAGATTAGCTAGTCTAGAGCACAAGGCACCCTAGACTAGCTTCCTCACACTCAAAAAAGATTTGATATAGATGTTTAGGGTCTACTAAAATCAAGACTTTTCCATGGTTAGGACACTTGTCATATGTAAATAATTTGATGATTTTTAATTGATAATATGTCTAAATCAGGGTAGTATAGACACATTCTCCTAGGTTGATAGGAAAACTTTAGGGCTTAGGAAATTCTAATGCATTGGTTCAAAGGTCACTCAAGTCAGTTCCAAATAGAGCATGAAATTGTACTTTCACCTAAAAAGAGTACAATTTCTGATGCTACAATTTTGCATACCATCCACAAATAGATGGTCAAATAGAGGTTGTTAACAAGAGTCTAGTAAAAATCTTAAGAATTTTGATGGTAGAAAAACCAACATAGTGGAACACTTTTTTGGTGCAAGCTAAAACTTCCTTCAACAACATGGTGAATTGGTCACAAGAAAGTCCCATTTTACACTATATACATGGAATCTCCCAAAGGTTCTATATATGTTTTTAAATTACATGATGGAGAATGTGTTAGTATAAATATAAAGGATTTTACACAACACTGTTAGGAGGAACACACCCAAGTGAATCAATATTTGGAGAGAAGTAATAGTTAATATAAGGTAAGTGTAGATGATCATAAAAGAGAAAAGAGATAATTGTAGGGTAATTCACTCATGGTACATTTGAGAAATAGGAGATTCCTTGGAACATATAAAAATTTGAATCCAAAGAAGATTCTCTCTTGTAGAGTGTTGCATAGAAATACTAAAAATATTTGAGATTGAATTACAAGAAGATTTTGATATGTCAATAGTGTTCCTTATGGTTGATTTTTATGAATATCATGGTTTTGAATATATATCTAGAGTATGATATAACCTTGTTAAAGGGACTAGATTTGAGGCAACACATTATTGAGAGGCCTAGATATGAGATAGAATAAATTTAAATAGGTATTTGAGCTAAAAAAATAGGAAGGAAATAAGGAATATCTAGTGCTATGAAAGGGAAGAGACCTAAGGATGATACATAAATTTATAAAGATGGAGTGGAATTTTTGGAGTGATCACTACAGCCTATCTCACTTAATTTTGTGTGTCGTGCCCAAAACTCTATTACATGGGATTTTTTATGCAAGAGATCTTAGAGATTGAGTAAACTTGTATCACCCAATAATATATGTAATAGTTTCTAGTTATTATATTCTCATTGAAATGTGACAATTTCCACTACAAAGGTATTCTCTTACACAATCACCATCTCAAGTGATCTACATTCTAGATCAAAATCTCATAGTGTGATAAAAATTTAATATTTTTGATAAAATTTGAAGATATTTTAAATATTATTATTCACAAGGAGAATGTGGCTAGATCTACATCAAGTTTCACCACATAGATCTTTCACGCATGGGATTCAACTAGCAAGTGGTCCTAATTGATAAGTTGTGATGTCTAAAGGCCCTTAACTTTTACATTAAATATTGGATAGTGTATTTATTATAATATTGTAATTCATTCCTAGAAAAAAATTATGAAAAAAATTTTGAAAACCTTTTGATTAGCTCTACCTCATCGTTATAAGGGATCCTTATAAATAATCTATTAAATTCTTTAGAATAGGACAAAACATAAAGGACATAAGTCCAAATTTTGGGATTTAAGTTCTTAATTATTGTAATAAGTGTTGGAAGTGGATTCACTCTAAGAGGGGTGGGTGAATCAGAGTGGAGTAATTTTAACTTTTAACTTTGAAAGCATAATGAAACTCTTACTCATTTAACCCAAAGTGACAGATTTTTTTAAGCAAGTGAACATTAACACTTTAGATCAGATTGACATGAGACTTGACTAACATTTACAGCCCATATTAAAAGCATCATATGATATTGTTCAATTAAAGCTTTATGAACAATCTTGTTGTGATTTATCAATAGAACTAGATAAAACTTCATAATATGCAACTTTGACTTTCTTTTGACAAACTTTTGAACATTCATATAATGAGCACAGAATGTAGAAGTTAATTCACATTATGAAAGACATTTTGTATCAGATTTGCACAACCTAAATTTGCATGATAGACTTGAGCAAATTGACTTTAAACTTTTAAACAGCCTTAAAGTATCAAAGCATTGACCAACTGAATGAGCACAATAACATAAATGACTGAAAGAAAGAATATGCAAGATAAACATAAATCACACAAATGAGAGACACATAAATTATCGAGTGGAAAACCCTCATGGGGGAGAAAAACCACTCCTAAACTGCCTTACTAGCTTAATTTCAAAACCACTATTTACAATGCCTTATAGGCTGATTTATGAGCACCAACCCCTCATTTAGAGACACCAATATCAAGGAGCACCAACCCCTCATTTAGAGACCAATCTCAAGGAGCACCAACCCCTTTTCTATTTTCAGTAAATCACACAATGATACAGAGGATTTCTCTATTTCTCTCTTATCTATCAAGTGCCTCTTGACAGACAATATCTAAAATCCTCAAAGTTCCAAAATGAACTTTCAGAATTTCAGCCATTGTCAAGCCTTAAGTCAGCTTGATTATCAACTCATATTTCAGATTTTCAATCTCAGAGCTCAACATTTTTCAATACAATCACTGTGATGTACTCACACTAGTTTTTCCCTTATTGTTTCATACTTTTCTCATTGTTCTTCTCTTCTTTTTTTAAATCTCTCTTTCTATTTTTATACTCTTTTCATAGATCTTCACAGAAAATCGGTTAACCCCCATTTCTCTCTTTTTTGTTTTTCCTTGATATTAAATCCCTAATCTCTTTGTTTTCTTCTGGTTACAGCTTTCATCATTACATTCAAGGAAGGTTACAATAGTTGCTCATTTTTCTATTTCAGAGAATAAAACAAAGATGATTATCAGGTTACCAAACTTCAATCAACCAACAATGCCATATGTTGCAGTGTCCATGTGTGAAAGATCAATATGAAGTTCTTATAGTAGGAATACCCAAGCATTATGCAAATAGAGAAGGCAAACTGAAACCTGTCCTCTCAAGTAGCCTGCACAAGCAGTGCTAAAACCAAAACAACATAAGATTTAATAAACCATAAACCATAGCAACTGAAACTGCTACAATATTAAAGTAACCGACATCTCAATGTAGTGAAATCGAAATCAAAAAATGATGCATTCAAAAAAATTTACCAACGACTCCAAGTGTGAAACTGAGAAGATTCTTCAGGCTTCATGATTACCCACAACCCAAAAATACCATTCCTTAAATCTGATATGGTAACACTATTGAAATGTAATACTAAGCATGTGAAATCATTATAGTTCTGACTGAGAAGAAACTAAACCAAATCTTCAAATTTTATGCAGAAGCAAACACTTATCCCTTATTAACCTTGCCAATAAAGGTAACCGTTCTGCAAAGATAAATAGATGAATACCTGTGAAGACCAGAAAAGAATTTACCATGAGAAATTTATCGGATCTGCAGAGTAGCTGAGCAACCCGCGTTTCTTCCTCAATATGAGCTCTTACCCGATGGTAGGAGACTGACAAGTGAATTGACCATTGTCATGGTCTTCCAATCTTTCCTATATTGTCAAAGATCAGTAAACTAGAAACATGCATAGTGAAACGGCCAAGAGTGTGATTCCATGTTGGTGGCCAGAATAGGGTTCCAAACCCTTCGTGCAATAGAAGCGAAAATATGACCATTTGACATCCGCTTCCTTACCGCTCAACCGCAGGCTCCCATCTGACTACCCACGATATAGTGGTAGCTTCCTTGCAAGCCACTAACCACTTCCATTGCACTACCACGGTTACCCTTCTGACTACCCGTGGTATAGCGGTAGCTGTCTTGCATGCCGCTAACTGCTTTCACCACACTACCGTGGTTACTCTTCTGACTACCCGAGGTATAGCGATAGTTGTCTTGCATGTTGCTGACTACTTTCCCCACACTATCGCAGTCACTGGCTTAACTTCCAATGGTACCACGGTAAGACCTTGATAATGTATGAACTCATAATGCCCTTTGAAGTCTGTGGCCTTACCAAAGTCAATCATGCTGACAAATATGATGCCATGCATTATTGCTACCAAAATTCGATTGCCATTGACATTTTATGTTCCCAAGAAGTTAAAAGCCAAGTCACTTCCAATGTGGCAATTAAAAAATAATCAGACCATATACCTATTGTCGGCCTTGAGGCCAGATTAATTATCAATCATTAGACCCCATTCTAGTGCAAATAGGATATCAATTTTAATACCTTTACCCAAGGTTGATTTTCCTCCTCATAAATATTCAATGCCATTTAATGTCCAATGTCAAATACTTATTAAAGCCTTGTGAAGTGAAATGAAGGCTAAAAACATGCTAATTTCACAATGCCATTCTCCCATGCCAATTACCATAAACCAAATGCCCATGACATAATATTTTATGACATATGCCCAAACCATTATCAGTTGGTTAAGGAAACCCAATGGGGTTTTCTTAAAACTGAAAAGTAAACTGTATCTCACAAAACCAAGCATCAAGAACCAGAGATCATTACCTAAAAGAGGATGGAGCAAGATGACTTTGAATATGACCAACAACCATTAACAATTTCATGAAGCTATAAACTGATCAAGCCACTATATATCAATAATGAAGTATGCCAATGTCAAATGAATACCAAATATCAATTATGTCAATCAAATGCCATAATAAGACCAGACTGAGAAATGCTTCCAAGGCACCAACCCAGGGCAGTTTTGACATCAAGGACAAATTCCATAGATGAAGTCAACAAACTCCCCCTTTGTCCTTGATGGCAAAAATCTGAGCCATCTGAACCACCATTTTCTCCCCTTTTTGTAACAAGGACAAAGGAAGAAATATGTGATATACAACAACCATTTTCTCCCCATTTTCTCCATGAAATACAACAACTAATCAATACCCAGCTGCAGATATAACAAGAATGCAGCAAAAATTGTAGACCCAATACCATAAGCCATTATGATCACAACAACAATGAATACAAAACAATGAACCAATTATTTCAAGCACCTCTATTTTGATGTGAATGTAGAGGAATCCTCTTTTTAAGAACCAATACTATGGTCACTTGTTATACCAATTTGTACCTGAAACAAATAATGCCCATGAAAAACTATGACCTATAACATAAACTGAATTCATGATCCTGAAAAAATTGTAGCATAATTCTCACTATCAGTCCAACAAAATACATAAGCATCTACGAAAGAGAAATATGAATAGGAAGCATGAATATCCTGAGAAATAAGATCTGTAAGTTGCCACACCATGAATGCCAATGGATATCAACTTAATGTCATGAATCTAAAATGTATCAATCTCGGGTTTGACATCAAGAGGAAACCAAAATGGCTGAAAAACCAACATCATAAGGCTGCAAATCTGAACATCACTATACAGCCACTATCCAATCCACTTGTCAGAGATTCATAACCAATGCTGCACACCAAGGCTAACTATTCCACCTTTTGATCATATTAAACTTCATTCTCCATTGTCAACTGTAAACACACTCTTACTAGTATGAATAACCATGCACCAATGCATATCTTGTTGTAATGAACATATGAAAAACATCAGTACCAACATATAAAAATTAAGTGCATGCCATGAAACATGTGAACCAAAAACCAATTGTTCACAATATGTGCCACCCAAATTATGTAAATTTGTCATCAAAGCCAGTATAGTTACCAAAGACAAGCAACCACGATAAACATCTGAAAGCCAAACAACCAATGAAACCAACTGCAAATACAATTAGAGAAGCAAACAATGATAAGCAAGTTGTAAGAGAGCAACCATAGAACCAAGCTCCCCCAACAAAGAACCTTCACAAAAATTCCTTTTTGATCAATAAGACACCATTTTTTTTCTTAAGCTTATTGAAAATGTGCAGATTCTTCAATCAGTGACTCTTACTACACATTTCTTCATGATCATAAAAAAACACGGTATGATGATCAAATTCATTGGCAAATGAAACACTGAAGTATACTACTGCCAAACCAAATTTATATACATCAACAAGAAAGTAGATACCACTTCATATTCAAAACTTACTTAATGAACCAGAAGTAAGATTATTAGGCCAGCTCATTTTCATTACAACTAACCTTGTTATTCAGAATAATATCTTCCACCACAATAACACAAAGCAGCCAAATTTGTAGCATACAGTCCACTACATAAGTCTCAAGTCACCAAACTATCAGTATCACGTAAAAAAACAACTGTCAAAAGAGAATATTGATCATTAGATGCATATTGAAATCTTCATCATTCGAGAATAATCAAACTTCTATCAATGTTGTTTGTCTATTCTCAAGTACACATATACTATACCAACATAATCAATGTCAAAAATGCCACACCAGCAACCACAACTCCAGAAAACTGATTTTATAGCAACTACTTAGTGTGTTGTCCATGTTTTCCAAGCACAACACTGCAAAACTCAACATTTACTGTTAATTTTTTTCAACTAACTGCCTCTATCATTCTTTCAATTAAAACCTCAAACAATTCATTGTCTTAACATGCTCTGTTGCTGAAATATCATTCATATAAATCAAGGCACTGAATTTTATCAATTTGTTGTTGGATATGGTTTCAAAGTATTGAACAAAGAAGAGACAATATAACAAGATTTGATGACAAAGACAAAATGAGCACTACTTCATTGTTCAAGCATCTTAACCTCAAGTATCTCTTGAGTAACACAGACCATCACCTATTTTGATAAGTACAAAGAAAATATTGATCCTTTTGGCACAAGTAATACATTACAGCAAACCAAGATTAATAATAATTTTTCCACAAATGGTGGACAATGTAATTGTGTCACAAGTTTCTTTTACTATGGACACTCCCAAAGAAACAAAAAGCATCAACTCTTGCACCACCAATAGTCATATGAGAAATCATCTTCTAACAGAATGATGAAATAAATGAACCATAGCATTAAGACAATTATCATCAACTCATTTTCACTGTTATTCCCAACATGGACAATAAAACACATCTATGTCATGCATTTTGATGATAAATAGGTTATGAAATAGCAAGATTCTACTACCTATTATTTTATATCAAAGGATTTTATTCAAAATGCATTAATCATCTCCCCCTATCTGCATATTGTCTTTCAAATGCTTAGTGATGATTCTTGTGCAGCATGCACAGGATTTAGTTCTTCATTTTTCTTTTCTTGCTTTCTTCTCCATACTTGTATAGGCTTTGTCTTTTCCTTACTCACGGTATTCTTTTCCTTTTGTTTGAACATGTAGTCCCTAGATGGCTTTCTTAAACTTTTCTTACACCACTATGCTTTGTGTCCAAACCCATTACACCTATAACATATAATAGAGTTGTCTAGACCAAAAAGAGAATAATTTCTTTTAGGCACATTGTATGAACCTCTCTTGACATATCTCTCATGATTATGAGTTTTAATCATCCAAAAAATTCTTGCTCTATGTCCATAAGCATTACAACAATAACAATAGCCATGAAATTGAGATTGGTTTTACCTCATAAATGAATATTTTGATGGTCTTTTTGTCCTAACCCATTTTTCATCTGTCTGAGCAGCAACAATATGGTGACCGAGATCAACCTTCAATCTTGGTGTTTTCTTGGTTGTAAATGACTTTCCATCTACAGTAGCAAAAATTAATTCATGTTTAGATTCTTCTATAGAGCCTTGTCCAACCTCATATCCCACTCCTGTAGGATCTTTAAATCTCTTTTGTCTACCAATCATCTCATTCAATAAATTAGTACTGCAATCAAATTTATGATAGTTATCCAATTGAACCTTAACAGTTTCAAGCTCTTTTCTTAATGCAACTACTTCTCCTTCAATTTTTAGACATTCAATCTTTTTAACTTCCAAATCAGACCTCACAACATTTGCTATCCTTTTACATTCTTCAATTTCAATTTTCTGACCGATAATCATATCATCTTTAAGAGTTAGTTCTTTTAACATGGAATCGTTATCTAAACATCTCTTAAATGAGGCAACCTCATTTTCTAGTTTATTGCATAATTCGTTCTTGTCATTTAACTTGGCTTCTAATGCCTCTTCAGTCTTTTTCTTATCAACCATTTGGACTTTCAGAAGTTCAATAGTCCTTTTATCATCATTATGATCTTGTATTATAACTTTATTGACACTGACACTTTCCTGTAAGCATACCTTAAGATCCTGATTTAATTTTCTAATCCTCTTAAGCTCATCTAAGGCAGCAAGTAGTTCTACCTCCAAATCAATTTCAAACTCATCACCTTCACAATCCTTTTCGCCAAATTCTTGTTCAAATTCACTTACTAAGTGATCTTCTTCACCAATTACAAGATCACTTTTAGTATTAACTGGTAGGGGTAATTCTTGAGACAAAACTTCACTGGACTTGGTAGAGGTTGATTTATCAATTATTTGCTTGACATATGTAGCTTTCTTTTGACCTTTGTTCCTTTTGCACTTAGCCATGACGAATACTCCATGACACACCAAAAATAGACTTCCAAGATCAGAATCAATCCTAGGTATCAAACCTAATGCAGGACCCTACGCTCTGATACCACTTGTTGGAAGTGGATTCACTCTGAGAGGGGGGGGTGAATCAGAGTGGAGTAATTTTAACTTTTAACTTTGAAAGCATAATTAAACTTTTACTCATTTAACCCAAAGTGACAGATTTGTTTAAGCAAGTTAACATTAACACTTTAGATTAGATTGACATGAGACTTGACTAACATTTACAACCCATATTAAAAGCATCATATGATATTTTTCAATTAAAGCTTTATGAACAATCTTGCTATGCTTTATCAACAAAACTATAAAACATAATAATATGCAACTTTGACTTGCTTTTGATAAAATTTTGAGAATTAATATAATGAGCACAAAACGTAGATGTTAATTCACATTATGAAAGACATTTTGCATCAGATTTTCACAATCTAAATTTGCATGACAGACTTGAGAAAATTGACTTTAAACTTTTAAACAGCCTTAATGTATCAGAGCATTGACCAATTGAATGAGCACAACAACATAAATGACTGAAAGCAAGAGTATGCAAGATAAACATAAATCACACAAATGAGAGACACATAAATTATCGAGTGGAAAACCCTCATGGGGGAGAAAAACCACTCCTAAACTGCCTTACTGGCTTAATTTCAAAACCATTGTTTACAATGCCTTATAGGCTGATTTATGAGCACCAACCCCTTTTCTATTTTCAATAAATCACACAATGATACAAAGGATTTCTCTGTTTCTCTCTTATCTATCAAGTGCCTCTTGACAGACAATATCTAAAATCCTCAAAGTTCCAAAATGAACTTTCAGAATTTCATCCATTGTCAAGCCTTAAGTCAGCTTGATTATCAACTCATATTTCATATTTTCAATCTCAAAGCTCAACATTTTTCAATACAATCACTGTGATGTACTCACACTAGTTTTTCCCTTATTGTTTCATACTTTTCTCATTGTTCTTCTCTTCTTCTTTTTTTAACTCTCTCTTTCTATTTTTATACTCTTTTCATAGATCTTCACAGAAAACCAGTTAACCCCCATTACTCTCTTTTTTGTTTTTCCTTGATATTAAATCCCTAATCTCTTTGTTTTCTTCTAGTTACATCTTTCATCATTACATTCAAGGAAGGTTACAACAGTTGCTCATTTTTCTATTTCAGAGAATAAAACAAAGATGATTATCAGGTTACCAAACTTCAATCAACCAACAATGCCATATGTTGCAGTGTCCATGTGTGAAAGATCAATATGAAGAAGTTCTTCTAGTACGAATACCCAAGCATTATGCAAATAGTGAAGGCAGACTGAAACCTGTCCTCTCAAGCAGCTTGCACAAGCAGTGCTAAAACCAAAACAGCATAAGATCTAAATAAACCATAAACCATAGCAACTGAAATTGTTGCTATATTAAAGTAACCGACATCTTAATGTAGTGAAATCGAAATCAAAAAATGATGCATTCAAAAACAATTACCAACGACTCCAAGTGTGAAACTGAGAAGATTCTTCAAGCTTCATGATTACCCACAACTCAAAAATACCATTCCTTAAATCTGATATGGTAACACTATTGAAATTTAATACTAAGCATGCGAAATCATTATAGTTCTAACTGAGAAGAAACTAAACCAAATCTTCAACTTTTATGCAAAAGCAAACACTCATCCCTTATTAACCTTGCCAGTAAAGGTAACGGCTCTGCAAAGATAAATAGATGAATATCTTTGAAGACCAGAAAAGAATTTTCCATGAGCAATTTACCGAATCTGCAGAGTAGCTGAGTAGCCCACATTTCTTCCTCAATACAAGCTCTTACCTGATGGTAGGAGACTGACAGGTGAATCGACCATTGTCATGGTCTTCCAATATTTCTTATATTTTGTCAAAGATTAGTAAACCAGCAACATACATAGTGAAATGGTCGAGAGTGTGATTCCATGTTGGTGGTCAAAATAGGGTCTCAAACCCTTCGTGCAAGAGAAGCAAAAATATGACCATTTGACATCCGCTTCCTTACCGTTCAACCGCAGGCTCCCATCTGACTACCCGTGGTATAGTGGTAGCTACCTTGCAAGCCGCTAACTGCTTCCACCGCACTACCACAGTTACCCTTCTAACTACCTGCGGTATAGCGGTATCTGTCTTGCATGTCACTAACCGCTTTCACCGCACTATCGGGGTTACTCTTCTGACTACCCGCGGTATAGCGGTAGTTGTCTTGCATGCTGCTGACCGCTTTCACCGCACTATCGCGGTCACTAGCTTAACTGTCAGTGGTACCACGGTAAGACCTTGATAATGTATGAACTCATCATGCCCTTTAAAATCCGCGGCCTTACCAAAGTCAATCATGCCGACAAATATGATTCCATGCATTATTGCTACCAAATGTCGATTTCCATTGACATTTTATGTTTCCAAGAAGGTAAAAGCCAAGTCACTTCCAATGTGGCAATTAAAAAATAATCAGACCATATACCTGTTGTCAGCCTTGAGGCCAAATTAATTATCAATCATTAGACCCCATTATAGTGCAAATAGGAGATCAATTTAAATACCTTTACCCAAGGTCAATTTTCCTCCTCATAAATATTCAATGTCATTTAATGTCAAATGTCAAATACTTTCCAAAGCCTTGTGAAGTGAAATGAAAGCTAAAAACATGTTAAGTTCACAATGCCATTCTCCCATGCCAATTACCATAAACCAAATGCCCATGACACAATATTTTATGACATATGCCCAAACCATTATCACTTGGTTAAGGAAACCCGATAGGGTTTTCTTAAAACTGAAAAGTAAATTGTATCTCACAAACCTAAGCATCAAGAACCAGAGATCATTACCTGAAAGAGGATGGAGCAAGATGACTCTAAATATGATCAACAACTATTAACAATTTCATGAAGCTATAAACTAATCAAGCCACTATATATCAACAATGAAGTAAGTATGCCAATGTCAAATGAATACCAAATATCAACTGTGCTAATCAAATCCCATAATAAGACCAGACTGAGAAATGCTTTCAAGGCACCAACCCAGGGCAGTTTTGACATCAAGGACAAATGCCATAGATGAAGTCAACAATAAGAACATATCTTTTAGGCATATAAGATACTATAATTCTTCTTATTCCTAAAACTTAATACTAACCTATTACATGTCAAATCATTTGAAAGTGGTAGATGTGCTCATTATTGAAAATTGAATAAACTATCATTGATTTGTGACATCTCATTTACCTTCTAAATCTATATTTTTTGTGTGCTTTTATGTTTATTTTCTTATGTATGTTTGGGATGCAAAAATATACTATTTTCATTAGATTCTCTATCTATGGTTTCATCAATACCAATTGTTAAGAGCCACACATAGAATAAGGAAAAAATATAGAAAATAATAATATTATATAAAATAAAATATAAATCACACACAACACATATTTGTTGGCCAAGAGTCCTCAATATCCAATATCCTTAGAATAGAATTAAACTTTATTGTTAGACAACACTAAACAATACTCCTTATAGAAGAAGACACTCCATGCTATTTGTCTAGCATGAAATCTAAAGCAAGTGTAATACTCTTAACAACACATTGAAAGGATATTCACATCCTATATATGCTTCCAAATAATTACATATGGACAGGTAAGCTATTAATTCTAATATAAAACACCTCATTATCCAATCCAGTTAATCATGCAAGTTATTCATCAAACCTATTATAGCTAACTAGAGAATTTGTGCCACATTTAGGCATGTTCATAACCTTTAATTTCATATGCCTAGATACATAAAATAAAAATATGAAATGATGTTATAAAGAATTTTTAGCCTCTTTTCCCTTTAATCTCTATGTAAATGAATGGATACTATCTTATCTTTTATTTTTTTAAAGAAAATCTGAATGCATGTAATGAAAAACTAGAACAAGGAGAAATATAAGGATTATATTTTATTGACACAAAATAGGAGAGTCTTCAACCTATGAAGAGTTTGTATTGATAATCAAATGGATCAACTTGTACAATAGAATAATATAGCAATAAATATACTAAAAATACTTGATAATAATATGTCACTTTGAGGGGGAAACCTTCAAATCTACTTCATGGGGAATACCTCCAATAGTTTGAACACAATACTCAACTTGATGATAATAACTAACCTATACCTCTTATATATACCATACTTATGCCTTGAATGCAACCCAAACCAACTTAGATACTTAATTAAAGTCCCTAGGACAACCTAAGTACCTATATATGATTATAATAATGATTATGTAGCTTATTTAAGAGTTCATAGTAGCCACAAGCTGACTAATCATAACCCAATACACGCTATAAGATTAGGGCGTAGAAAATATCTCTTTAAATTTTAGACTATTACATCCAATAAACCATTAATAATATAATATAATACAAAAGTATTTTAACTGTAAAAATGATTCCAAAGAATTTATAATTTTATTTTTATTTTAAAATTAAGAATTCCATATCCATAAAATTAAAAACTATAATCTTAACTTCTGGTTTAGAAACATTAATTTCCTTTATCCCACATTGACACAAGTTTTTATGGAAAAAAAGGGCACTGGATTGTAGATAACTTAAGCCAATGTATCATAATGATTTGACTTTAAAACAGTAGAATATGACCTTTATTTGTGTAGCACCATTTAATATTCCTTCGAGATATGCTCTCATATTCTACTATTGTGGCTCTAGTTGGTGTGGCTCTGTGAGGCCAACTAAATCTGCTTTCATGTGATGTTTAAATGCTCTCTGCATTTCCCTTGCTATTCGAATTTTCCTTTGATTGCATAGATCCTTGTTGCACGTCATTTGAGATAGTTTCTGGTCCACTTTCCATAGGTAGCAGCTTACCAACATCCTTCGTATCCCTCCTCTTCCCCCATAGCACCGTATAGAGACCTATAACAACCACTATTCCTCCTTCTATACTGCAAGAAATATCATATATTTGTAAATTGAACTGCCTAATATTGAGTAATGGGTTTTTCTAAACATGTTAATCTATGGAAATAACAAATCGGTTCCATACGTTCACCTTCCCAAATGAAGTTGTTCATCTAGAACAGCGAGTGACAAAATAGCAACTATCACCAGCGCTACAGGAGAGAACATAGCTGCAAAAACTGGCCCTTTTTTGCCGATGCACCACATCTGCATGCAGTATGCAAGTACTGAAATCAATATTCCCTGCATAAACAAAATTTGAAGTAGACAACTATCAGTAAATGTTGGCATCCGGCAAATTTATCGTCAGTAATTCATCGAAAGAAAATTTACCGTCAGCAATTTACCGTTATGAAAAATTCACCAACGAAATCGGTGAATTTTCCATGACGATGTATTGCTGACGGTGAATTTTCTTTCAATGAATTGCTGACCATGAATTTTCCTGTAAACTGCCCTTTTTAAACTATATATATAAATTATAAACATTTGCATCCTCAAATCATACAGCATAGGCAACAGTTAATAGTTGAAGGTTCCATCCCAAAGCCCAGGCAGCAAGATTTCGTTCAAAAATGAAGCCTGCCACAGCTGATTGCAGTGAGGCAGCAAAACACATCAACGTGATCAGTGACATTTGAGCCGGATAAACCTTTATAATTTTAGCCTGCAAATAAGGTAGAATATGTTTAATGTTTACGTTACATATTCAAGTAATTATTTCTCTATTAAAAAGTAAGGTAGGGTTAAGATGAAAACCTGAAGAATAAACCATGTGCACCATGCAAGATAGCTCGTCATCATTAGAACAGAACCTTTTATCCAATCCTCGTGAATTTTACTATGATTGTGCTTTATATGAATAGGAGGAGACCAGAGCTTAGGTATAACAGAACCCTTGTACACAGTCATAAGCAATGCTCCAACTGTGCAGATCAAGGTACCCAAAACCTTTGCTTGCCCTGCCCGAGTTTTAATTCTAACTTTCTCCAATCTAAACCCATATCATAAAAATGTCCAATTAATAACTATATTCTGGTTTTTCACCATAGAAGTTTTGAGGGTTGCAAAATTAAAAAGACAAAATATTAATAGCATAAGGTTTAGATTACAGTTTATGATCATTTAGTTTTAAAAAATTTGGATTGTAATCGTGTGTAATCTTTTTTATCAACGTTTCAGATCATACTCCATGATCCATCATCAGGATGCTGAACAAATAGAGTAAGAAAACCATACCTGAACAAAACAGCCATGACAAAGGTCATTACGGGAATAGCATTCCCCAACGCAGCTCCAAATGTTGGAGATGTGTATTTCAGTCCTGCCAAGTAGAGGTTTTGTTGAATAGTTGTCCTACAAATCATCATGCCATTATTCAGACATTTGGATCATTATATTCTGCTAGAAAATGCACAATCCAGAAGCATAAAATGAGAAATGACATACCCACATAGAGCAAGCACGAAAATCATGCAGGAGCTGTAAAAGGTGATAGATGGCCGAGTTTTCCTTCATAATAAAATCATACGATTACACCGAGCAGTAGTTATGAATGGATTCAAATATGAAATGAACAAAGTTATGTGTCCTCTGAAAGAAAACAATAAATGTTTATAAACTGAAGTCTTTCAAAATATATTTATCTATACGTAAAATTTAATTGCAGACTCATTAAAAAATATAATTCACCTTTCTAAGAAATAGGCAAGAGGACCCAGAAGCACAGTGGCAATCGCATGCCTGTAAAACACCAGAACAAAACCATTCAATCCGTTATTTAGGGCAGCCTTACAAATTATGATAAGACCAGCATAAGCAGCCTGCACAATAACCATGAATATATAGGGCTTATATTTCTCCATGATTAGAAAAATATAAGCTTGAATTCAGACTATAATAGTTCATTATATTTATAATATAACCTGATCTTAACTATAGAGCACGCCTGCTACTGTACCAAGTGCATGTCATTACCTTGAGTGAGTCATCTTTCCACTAATAAAGTGGAAGCACTAAGGAAAACTGTAAATAGTACGCTTAGCTTTCTAGCATTTCCTCTTTCTTGATAGATTCTTTAACACTCCACTTAAATGTTCTCTATGCGTTGGTCTAGCCTATGTCAAGAATGTATTCTTATTATATGCTAATGCCTTTAAAGTTAATAATTCCCCAAGAGGGTGCTCACGGAATTCTCACCACCATAATTGTGTCTAGAAATAAAAAATTGATTACATAAATCTAATCTATGTTAATTTCATAATGATGGAGGGGACTCTCTCTCGAATATAATCTTACACAGAAATAAATTCAGGAACAACAATCTGCAGCTTTTATTATATATTCATAAAATCTTTTACAAACATGCAATCAAATGCATTACAATGATCTAATCACAAGACCACTATTACAAAAATATGGGTTGCAAATACATAAAAAAAATCAAACATGCAAGTCTCTGAGTGACAACAATGGCCATTGAAACCTCAACCTCCATTTTGTGCTGAAAAACAAGAAATTCAATTATCTTCTCATCTAGAATGAATCCCTTTCCATTCGTGATCAATTTATATGATTTCTCTTACACCATGGATGCTCCTATATCAAACACCAAGGGTAATTTGAGAAGTGACCTTGTCACATCTCAAGTGTTATGAGGAAAACCAAGATGGTCAACCTTTGCTTTAGATAGCCATGATGAATCTTCAATAGGCTTTCCTCTCCACTTAACCAAATATTCTTCATATTTCTTGTTTTTTGTACTTCTACCCACACGGCTATGCAAGATGTCTTTTCATATCCTCCTCCTCTAAAGTAGGTGCCAGAAAATTCCATTGTTCTTTTGTTGGTGCATCCTCTATATCTCCTTCATGATATTTTATTAAATCGACAATGTTGAATACAAGAGAGATGTTTATTCCACTTGGCAATTCTATCTCATAGGCATTTCCTGAATCATGCTTCTTCAAGCTCTTACATGGTCCAATTTTTTTCATTTCAACTTGCTATATGTTCTCATTGGGAACCTTTATTTCCTCAAGTGAACCATGACTTCATCTCCAGCCTGGAATTCCTTATATCTCTGCTTCCAATCTACCTTAGCCTTGTACTAAGAATTCATCTTATGGATATGATTTCTTACCGCTTTGTGCAAGTTGTTCAAGTTCTCTGCAAAATCTTCAGCGTCAACACTGCTCTTATCTCCTTACCAATATTTCTTAACTAAAAATAATTTCTTGGACTTCTCACATATACAATCTGGAATGGGGATTTACCAGTGCTCCAATTGATAGAATTATTGTATGTAAACTCTGCCTATGGCAAATCCAAATCCCATTCCCTGGTCTTATCTCCTATTCACCGCCTTTATTTTCCCATCAATTTGTGGATGGTCTGTATAACTAAACTTCAAATCTCTTGAGTTCATTGAACCCAACAACCTTTATATTTATCTCTATCAACAATTTTTTCCTTCTACTTGAGGCATCTGCAACTTTGTTTGACTTCCCACTCCTATGTTTCATAAAAAATATGTAGCTCGACAAAAACTCAACCCATTTTAAGTGTCTTTGGTTCACCTTCCCTTGAGTACTAAGGTACTATAAGGCTTGATGATCAGTATGTGAAACAATTTTCTTTGGCAACAAATAGTACCTCCATTTTTTCAAAGATTAAACTATTGCATAAAAATCTTGATCATAGACATAATATTTTCTCTTAGCATCATTTAATTCTCACTAAAATAGGCAACATGCTTACCTTCTTGACTCAAAACTACTCCTATAGCACTGTCACTAGCATCAAAATCTACCTGAAACACCTTATTGAAATATGGAAGTGCCAAAATAGGTTGCTCTGTAAATTTTTCTTTAACAAATCAAAATTGTTAGCTTCTCCTACAGTCCATTTAAACTCCTTTTTGTCCCCTCTCATTATCTTTGTTAGGGGTGCACATATACTACTGAAACTCTTCATAAATTTTCTATAAAAACTTGTCAAACCATAAAATTATCTTATCTCTCTAACACTCCTTGGTGTAGGCCACTTAATGATAGCCTTTACTTTCTTTGGGTCCATCTTAAGAACCTCGATTGAGACTATAAATCCCAAATATATCAACTCCTTTATGAAACTATGTTTCTTCAAGTTGATCAATAATTTCTCTTATCCCAGCCTCTCAAAAGCTCTATGAATATGCAACAGGTGCTCCTCCAATGTCTTACTTAAAATAAAAATGTTATCCAAACAAACAATGACAAATTTACCCAAAAAATATTTTAATACCTTGTTCATGAGCTGCATGAATGTGATTGATGCATTGGTTAGCCCAAATGGCCTTATTAACCACTCGTTTAGTTCCTCCTTGGTTTTGAAGCTTGTCTTCCATTCATCTCCCTCTCTAATGTAGATATGATGATATCCTCTCTTCAATTCAATCTTTACGAAGCACTTAGCTCCACTCAAGCAATCCATACTGTTGTCCATCCTTGGCAAGGGAAATTTGTGTTTGATTGTACTTATTAATGACTTGAGAGTAAATATGCATCCTCCACTCTCCATCTTTCTATGGTGCTAGTATTGTAGGTATTACACATGGACTCGAGCTCTCTCGGATCAATCCTTTCCTCAAAAACTCATGGACTTGTCTATTTAGTTCCTCATTCTCTATAGGAGTCATTCTATGGGTTGCCTTATTTAGAAAAATGCCTCCTAGTAAAAAATCCATCTAGTGACTAATCTTCCTCATTGGTGGCAAACATTCAGGTACATTATTTGAGACAATGTCCTGGAATTCTACCAGTAGATCTAAAACTTCTACTAGTACATCTTCTTCTTCTTTGTTGACTCTATGAATCAATGCAAAGCATACATTCTCATGCTTCATACCATCTAAAAAAATTCTACCATCTACTAAACAAACTCTTGTATTACTATATACCTTTTCTCCTACCACCTTAAGAGGATTCAATTATGAAACACTCCATCCTTTGGCAAGGAATATCTATTAGCATGGCCATCATAGATAGTGTGAGAATCAAATTTCCATGACCTCCCCAACAAAAAATGACATACATCCATAGGCATGATTTCACATAGTACCTCATCATGCTAACTCTCAATTTTTAATTTCACTAAACATTGTTCATTGACAAAATCTCTATGGTATTTCTGCAACCATGCAATCTAATACAAATGTGGGTGCATCTTCCTTTCTAGCTAAAACTTATCAAACATCTCTTCTAAAATGAGATTATCTATGCTACCACTATCAATGATAACACCACAACATTTACCTCCATCTTTGCACCTTGTGTGGAATAAACTCTTTCTTTGAACTAATTCCTTTTCTTTATTTAGTAATTCTCTCCTAATGACTATATTCTCTCCTCTTTCTACACCTTTAGAATTCTCATATTAAACTTCCTCATCTACATGAACAACTCGTCCATTACCTTCGGGTCTCCTATTTTTCCTTCCTTGGTATTGTGGACATTCGTAGGCTCAATGGCCTTCTCCACATTGGAAACAAGTTCCTTTGAAGCCTCCTCTCCTAGGACCTCATCTAGGTCTTTCTCTTCCTCTTTATTCACCATTATTTTGGTCATGAGGGTGATAATAATTATCCCCTCTTTGGTTCCAACTAGGACCAACTTCTTCATTCTTCTTTTCATCTTCATTTCATTATCCATAGGATCTTCTGCCAAGCTTTCCACCATGACCTCTTCCTCTTTGTTGGCTTTCAAATATTCTATTTAGCTTATCTTCTACCTACAGAGAAAATTGATAAGCATCTTCTATTGTGGTCATTCTGACCAAACTTAACTCTTCTTGAATACTTGGTTTCAACCCAACTATATAATAGTCTACCTTTTCCTTGTTGACCTCTAAATATCCTATTTTGATTATGACCTTGTAGAACTCTTCTATGCACTCCTTGACAAACTTACCAGCTTACTTCAAACCTTGTATTTTTTGATAGATCTAACTCATAATTGACATGAATAAACTCTCTTTAACTTCTCCATCATTTGATCTCATCGAATGATTGTCTCTTTATCTCTTCTATCTCTTTCTAGTTGTACTTATTTCCACAAAATGTTGGCATGGACTTTCAATTTGTTCCTTGCAAATCTAACCATCTCAAGATCTTCTATCTCTTCCTACTCAAAGCACTCTTCTAGTTCATTGATCCAATCGATTAATTCTTCTAGATTGATATGTAGATACTTCAATCCTTTCCCTTTTTCCAATATTGGAGAGGGCCTTCAATAATCTTAATTGTTCAAGGTCTTTTGGTTCACTTTGTTCTTCTTCAAACTATGCTTCTTCTTCAACTTCATCTTCACTTTTGTTTCCTCTTAGATAAGATCCATTCCTCTATGTAGTTTCTTTTGAACTACCTAAACTTGTCTTTGTAGGGCTCTAAAACCCTCTTCTGGTACTACAATGTTTCTTCCACCACAACGATTTCTTCGTGGAGCCAGACTAACCACTTGTCTTCAAACCTAAAACCGCATGTCCTAGTGCAAAATACCTCATGTTCAGTAATCTATTTACACACTCAAGAACTCCCACTCTAATACCACTTGATGGACATAACATTACACAGATAAACAAATTCAGGAACAACAACCCAATACTTTTATTATATATTCATGAAATATTTGGAAAACATGCAATCAAAATCATTACAATGATTTGGTCACAAGACCGCTATTGCAAAAAATTTGGTTGCAAATACATGCAAAAAATTAGACATGCAAGTCTTTGAATGGCAACAATGGCCACTAAAACCTCAACCTTTATTTTGTGTTGAAAAAGTAGGAAATTAAGTTGTCTTCTCATTTAGAATGTATATATTTCCATTCATAATCACTTTATATGTTTTTTCCACTTGCCAACAAACTATGACTTCCATTTTGGTGCCAAACTAATCCAGTTGTCCCTTTTTTTCACCTTAAGAAATTTCTAAATTCAAATTTTGGGAGCCATAACTTTTCACTTGGGCATCAGATTGACAAACCGCCTACGCTATTAGAAATATCTCATTGATTGGTAGGGCCAAAAATTATCCCTTTAGGGATATTATAATTTTTGACCATTTTTTGAATCCATCTTGAACCTCTAGGTGCCTCAAAATTGGCTTTGAATGTTTTTAAAGGAATTTTTAAGATAAAAATATTAATAGCTCATAAATTAAAAATGGTATTGAATTGATTTCTTCACCATTGGCTTTATTTCACAATTTTGGATCTTTGTGTAAGATTTCATGTCCATACATGCACAAATACCAACTTACTAAAAAAAATAACCTTGTTATTTTTAGTCCTTATTGAAAATTATTCACCAAACCTAATAAAAATAAAAATAAACATTTTTTGGGGGGATGAAATATTGCTCTTACACCTTAGATTCTCCTACATTAAATGGATACAATCAATATCTAAAAATGATTCAAGTTAATTAAAATTAGAATACATATCTATAATAAATACATGAAAATTAAATATTATGGATAAGGTTATTTAGATTTAAAATTGATAATGAAATAATGATATTAATGATGTGTTAAATTAATTTTTCATGTTTTAAAAAGAATGACCTTGAATTAGTGACTATCTTAAGATATGAACTATTAGAGATCATTTTGAAGGATGATGATGAGCATCATGGGCTTGAAATCAACTATCATGAATTAATCTATCACATGAAATAAATTTACATTGCATGAGATTGAACTAGAATAATATGAAACTAAATAATTGTTCCCCTTCACCTTCCTAGTGTCTAAGGATATCATTTAAGGGTTTCCAAACTTGATAGCTAAATAGGTTCTTCTACGTCAAACCCCTTTGGTTGGCCAAATCAACAATAATGAGAAATAATGAAGACAACACACATATACATGAAGTTTTCCTATATGATTATGTAGTCAATCTAGTTCTTTGATTCCCTTTAATAATTAAAATGTGTTCTAATGTTTTTATGTTTTATATCACATATTATCCTATATGAAATTAAGTTCACATTGAAAGTCTTTAAATACCATAATATAAAATGTAACACTTTTGTATGTTAAAAAAATAGCAATGACTACTAGAAGAGGGAAACACAATTCAAAATTTGAGTCTAATTATTTAAAATTTAAGGTCATTCTCATCTAGATACTTGAACCATGTTAATATTAAGCTACTAAAAAATTATTCATAGGTTAAAATGGTAATTTCAATGTGGGGAGCAAGTGTAAATGGGGGTGTAATAATAATTAGTAAATAGTGAATGCACAAAAAGTGGTGCAAATAGGGATGAAATGGATGTGGATGTTGTAGAGGAGGATATTTTCTACCCTCAAGACAACAAGTTATCAAGGAGCAAATGGACCTCAATGATCAAAGTTTAGGTGATAGGATAAAATAAAGAAGAGGTTTATTTTTCGTTTTATGGAGAATAAAAGAATTAGAGTTTCAGAGGCAGAAAGAGTAAGTTGCAAAGGTTTGGAAAATTAAAAATCTCTCGACCAAGGAAAAAAATGTGACACATGGATGTCCATATGGCACGTTGTAGTCTTGTATAGATGAAAACCAAGTTTATCACTTAAAATCACAAAGAACCCATTGACTAATTTGATAGCTAAAATCTAAAGAAGGTACTAAATTAATAGAATAATAGAATAACAACAATGGTCATAAAATAAATGAAATGAAAAAGAAATGATGGAACAGAAAAGAAGAAAGGAGAAACTCACAAGAGGTCCATGAATGAAGCCTCCCGTAAAGCTACAACTTCAACACCTGCACACATAAAAACTAGAAAATGGTTGGGGTTGTTTTAGGGGCTTGCCTTAGTAAAACCCCCATGTAAGTGTTTCCACCTCCATGAACAGCCAGATAGATAGATTTATCAAAAGATAAATAAACAAGATAGAAAATGTATAAAAAAGGGATGTGATAAATCCCAAGATGCTCAAAGACATAATACAAATAGATATTACCTACAAGGCTTGAGGAAGCCAAAGAGAGGAAGAGAGAGGGGGAGAGAGAGAGAGGAGATGAGAGACTTGTGAAAACTATTGTGAGAGCTTGAGAGTGTTGTAGAAAACTATAGATATTTGTGCAAGCTTGAGAGAATGAGATATTTTGAGAGAGTGAGACCAAGAGATAAATATATGTTCAAGAGAAAGATAGATCTAAAAGAGAGAAGAGGAGAGAAAAAGGGTTGTTGAGCCATTACAAATCATCCCAAGTCATTTCCATCAACCAAGGTAGGGTGACAAGTGGAAAAACACTCAAAAAAGGATTTTGAATGTTAAAATGTCATGGGATGCTAGTGTGACGCGTAGACATCCCCATGGAATGCTAGTGTCCAAATAAATCATGCTAAAAAATGGTGGTAAATGGAGAAAACACAAGGTTAATGTAAAACTGATGCACAAAAGTAGTTTTTGAAAAGGGATCTTGAGCATTCTGAAGGGAAAAAGTCTTATGCAAGGGATAAAATGAGCCTACACAAATACTAATGGAGTGAACACTAAAGTGGATACAAAAGTGTAGGTGAAATTGCAAGGGTATGCAATTTTCGACACTACAAATATGAATCCATCCATGCACCAAATCAAAAATAATATTATTCCATACGCCAAATCAAACACAATAGTATGTCATTTGTCAATTTTTTATTGCAATAAAATTCTACCAAGGTGGGAACAAAGTGAAATAAGAAATAGAATAGGTATTTGATTCACCATAACATTTTATGCCCATTTTGATGTCTATGTAAATCTAACATGAGTGTGCATCTCAAAGTATATGGACACTCTCATCCAATATGAAAATTAAATATTAAGACACTCATTTAAGAGAACATTATCTTTGAAAAATGATGCAATAATTCTTCTTGAATTATCCTTGGTATGAAAAATCTAATAAAACTAGTAAATCAACAAAAATATATGCAGTGAGTAACTCCTAGTTCATAACCAAACTAATACCAAGTACAATTTGTTTCAATGTTGTACAAAAAATGAAAAGAAGAGAAAAGGGATATAAAATTTCACTTGTATGGAAAGTGATACAAACTAATCTATTATATTTGGTATTATAATATGGATATACATGATGTGGTAATTTGATAAATCTTCACACAATGTGACAATTCAAGGGAAAAAAATACATGATGTGACATGGTATAAAGATCTATGTGATGCCATACAATACAAATCCACATGATGTGTGCATGTAATGTATCGAGATCTAGATTTGGATGTTATTTTGAGTTTATATCTAACCTAAGTCACTATCTATAATATATATCATTAAAATAATTAGTTATATTATATGTCCATCTTCAATTGGTTGCATACATAGTATGCAAGGAATAAGAGAAGAGGAAAATAATACACAACAATGATAATTGGATAAGGCACAAGCATGTAAGGATGTACCATCATGTACAATAAACATACAAATTTAAGAAAAGCATTGAGGCATAATTATTCCCCAAATATAATAAAATTATAATGATTTTGTAAGCATATCAAGTATGTAATGAAGTGAATATATAAATGTGTAGGTGCAAATATGTAGGATATAAGAACAAAAGCACATGTAAAATGGTCACCCCCAAATTGGGAAAGATAATGAATATGGTCCTAATGGAAATATAAAGATTATGATGTACAAGATAAATTCATCACAAAGGTCTCAAATTGTGATCTAAAAAAATCATTATAGAAATCATAAGGTATAGTAACACAAGCATGGAATAGGAGTATGAGAACTTGAAAAATAATATAAAGTGATTAATATGGATCCATAAGTGAGTATGAATAATAATTATAAGATAATTAAATTCATAGGTCATAATAAAGGTAAACATAAAAATTATAGTGGTCATGGAAAATAGGAGGTAGAATAGTAGCAAGTAAATAATGAACAAATGAACAGCAAAAAGTGGTCAATCCAAAAATAAAGTATGTAGAAATACATAGACACTAACAAGGTAGCATAAGAAAATATGAAAGTGACACATAAAGAGATGATAGGTGCTAAACATAAAAATGAGATAAGGACAATGTCTCCCAAGTGGAGGAAATGAAGTGTAAATGATAGTATAGCAATTAAAAGGAGAATAGTTAAAACATGAAAATCATAATATAGAAGGTGAAATGAAAATAGGAGAAACACAACAAATAAATAATAAATTAAATGTAAAAATAAATGTAAAAGATCAAATGAAAATGAAAAATATAGGCATATAGATAGAGGACATCTCAATACCTCACGGTACAAAGCTGGCAACATCCACCTCTAAGAAGTCGTCCTCTTCCTAAAGGTTTCATGGTACTCTTCTTCTTTAGTTACATGACTTTCATTTTAAATCATGTGTTTCTTCTTTATAAAAAATTTTACTCTTTTTTAACACACTATTAATAGGTAGAGAATGAAGTGTTTCATTATTTAATCACTTTTATGGCATCTCTAGAGGTGATTTTGTAGAAACATATTGCATATATTGCACCATAATAATTATCTTTGGAATCCATTTAGTAATTTTCTTCATATGGATACCAAGTGATTTACAATGTTGGTTTGTTTATCTTCGTTGATGGAATAAATAATGATTTTAGCTTAACTTAGTATTTTAACCAATCTTGTTCTTTCTATTCCTTTTACACTTCTAATTAAAATTGGTGCATACCTCATGAAGATATTATTCTCTTTCACATGGAGGTTCATTGTGAGTATTTACTAGCACTTGCACCCCAATAAGGTGCAATACTTATGCCGATAGGTTGAGCCCACATTATTTACAGTCGTGAAAAGCAGTGGATGGCGTGAAGAAAGCAGTGATCTATCTCACCTATCCCTCTCTACCTCTCCCTCCCTCCCCCTTCTCTCTCCATCTTGCTCTCTCCTTCCCTCCCTATTTCTCTCTATATCACATATCCCTCTCTACCTATCCCTCCCTCCATCCCACCTATTTCTCTCTCACTCTCTCCTTCCCTCTCTACTTCTCTCCCTCTCACTTATTCCTCTCTACCTCTCTCTCCTTCCCCCTCTAATTCTCTATATCTCCCCTATCCCTCTCTACCTCTCCCTCCCTCCCCCTCTATATCTTACTCTCTCTAGCTCTATCTTTCCTTCTCTACTTATTTATATCCCACCTCTCTCTCCCTCCCTATCTCTATCTCACTTATCCCTCTCTACCTCCCTATGTCCCTTTACCCTCCTCTCTCTCTCTTTCTCTATCCTTCCCTCTCTACTTCTTTACCCTCCTCTCTCTCTCTTTCTCTATCCTTCCCTCTCTACTTCTTTACCCTCCTCTCTTTCTCTATCTCACCTTTCCCTCTCTACCTCTCCCTCCCTGTCCCCCCCCCTTCTCTCTCCTTCCCTCTCTATTTCTCTATATATCACATATCCCTCTCTACCTGTCCCTCCCTCCATTCCACCTATTTCTCTCTCACTCTCTCCTTCCCTCTCTCACTTATTCCTCTCTACCTCTCTCTCCTTCCCCCTCTAATTCTCTATATCTCCCCTATCCCTCTCTACCTCTCCCTCCCTCCCTCTCTCTCTCACTCTCTTTGGTTCTCTCTTTCTTTCTCTACTTCTTTCTATCCCACCTCTCTCCCACTCCCTATCTCTATCTCACTTATCCCTCTCTACCTCCCTCTGTCCCTTTACCCTCCTCTCTCTCTCTCTTTCTCTATCCTTCCCTCTCTCCTTCTTTTCCCTCCTCTCTCTCTCTCTTTCTCTATCCTTACCTCTCTACTTCTTTTCCCTCATCTCTCTCTCTCTTTCTCTATCCTTCCCTCTCTACTTCTTTACCCTCCTCTCCAATTCATTCCAAAAACAACACTTCCTATACAACTTTAGTTTTTCATTTTTCTATTTGTTTATTGTTTAGATTTTATAACACAAAACAAATTTTATTTTTATTAAAAATTTATTATATTATTTTATTTATTTTATTTAAAAAAATCTTTTTTATTTTATTTATTATATAAATTATTTTATTTTATTTTGTTTATTATATAAATTATTATTTATTTTATTTATATATATTTTTTATTATTATTATTTATTATAGTATATATAAGCTATTTTGTAGTTAAATAATTATTTTATTTATTATATAAATTTTATTTTTATTAAAAATTTATTATATAATTTTATTTATATTATTTATTATATAAATCATTTTATTTATATTATTTATTATATAAATTATTTTATTTTATTACCGTACACGTGACTCCCTCCGACAGTTAACGATTGTCTGAGTGATTTTACCCATGTCGTAAAGTTCGTGGGGTTCTCGTTGGCGTCAGACTGCTGGAAATGTTGGTGGGGTTCCCCCACGTAAATATCCTATCGGCTAAAAATAATTTGGCTCAATTTCACAAGAGGATCACATGTATCCCATGCAATATTTACAATTCTACTTTCTTGAATAAATTTTATGTATTGATGCATAATATAGCATACAACTTCCAAGTGTTCCAACCAAGGTCTACCAAGTAATATAGAGAATCTATATAAAGTAGGATAACATCTCATAATATTTATACTTCCCTAGGCACAAAATAACCAAAATCATTTATATTGAAGATAAATTAATAGTTAAAAATAATTTTAGAAATTTAAAATAAAGTATGTAAATCACTTATATTTTTAAAATTAGAAATTAGGATAAAATAATATATAGAAATAAAATTATAAAGGTGATGCTAAGGGTGGATAGGGTTAAAAAATGTAAGGTTATGTAATGAATCAAAACCTATCACCTAAGAGGAGGTTATAAAGTACTAATAAGAAAGGGAAAACAAGTCTTAAGAGAATATAGAAATATATATAGCATAAAATTATAGCTATTCAAGGCTATAATTTGGGTGAGAATGTACGGGGTGTAAGATAAGTTAGGTTCACTCAAAAGATATGGAAATAAAATATCATAAATCTATGTTAATCAAATAGAAGTAATCAATAAGCACAACTTATTCTAGATCAATGAGAGTTGGATAGATAGTTGCAATAAATGCATGAAAATTAAATGTTATGTCTAGGAAAATTTAACTCTAACATCAATGATGAAGGAATGTTGTTGATGATGTTCTAAATTGAATCCCACCTCCATTAAATTAATGGCTTTGATTTAGTGATAATTGTAGGATCTAAACTAGCATAGAAATAATGAAATTTTATCATAAGTATTGTGGTTTCAATCCTAACTATTGCAAATTTGATTTGGTGTATGAAATTCATTTGTGTCACAAGAGATTGGACTAGAAAAATAAAGAACTACATGCCTATGCCTCTATAATATCCAAATTGTCAAGGTGGTGTATAAGAAAATCATTTAAGAGTGTGTTGACTCAAAGGTGAATGGGTTCTCCTATGTTAAACCCTTTTGATAAGTTGGTTTAATGACAATAAGTGATATCAAAGACAATGTACACAAAAAATATAGATGGCCTATTTGATGATGTAGTGAATTAGATTATTTGTTTCCTTTTAAAAATCAAAATGCATTTTAATGATTTTCTCCTTGACGTCATGTATGATCTCTGTGAAATTAAGTACACATTGAATGTCCTTAAGTATCATGACATAGAAACATGTCACACAAAAGTGTGTCAAATTAATTATAACAACTAGTAGAAACAGTGGGAAAGTTAAAACTTGAATATGATTATTTGAATTTTGGGGCCATTCTCATACACTTTGAACTTAAATTAAGTCAATTATAAAATACTCTAAAATGATTCTTAGATTAAAATGATAATTTCAAAATAAATAAATATATGAAAATAAGTATAAACAATATGTAATAATGGTAAATAAAACATAGATAGCCTATTTGATGATGTAGTGAATTAGATTATTTGTTTCCTTTTAAAAATCAAAATGCATTCTAATGATTTTCTCCTTGACGTCATATATGATCTCTATGAAATTAAGTACACATTGAATGTCATTAAGTATCAAGACATAGAAACGTGCCACACAAAGGTGTGTCAAACTAGCTCATAACAACTAATAGAAGGGGTCGGAAAGTTAAAACTTGAATATGATGATTTAAATTTTGGAGTCATTCTCATACACTTTGAACTTGAATTAAGTCAATTATAAGATACTCTAAAATGATTCTTAGATTAAAATGATAATTTCAAGATAAATAAATATATAAAAATAAGTATAAACAATATATAATAATGATTAATAAATATAAAATTGTATGATTAGAAAAACCAAATATAAATGAAAATCAATCCATAAAGCGAAAATAACATAGAAATATACCACTTATCCAATATATTATTTGATTAAGAAATTCCACTTAAATAAATACAATAAATTTTTCAAAAAGGTGGCTTTAGAATTTGTAGCTTTAGAGAACGTGTCAATAAATTGCAAATGGGACAAAAAATAATCCACTACTTATATCTTGTCTTGATGTCATACACTAACATCTATAGAAATTCTTTGCTTAAAAAAAAAAAAATTCTTTGTATGTCTTTTGTCTCCCATGATATAAATGGTGATAATGATATGTCATTTGGATCTTTTCTAGATAATTGACATTAGGGATTATTTTCAATTTCCATTTTGTGTGTCAATGTCAAAGACAAAGAGTATCTTTGTTAAAGATAAGGGACTTTCTAGTAGGAAAATGATACGTTGCCAAACTTTGTTATGATTTTTCTTTTGAAAATTAATGTGCTTGACTTTATTGAACAATAATCAGTACATAATTCAAGCTGCTTTAAGATTTTTCTATTATTATTATTTTTTTTGGATTCCACCATATATTGTTGTCACATCTAATGCAATATAACTTTCCATCTTGAAAGTCACCTGAATTACTTTTATGTTCTTTTTTAATGTTGGTTTTGAACCTTATTTAATGTGATTTTTTTTATTTTTTTACTAGGTTTGGAATGGGATAAGATTTTTTTAATAAATCAAAGTTAATTAAATAAATGGAATTAGTCATATATATTTAATTTATGATTAGTTAAATGGTTATAAGAGATAAATTGAAAATAAATATTTTTTAAATTAGAAGAGAAAGTAGGTGTACTTAATTTTTAGTTTGATGTTGGAATATGGAAGTTGAGGATTGTAGAATTTAATTTATCAATGCTAAAAAAGATGTCTTATGCAATCTCGCCATCTTGAAATTATAATAAATTTGTAGTTTCCTCTAAATTAGCCTCAAGCTATATGGGTTTGTCCTCTAGCTTCTATAACCCAATTCACTATAACTTTTGACACTTAAATATATGTAACCATGTTCTATTTAAAATAACTTTTGGGGAAGTCATTGGACATCTAGATCAAGTTTCCTAGGCCAACTCCCTTGATGGGTTGACTTTATAACCTTGAGAACATATTCAAATATGATTACGCATGTAAATGACCTATATGTAGATTTTGATGGAATTAATTATGATTAACCTCCAAATAAAAAAATTCTTAGAATGATTACTTATTGTAATTCTCTTTCTTTCTAAATATTCTTTGGGTCATAATTATGGGCCCATTGAATGTCTTTGAATATGAAGACAACAATAAGTTGTGCAAACTTGCACTAAGTCAACTTGCAATAGTTAGTAGGAAGGGGCAATAACTTGGAAATTCAAATTTGAAGGTTTAAATTATAGGGTCAATCTTGAACCACTTGGGGTGCAGCCCAAAATCCACAACACAGACCTAGGGTAGGGAATTGCAAATCTCAAGATCAAGAACAATTGCATGGAAGTCTAATCTCATAATAGGGTGAATGTGTAAAAATAGGTACAAATGGCATTGGGATGAGGTCAAATGTAGGGGAATGTGTGTGAGTTAAATTAAATGGAGATGAATAAGGATCAAGAAAAATCTAAACTTAGCACAATAGTGTGTCACTTGTTGGTATGTAATTATTTTAAGAAATTATATTAAATAGTAATCAAAACTAAATGGAAATTAGCACATGAGTGAAAATTTTATCATTAAATTTTGTCTCCACTTTGAGGTACTTGGAATCTATCATGAACATGTATTTCAATATATATTAGCATTCCTAACAATCCAAATTTGGTTAAGTAGTTTAGATTGAGAAGATTGCATAGTCAAGCATATATTGTAGGATCACATGTACTCCATTTCCACTAGTGTTGCATGTATATTTTTAGGTTATTGTAGGATTTAAAAGGTTATTGTAGGCATTCAATAGACTATTATAAGTGTTAATAGGATATTATAGATTTTCCATAAGTTGTTGTAGGTGTCTAGACATGTTTTTGTAAGTGTATGTAACATGTTTTAAGTATTAAGTTTGTACATAATTGATAAGAATTCTCTTCAAAATCCTTTTTAGACTTTAGATAGTTCATGTAATGATGCTTCTCCACATTCTAATTTTAATTTTTTTTCATTATAAAATATGATGCAATATTTAAAAAGTTATAAACATGTACACAAGAAAAAGGAATTTTCTAATCGCTTAGAGAGTACTCATGTGATTAAGGTAGGGAACATGAAACATTCAATGCCAATACCAAACCTAAAAATGACTAGCTATAGGAAAAATGGTGCACAACCATAAAAATAAAAAAATCCCATAGGAAAAAATAATATTGCATGGTAATATTTTTCCATTTTAATGTTAGAGAGGTTAGTAAAATTAGTTGCCCAATTGGTTAATTGATTAATTGATAAGATGATGTGGAGGGTGGACTCTTCCAATGAAAGGCAATACCATGCGGAAAAATCCATCTCTTTTAAATCGAATAGTAAGCTCGCCATTTTAGAATTATCAGATGTAATTACTTTTAAGAGGTGTGCCATTGGTCATTAAGCCAATGCCATGGCATGTGGCCCCAAGAAATGATTAAATTTTTCTTCACCTAACATAAGATTAATGATTTTATTAGTATTTTAGGTAGTTTTTATTAAAATTCTTAAGACATAAAGGGAGTCGTGAGATAAGGTGGGCTTGTGAAAAAAGGAAATGAAGCTATGGAGGGTTACATTAAGGAAATAAAACTAAAGTGAAGACTATTCATTTTTGCATGCCTTGAATATGTTGATGAAAGAAAATATATATATTGTAATTATTTAGTAAGTGAATATCTTACTAACAAAGTCTTGTCAAATTATGCATTTGAGTTTTTAACAAAAAAATATATTTTGTATCACTATGTTACAAAAAAAACTATAATTATGTGCAATTAGGTTTTTTACATTATCTCTCAAATTATGTGTTTTTAATAATATTCTCCATTCTATTTTCTTATGGATTTATGTTTGTTCTTTTATTATTCCATATGTAGTCTTAGTTTGTCAATTTGAAATTGTTTTAACCTACTACAAATGAATGGCTATGCAATCTTCACCTTTCATTCTTGTGATTTCGTTTATTGTAATTCATGATCATGGATTCTATGCAAAATTAGCCATGTGTGGATAAGGGACTTTCATTTTTCATTTTGCCATTTAAATAGGATTTATTTTCAAGTTTTTCATTTCTCTTTTTATATACATTTTTAAAACAATTGATTGAATATTATACAAAGAGTTGGCTTCTAAAATCTTAGAGGTTATCTTGCAAGCCATATCCCACATTTGCATGATTTCTCATGTTGATATAAGTTTAAAATGTGAGTGCACATTTGACAATCAATAGTTTTAGCACACACAATTGAACATGAGTCAAAATATTTGGTTTACATCTCATTTGATCTTTGTTCTACATTTTTTTTTTTTTTGATAAAAGACTAGTGCCTATAATTATATATTAATAAATTGTAATATTGAGGATTACATAGAGGCCAGAATTATAGTACTGGCATTGAGAGAACTATTATATCAAAAGCAAAACTGCCACCAACAGAAAGTGACATTCACAGATTTTGCAAAATGAGCCCAATTCTACAAATATTACATTTATAGGTAAATATTTGGACTCAACATAGAGACATATAAACCAAAAAACTAGGTTAATACATTGATTTACGCATATTATGGAAGTACTAGGGAACTTGTTTATCATTCCTCCATTGGTCTAGTGTTAGCTAAAGTGTCCACCCTGTTGATGTTCAGATCAAAACCATTGTCTCCTTATCATTCGCCCAATTCTGCACCATTTGGAGAATCTAAGATGTCTCTTGCTAATGCCATTTCCCTCTATCCATGTCAAATGTGGTGAGAGATGAGAAAAAAAAATTGCGAAGAAGTTCTCCTTAACTTTTTCCACCATAATAGGTCCAATCTCTTGAACATGGGTGTTAAGAATCCTATATAGCAACCATGGGTCATCATCACGGAGACCTTTCTTTATGGCTCCATACACCTCTTTGAATGCTAATTTATTCCTAAGATAATGCTTTGGAAAGATACCTCCAATGTAGGCCTTTCCTTTTTCCAATTTATAACCTTGAACAGCATGAAGGAGCTCATCATCACTGAGATAATTTGGTGAAACCAACTCTTACACCACAATTGAGAGGAAATCAAACGATTGCACCAAGTCCATTACATTTGAAATAAAGATGGAATGTACTTGAGTGGGGAATAACAACCTGGGAGAACTTGGACATAAAAAAAATTTCCCTAGAATAGTTTTGATACTATCTAATAGACTTGTTGACATCTTAAAAACCTTGGATAGTTCAAACTTCGTAACTTCCTCAAAAAAAGGAAGTTCTTTCTCCCCTAATTTGCATATCAATCTTGTAATTTTTGGGCAAGTATTCCATCCTATACAGACACACAGTGTTCCAATATTCTAGGTGAACCGTATATTTTTGTGGAAGAGTTGCTTTCTTACACTTCTAGGGTTTTGCACCTAAAAGGAGAAAGATATCCCACAAAGGAATCTAAGAGTGCATTCAAGACTAATGTAAATGTGATTGAAATTTGTTTAAATTAAATGTTCTAAATGCAATAGACTAAAAATAGGGATGAAATGCTAATGCAAAACTAATGAAATGCAAAATGTTTGAAAACATAATGTGAAATCACCTAAGAATACAAGCAAATTGTAACAGAAATGAAAGGTATTGGAGTCTAAGTGCACCTGGAAATTGGAATGTGCTAGAGAGGAGCTCTAGAATCTTGCAAAAAAAATTGTTGAGGCCAATTGGGACACTTACGCCAAGTTGGGCGACTTAGTCTTGTTTCGGGCAGATTCCACAGGAACAGGTTTTAAGAAACTGGGTATCTGAAACTGCAAAAAACACTTTTCAAGCCCAATAGTGGGACTAACTCACCAGTGATGGTGACTTAGTCCACCTTCAGCTTTCAAAAATCTCAAAGATGCAATCTATAGCTTTCGGTCTATACTTTAGCTCCTAACAAGAATCTAGATCCAAATCTGCAGACTTTGACCTGTAGGGGATCTCCAAGATTCTTTAGGGTTTTGTTGACTTTGAATGATGTTGATGAGATTTTGACACCTTTTAACACCTTTTTCTTTGAAAAATCTGCATACAAGACCTGCAAAACACACATGCAAAGAGGGGAAAAGGGTTAAGGGAACTAGAGAATAGGGGTTTGCCTTAGTCAAACACAATTTTGGTAATCAAACCCTTGAAATTGAAATGAAATGGAAAGAGAATGATGATTCGACAACATGCAATGCTACAACTCACCAAACCCTTGAATTAGAAATCTAAAGATATGCAAGTAGATGTTCCAATGGAAGAAATTCTTGATGATGCCTAGAATGCTTGAATGCTTGGATGCTTGGATGCTTGAAGATTGCTTGATTAGGAAGGATGAAAATGAGGGGAAAACCCTTTATTTATACATGATTTTCCCTAATTCTCGAAAATACCTCATCATAGGCCGACCTCCAGGTTTAGAGAACAATATCTCACTAGAATTAGAAAATAATTTTGATTTTTAAGCCAAATCGGACTAACTTGCCCCAAGTGGCGACTTGGTCCCACCAGGGCAGTTTTACTAGGTGTCGAGAATTAAAGTGTATTTAATGATGTTTAACGAGATTATTCTCAAGAATACTTTCAAATATGACCTATTAAGTGCATTAAGGGGCCATTTAAGCATAAGAAAGGGTCAAATTATTGATGACAAGCCTAGAAAAGTGTGAGAGTTTATTACAACTCCTTACAATACTTTGAAATAAGGCTTGGTAAGTGATAAAAAGTGGTTATTTAGGTGAATTACATTAGAAAGGTCCTAGAAAAGTGTGAAAGTGGGTTACAACACTTCACAACACCTTTGTAAGACATCATTAGGTTTTATTGATTTACAAGAGTTCAAGACCTGATGTGAATATGTTGGCCACATTGCAACATTAAATCTGGGCAAAATAAAGCCAAAATCCATAAGAAAGACCCAAACGAGCGTTAAAATTTCCAAGGATACATTTTTCTACGTTACACTGGGCTTTTTAGAAAATTTCGACCCAGAACTAAAACACAAGCAAGGATTACAATGCCAACCCGAACTAAATCAACACATAGATTACCAAAAGCACCCACAAGAAATTTAACTTTGAAGACCAAAATTAAACCAGAGAACAAGCAATGTGATTGGAACCTAGAAGACAATTCCCAAGGAATGCAGGAAAAGAGGAGATTACCCTTAACTGAGAGCCCTTTAATCAGCAGAAGCTTACGACACCATTTGCAAAATAGCATAAGACCTTGAAGAACTACACCTTTGACAAACCATAATACTTGAAATGATGAGTTTGACACCTTATAAATTAGGTGTCTTGTACGATGGTGGCTAAAGAACAACATTAGGATTACACAAAATGCAAGAAGCTTGATTTTTCAATACAAACTCCACTAACAATTCAAGCACATATGAAATCTTAGCTCAGTGTTGTAAGATATTTGTAATTATTACAAGTAGTGTGATTAATACGCTTGATAAATTATGTATACCACATGTAATAATTACACTTAGTTGCTTTGAAACCATTTTCCAACTATTTGTTTATCATGCATGTGATTTGAGCACACATATTTAGTATCAAAAAAACAAAAGGGAAACTTGAAAAGACTCGGATGTGCAAAGATTTAATGCATTTGTGTAGAGTTGTCACTCATTTTGAATTATGAAACACTTTTGTTGCTATGAGGTGTCACGTGTGTTTACAACACACATAAATTACACCACCATTTTCCACCTAATTGTACAAATAATTTGATGAAATAAAGTTTGGTGATGTAGCAACTGGATGTCACTATGCCAAGTACCAAACTCCCTCTTCAACTTTGGCATGAGCAAGTACAACTCATTTTTTTTTAAATCATAATTGAAATGTAACACCAAGTGAACCATGATAATGAGGAAAAAGCAAGCCTACAAAAACAAACAAACATTATCCTTTTTTAAAAAAAATCCATTGGCCACAACCAAGCATGACAATATGATATCCTCTTCAGATTACCCTGCTTGACCATTTTAAAAAAAAGCATCATCATAGTCATAATCAGCCATCATATTGAAATGACTCTTTCCTTTATATGACATTTATACATTACACATTTGGCATATGTATTTCTCTGTTTATAATGGATTGCAATTCTTGTGTGATGTTCTTTAACCCTTCTTCATAAATTACTTCCTGGACTACTCTTGCTCATATCCCATGTTTGCAAGTTTATATGCCAAATGATTCCCTTCTTTGTAAGTATGTGTGACCTAGAAGTGTTCCAAGACATCAAGCAACCTCTAAACTTGAACAAGAATATAACCGATTTTCCAACTATATCGCTTTCTATCCCTACAAGCATTGATGATAACAAAACAATCACCTTCAACATGAAGTTTCAAACAATTCAAATTAATAGCCATTTGTAAACCTAACAATAGAGCTTGTACTTCTACAATATTATTTGTTCCTAAAGGTAACTTTATTCATTTATCCCTAATAAGTAAGCCTTCTTAATTCCTCAACACAACCCCTACACCAGATTTCTCTAGGTTGCCTATAGAGGCTCCATCAAAATTTAACTTGACAAAGACAACAGATGGAGGTATCCATTTTACCTTCTTTCTATCAACTTTATTGGTGACAAGAACTTGTAGGTTGCCTCTAAAAGGGATTACCAGATTTTGCTAGATTTTTATTTGCTTTGAGTCCCAATATGTGAAAATTGAACCAGCATGTTTAGCATTATGAACATGAGTAATTTGTTATTTCACAAATTGAATTCTCCAACTTGAGTAGCACATGATCAACACTTGAATTCTTCTTTCGTAATATCCTTTTATTTCGCTCCCACCAAATACACCACAAGACCACAGATGGAATAACCCTCCAAAGACTTGCAAACAAAGATGATTGATGCAAAAGTGGCCAACTTGTAATTAGGTCCCAAAGTGTAAACAAAAGAGGAGCATACCAGCCTAGCTTTGCTTGAATGAAGATCCAACAAGAGTTTTCAAAAGAGCATTGCAGAAAAAGGTGATTCATATCCTCTAAAGTTGTCCCACATAACACACAGTTAAAAGGATTTGATATGCCTAGTCTATGCAATCTTGAACTTGTTAAAATCTTGTTTGTCAAGGCCAACCAAGTGAAACACCTTGCTTTTGGCAACACTATAGAATTCAACAAAAATTTGGAGCTCTTTGTGGCTTTGAATTAACATCTCTATTCATCATTCTTTTGTATCCCAATTTTACTATATAGTGACCTGATTTAGAAGGAGACCAGATAACCTTGTCAATAGCATTGTGGACATAGAAAACTCTACCACTTAATAGGTTGTTTAGAACCCCTTGTTGTACATCTGACAGTAAAGGATCTGCAAATGTTTTCCAAACCACTCTCCCTATGAGAAAGTTTGCTTCTTGAAAGTAATATCTTACTTTCAATCCCCAAATTGGAGTTATATGTTGTTGTATTTGATGGAATTCCTACATTGTATTCAAAGGAGGATGTCCCTACCATGAGTCCGACCAGAAATTTACCTTTTCTCCATTGTTAACCTCCCAAGTTATATATGGGATTATAACTTTTTTGCAAGTTAACAAAAAGTTCCACATAATAGAACCTTGTGGAGGATTAAGAATGGAAAATATGTGGTCAAATGCACTAGTGTCTAAATATTTTTTTTACATGATTTTGCACCATTTGTCCTAAGGTTTGGAATACAAATACCATACTAGCTTTGCACCTAATGAAATATTTCTTGTGGTTAGGTTGTGAATTCCAGATCCTCCTTTCAATTTCTCTTTGCATAAGTTATCTAGTGAGACAAGAGGTATTTTATTTTTATCATCCATGTTGCCTCTCCAAAGAAAATTTCTGATCAACTTTTCAATTTGCACAATAACAGTTCTAGGAGATTTTAAAATTGTCATGTAGTAGTTTGAAATTGCAGATAGAACTAATTTAATCATTAGGATCCTTCCTAAAATTGATAACCATCTTCCTCTCCATCCTACAATTCTTGATTGTATAATTTTTATGACGTTGTCCCAGTAGGAGACCCTATTTGCACAAGCAAAAAATGGAATTCCTAAATACTTACTAAATCGTAGGAAAATGGTGATTCTTTATAACCTAGGTCATAAAACACCACTTTTCTCCTATGGTCATTCAAGAATGTCCTAGGATCCTGAATTGGATTGACTATCAACCCAAAGGGTGAGTCAATTCTCAATAGGGAAGGACCTAGGAGGGGTTCTCTTAGGATTGAAAGGGTTCACCACCAAGCAAAAGCTTGGAAAAGACATTTTAACATTCAACTCACAAAACCTAGTAATGCAAGCTAAATGAAGGATGTAAGTGATGAAATTATACAACAGGAAGTTAGGACTGAGAAGTCTGGAAATGTTATGAGGATTTTGGAAATGCAAAAATGTTGTCAAAAAGTTCTATGGAGGACTAAGATGCCCTTATTGTTGTCTTAGTCCCGTTGTTTTTTTTTGGGGTAGATGCGAGATCTTCGGATGTCGGAACTAGATCTCAAAGAATCTCTACGAAATACCTTCGGGAGGACTAAGATGCCCTAGGTGGTAACTTATTCCTATCTGGAATTTATAAAATCTTTGGATGTGGTCCTAAGGCTCAAGGTATGCACTTCCTTCTTCTTGGATCTCAAGTCATGAAACTTCTAGATCTAGCTTGTAGGTGAGTTCTGTGAAGATGACAACTTTGCAATGCAACTTTACAACTTTATAGCCTTTCACTTCAAATGATCTCCAAGTCTTACACCTAAATCTACAAATACAAACATGCAAGAGAGTAAAATCTTGTTGATTGTTAGTGAATGGGGGTTTCCCTTGTTCAAACCCCTTGTTGGTAATTAAACCTTGGAATGAAATGAAATAAAGGAGGGAAATGATGAATAAAACAAAGTATTGTGTTGCAACTCACCGAACCCTTGTTGTAAAATCTGTAAACCTGTGTGAAGTGGCTAGCTTGAATGTAGATCTTGAATTAAAGGAATGCTTGATAGATCTTGACTTGAATTGCTTGCTTGAATCAAAACCCTATATCACAAATGTTAGCTCAAAAACACACATGATGCAAGAATATCTTTGACATGATGCTTGAATCTTGATCATTGCTCCAAATGCTTGATGAATGGCTCTTGAATGCTCTTGTGAACTCAATTTTTCTATTAGGAATTCTCTCACAAAAGTCTTAGGTGAAAATGAGTGAAAGAACCTTGTATTTATACTTATCTATCCATGCTTAATATCTCAAAATTACACCACAAAAAGCTGACATATGAATTCATTAATTAAAGGAGGCTAAATCTCGCCAAGATTTGAAATTAAATCCCGAAAATAACTTGAGGGGGACTAAAGACGCCCTGGGTGGCATCTAGTCCCAAGTCTTGAAAACTTGGGGCACAAACTCCAAAAAGGGGCCCATTAAGGCACACTTGAAATCAGGGTCCCAAGACCTTTGGGGGATAAAGACACACTAGCTGGCATCTTAGTCCCGACCCAAAAATCAAGGACACTCAGACAGAATCATTAAATTATCATTTATCTTTTGATGTTTGTCGAGATTAGCCATAAAAAGATATCATTCATTGGGCTTGTGGATGAAAAATAGGACCAATTAAGACATAAATAGGGATAAATAAAGCAAGGCAGACCCAAACAAGTGTGAAAATGCAAGGATATGCATTTTCCTACACTACACTTACATGGCAAGTTTGCTTCTTGGAAACCGAAAATATTGGCAGTGTGCTCCTTTAGAACTATTGATGCATTAAAAACATATATCTTTGATTTGGCTAGATTGATCTTTTGACCTAATGCAAAAGTATATTTATCAAGAACATACTTTATTTGCTTAGCTTCCAAAATTGTAGCCCTTCCAAATAAGATGGTATCATCTACAAACAAAGAATGTGTGGTCGTGATATCTGTAGGAGGAATTAAGATTCATTTCCAATTACCTTGAATATGAACCTTGTGCACAAACCTACTCAAAGCCTCAGCCAAAATAATAAAAAGAAAATGTGACAATGGATCTCCTTGTCTTACACCTTGAGTTGAACTAAAAAATCCTATCGGTGAGCCATTGACAAGGACTGAGAATTTAGCCCTCTTCAAGAAAGACATTATCCACTTACACAATTTTGAATGGAAGCCAAACTTTAGTAATACTTGCAAAAGGAAGGACCAATCCACCCTATCATACACTTTCATCATGTCCAATTTGATAATCAATGAGAATGGCATTTGTTGTGATTGAGTGCAAAACTTGACGAGCTACTAAAGCTCATCCACCATTTCGCTCCCAGGAAAAAAACCTCCTTGATCCTCAAAAATTATGTTAGGAATGATAGGCACTAGACGCAAATAAATTGCTTTTGTGAAAATCTTGTAGATCACATTACATTGTGAAATTGGCCTAAATTCAAAAAATGATTTCAGAGAAGATACCTTAGGAATGAGAGCAATATGTGTGACATTAAATTATTTTAACATCATTCCTAAACTTTGAGACTCTCCCAAATCTTTTAGAAGATCTTGACCAATGAAATCCCAACATTCATGGAAGAAGCATGTTGTAAAACCATTTGGACCTGAGGCTTTATCTGGAGGCATAGAAAACACTACAACCTTAAGTTCATCAAGCGTGAATGGTTTAAGTAACATATAATTTTCCACTTCTATTACAATTGTTGGTATTGCTTCCAACAATTCCTCTCTCCCTACCCACCTGTAAAGGTTGATGAGTAGGTGTAGAAAGCAGATTTGTGAAAAAATTGACACCCTTTGCTTGTATATCTTCCTCTTTCATTAGAACATTTCCTGTGTCACCATCTTGTATTGAGAAAATGGAACTTTTAGCTTTTTTATCTGAGTTGATATGTGAAAGAACTTTGTATTATTATCTCCCTCTTTTAGCCAAAGCTCTTGAGACTTTTGTCTCCAATAATTTTCCTCGCGAGTGGCCAATTCTTTTGATTCTGCTTGCAGTTGTGATTGTTGGTAAAATAAAACCAGGCTTAACCCATTAGCTATAACTTGTGCATTAACTTCTTCAATCCTTTTGTAGATTTTAGATTTAGATTGGAATATATTTTTAAAACCAGTAATATTCCATTGCTTAATTCAGCCTTTAATGAACCTTAATTTCTTGCAAAATTTGTACATTAATGTACCTTCCACCATAGGAGACAACAACCACCATTCCTTTAGCAAGCTTAAAAATTGAGGATGACGGAACCACATCATCTAAAATTCTAAAGATGATTTAGAACAAGGTGCAAGCTGCTTACTTTGAATATCCAATGATGTTGGATAATGATCAGAACCTATCCATGGTGAAATTTTAGACTGCATTCCATAATTTTTTGCTAACCAATTGGATGTGATGAGGAACTTATCAAGATGCTCAGCTATTTGACAAAAATATTTCCTTTTATTTGTTCATGTAAACTTGTCATTTCTAGGAAGAATGTCAATAAGAGCATTGTTTTGAACAAAGGTACTGAAATCCTCAATTGTTTTTGGTGGAGGTATGATACCTCCTTGATTTTTATCCAAAGATAATATGGCATTAAAGTCACCAGCTAGAATGACCTTTATCAAGAGCTTGTGGCAATGCATCCCACACCAACTTCTTATCAAAAGTAGAATTGGGAGCATAAACATTAAAAATCCAGAATTACATATTGAAATGTGTTACCTTTACCAACTGCCAATTAATTTCACTTGAAATGGGCTCCAAAATAATAGATTTTGGATTTCATAATGCTATTAAACCTCCAAAGGCCCCTTGTGCTTTTGATTGACAAGATTTCCACCTTGACCATTTACTAATAACTGAGGTGAAATTTTCTTGAGATAACTTTGTCTCTTGTAAAAGAAAAATATCATCCCCACAAGACTCTATTTTTTGCTTGAATTGGGCTCTCTTGCTTGGAGAATTTAAGCCCCTAACATTCCAGGATAATATTTTCATATTGTTATCGAAGAGCAATAGGCTCCCCTCAATCTTTTTTTAATACTACCATCCAAAGTGGATTGTTTACCTGTTGCTATCTCCCCTTGAAGCTTAACAACATTTGACTTATGACCTCTTTTTCCAAGTGATTTATGAGTCGATGAGGACAAATAGGGGGACTGAACAATGGATAAAGTAGTGGAAAAATAAAATTCCTCATCTCCCTATTCCCCTTGCAATCTTGCATTGACAACATCAAATAACTATGAAACTAATAATTTGTCATCAATAATGGAATCCTTTAAATCAGAATTGAAAGGAAAGGAATTCAAAAATTCAATCACCTCAAATTCATTCTCAACAGCCTCTATAATTTCATCTATTAACTTTGACCCAACCATTGAAGTTATTTGATTTTATATGCATTTTAAATTGCCTTCTTCTAACAATCAATCCATGAAATCAAACTGTTCACCTCTTTTTTTTCAGCAATTGGAGTTAAGGAACCCATTGTTAACAAAGTAGCACATTGACTAAGTTGATGAATAGTAGAAAACTTGAACTCGGGCACAAACATGCTAAGATTTTTTTGAAAAATGATAAATAGAGATACGAAAAACTTTTCTCAACCTGGAGCCAAGGAAATAGATAAAGGCCTGGAGTTGAGTTGGATCAAGGAAATACCTGAGGCCTTAAAATCCTCTAAAGAAAAAATGATCTGACCTTGTTCACTAGAAGTGTCCTTTAATGCTAGAAACCCACCTGAACTATTTTGTGCTAGCAAATCAAGCACAACTGACCAATTAACAACTAAAGAAGTACGTTGCAAATGGCCAAAGTTATCACAAAATGGAACAAATAAAATCCTTGAATGAATATTGTTACTTGAAGAGCCTTTATAAACATGTTTAGAACTCAACTCACTAAAATTACTATCCCACCCATCAATGATATCCAACTCGTTACCAAGGCTAGGATGAACAACAATTTGATCAGAATCCTTAACAATAACACTAGAATGAAAAAAGGATGCACTTTTTGGGAAGAAGGCTAAGATGAAGAGTAATATCCTTCATCCATTCTCGTATGGCAAGCAGAAGTGGGATGAACAAGAAAGTGACATTTAGAACAAAATACAAGCGGATCCTCAAAGATAAGTGACTGTTTTCATAAGCCATACCTAGACTTGATAGTCAAAACAAAAGGGAGGGTTCTAGCAACATCAAGTAGAATACATACCCTAATTGGAAACAAGGGATTTAAAAAAAAAAAGATCATGATGAAGAAGAATGCCCAACTGATTTCTTAACAATTCAATAAGATGAGATTCCCTATATTCAAGAGGCAAACCTTGAAGCTGAACCCAGAAAGGAATAAACTTAATCATATTTTGTGAGGGATCAAAATTCAAAGTCCATGGAGAAGTGAAAAGTCCATATCCCTCACACATCCAAGATTTTTTCCTATATACATCATTTCTATCATCTTTGGTAGCAAAAATGACAAAAAAAACCCTTCCCCTTCGTCAAGGTAAAAAACTTGATTAGCTCCCTCCCAAGTTTGAAAAACCCAATTTTGCAAGAACTTAACGTCTGAGGAGAATTTTCAAAACTTACAGACAAGGGAAAGCTCCTAAAGATCATGAACTTGAGGCTACAACATTTCATCGTTGAAGGTAACATGAACTTGACCCCTATTAACTTTCGACAAATCCTTTCGCATTTTTCGCACCCATACCTTATCATGATGAGAAAGAATCTTTGTATGCTTAAGTCAAGGAGCATTTTTCCCTTTGATCGGGATCAATCCATACCTTGAAGCCTTCTGACCCAATAAAACCCTATTTTGAAAAATAGGAAATGTGTGTCTCGGATGCTTATAGGGATAGAATTCGGAAAGATGTTGGATGTGAATCCAAAAGCCACTGCAGGTGAGGAATAGGGATCGAATTAGGAAAGGAAGTCAGATGTAGAGCATAAAGGTTTGGATTGAAGGGAGTTCCAACTTTAAGTGGAATGGAATTAGGAAATGTGTCTGGAGAGCTCAAGCCAAAAACCACCTCAGACCACAGCCGAAAATGAGAAGAAGTTGAAGACTTCCCCAAAGATGTTGAATCCGAACCACATATATCAAAAATTGGTTGTTGTCCCTAAGAAAATGAACTACCAGGAATGCTTGTTTCAGAAAAAGGAGCAGAGAAAGCAAAGGGTTGAGAAAACGAATGCCTTTGCTGCCCATAAACCCCATTGGAAACCCTTGGATGCACAAAACAGCTCGATTTTTTCAAAAAAGTCTCGTTGGAGCCGAAGGGTGCGCTCCTAAAGTTGCAGACCAATTTTTTCCTCCCCATCTTCACCTTGACATTTTTTTTCTTCTACATTTTTTATTTTGGTAGAAAATCATAAAAATATCTTCTCATTTTAAGCATGAATTTTCCATCTAATGACTCTATTTGTGACTTCGTCTAAGATCACTACTTTTGTAGACCATGGAAGCTCATAATATCTATGCACATTTAAATATTTTGGCAAGAAATTTACCATTTATAGCTCGGTATTTAAGTGGTCCACTGCAACAACAAGTGTGTCATATTTTGAAAGTAGTTTTAAGAGTACTACCTCATTTATATGGGGATGGATATGTTTCTCTTTTATTATCACAAATCTATGCAACACTCATCATATCACTTATGAAAAAAATTATCTCAAAGGCAAAGCATGGGAATGGTATACAACCTTAGAACCTAGTTCAATTGCAAGTTCGGATCGATTTAGTAATCACCTCTTTAATTGGTTCCAAGAAAAAATAGACATGAGATCTCTTCTTCAATATTTCATGGCAATCAAAAGTTTCCCTACAAAATGTATACATGATTTCAATGCATGAAAAAAGATTTTAATTAGTATCAAATTTCCACCATGTTTTACATTTTTATATTTTCTAAGAGCTTTAGATTCTAAAATTGCTACAATAATACAAGTTCTAGGAGGTGAAACCTTTCTATAGTCATGTGATTTAGCTATTAAAGTTAAAATGATCCTCATAGAAGGTAGGAATCTACCTCCTCTGCTAAGAAAATCATTTATTACTTGTAAGAATATCCCTTCCCAAGTTATTCCATATGATGAAATACAAACAAAATTAAATATGTCCACCTCCCTACTAATTTCATAGATCATAAGTAGGTGGTTGAATTGAAAAATATTGTAGAAATATTTTCTTTTAAGCTCAATGAGCTAAAAGGACAACATATTTATCAACTTAATTCAAAATTCATGCCTCAAAATTTATAAGAACTACAATATGCATGCAATTATCATCTAGGAAATCCCCTTCCTCATTCATATAAAATGATTAAACTTAGTGAGAAATGTGCTTCTCAAACTCATATAGTTTGAAATCTAATTTTTAGCAAATTGAAGTACTAGATAATGTGTTTTTTTAGTTGGGTAAGAAAGAGAAAAATATTGAGAACTCTAGTTTTAGAGATCAAAAATTTAAAGGAGAAGGTGTTTGATTATCTAGTACTTCTAGCTAATCATGAGCATCATGTACATGTGAAAAACTTGGAAGCATGCATGACAATATCACACGCTCTTTATTTTGGTCCATTCTAGAGGTTTTCTCATGCCTTTTATGAAGTGGATGAGATTAGAATGTAGATATTTCATATTAAATACCATCAATTACAAAGATATCTTGTGCAATACCATATAGAGGTAGAATCAAATGAAGAATATTTTAAGAATAGTTTGATGATGATGACTTCACACCTATTCTAGGAGCTAAAAGTACATAAATAATGATGAAAGCTATATCATTTAGAGGAAGAATAATTTTAGGACATTATCAAGAAGAATGAGAAGTAATTGTAATTGTTAAATAGTATAAATTCTCAAGCACACAAAAAGAGTAATACCTTGTGAAGAAGAAATAAAGTATAAAGGAACTAATCAATGATGATGTAGATAGTTTTTTTTCTACAATAGAGGATAATTATTTTATTTGGCACAAAATGATGTTCCTTTATCTAATTTTGAAGAGAAAATATGGCAAGAGATCATTAGTGACCCTGTAAATGATTAAGAGGTTAATATTTTATAGATTCACCTAATTTTATAAAGGAAACCAATAATGATATTACAAAGGAATGCTCACTTTTTGATGGGAAAGAGTATGTATACATGTAAAAATATGAGTAGATTTTTAAAAGAAGATGATTCTAGGCTCAATATAGGTTCCTCATTTATCAACTTTAATGATCATTTAGCTCTTGTTTCACATAGTAGATCAAAGGAAAAGGATAAGTGTAAATTTTATTATTTTAATTTCAAAACAAGAGATCCTAAAGCATCATATCAAGGTCTATATTAATGTATTTTGAATATGCATACAAAGAGGTTTTGAGCTATCACTAGGAGCATGGTAATGTAAAACTCAATTTTATAATTTACTTGAGCTATGTAGATCATGATAAGTATAAAATAAATGGGTTCAATATCATGAAGTCATCCATTCTTGATTGGAATAAATATTTTTTCTCAATTGAAATTCCAAACTTTCTTCACTTCATACTGTAATGGCGTGAATTTGCACCCCTTACAAATTATACATTTACATACCTCTTACCTTAGAGAATTAAGCCTGATAATCTAATTTTGTGTCTTTCATTCGCTTCCCATCCACTTGGCAACTATTTTTTGTGTCAATGGAGGATATTCTATTTGAGACGCGAGTGTAGTGCATGGATTTATGCGCACAACATGCTACCATCTTGACAGGATTCCTACCTCTGGAATCCATAGAGGTGTTGCAATTCTCCATTAGCAATGAAGCATAATGTCTCTACTCCCTTGACTGACCTTAAATGGATCTCTTACCTCCAATTTCATCCTTCAAATGACTATCTCTTCCATTCTTTCACTCTCTCTTGATCTAATTCATTCTGGGCAACTATCTTCACACTTTTCTCATAGCATTCTCAAGTTCCATCACCTCCATTGAAGTTAAAAGTTGGTATTTCGTTGGTTCACTCTCTTTGTTGTTATGGAAACGTCGATCTTTGATAGCTTGCGAGCTCACTCCTTATCCCATTTTCCTTGAGTGCACGTGGTTGAAGGTGATATCACTCCAATTTCCTTTTCTCTTGCATTATTGTTTTAATATCATGGAATATTGTTGTTCAACGTATTGATTGGTATTGCTATTTCAATATCTTTCTTTATCACATTTCTCCTATCATTGCAATATTGGTTGTCCATGGAGGTGGAAACACCAAAGTGGGGGACTGACTGTGGTAGTCCTCTAAATATAGCCCCAAAATTTTCCCATTCTTGTTTGTGTAGGTTGTTCATCAAGTGAAGACCTTGAAGATATCAAGTTGTGGGTAGGAAGTTTCGCTCTCCTCACCCTCCTTGGTCAATTTGTAGTTAGATTTAGTTAAATTATTCTTCTTGTTATGTTATTGTTTAGTTCCTTTTTATTGTTGGTATTGCATTAAATCATACATGTTAGGTTGTTAGTGAGTTTCTTTTAGTCTTTAATTGTACTTTACACTTTATGTTTGTATGGATGCTAGCACCCCACTAAGATTATAGTGCGTTGTGTTGTCGTCTATGTTTCATTTTATAGTTCTCTGGCAGTGACCTACCTAAGGTATAGTCTAGACTCTGGAAACTTGCTCACCTAACTTCTTGAAATATTTGAGCTTGTTAAAGGGTAGTAGCAATCTAGTTGTTCTTCCTTTCAGCCTCTAAACTCTAAACTCTCCTGAAACTATTTCATTAGCTTGAGGTAGATTAGGAAAACCTATTGTTTTATACCCTCTCGTGACCTAAGGTCCTGAGCAGTCGATCCCCCTCCTCTACATTTTGGTGAACCCAACGTGAACTTTGCAGTATCTATTTCTTTGTGTTGAGGTTCTCTCTCATGTCTACATAGGTTGTGGGCTTGTGTATTGTGGTGATTTATGAGATTCACAACTCAGTCTACAACTTCCATATGCATAGTTAGGAGTGTGCAGCACTTAGAGATGGACTTCTCAAGGATCACTATGGCTCTCACTTCTCAAGAGATGGTGTCGAGGGCAAAGATTATTTTCTTTAATGAAACCACTTGTGTCCCTACTCCTACTTCCCCTACACCTCCACCTCTAAATGAGGATGAATTTTTCACTATTCCTATAGAGAAACTCCTTATCTTGGATTGGGGGCTTTTGGATCTCGAGAATTATTTGGGGAAGGATAAAAACATGGCTAGAGCCGCTAGGGTTGTTAATGAAATAAGATATATGCTAGACAAGGATCGGAAAGGCATAGAGTTTCTTTGTGGCCTTACTGACTTAACAGAAGTATATGTCCCCTCATACAACACTAGGTTGGGTGTTACTCGAGGAGTTGTTCTTGATGCCTATGAGAGATAGATTGGTGTCTCGATGCCCACAACATTAGTATGCATGGCTAATACAGGCCCTTCCATCAACATCTCCACTCTTGCTCCAACCCTACTATCAAAGCAAGCATAATACCCCTAGGATTCAATGTCCTTCCTCCTGGGGGCAATGTTGGCTTTGGTGGTGGGATTTCTAGCAGAATGAGGACTGATGGTTTTGGTGTATCTAGTGCCCTTGGTGGTTTTGATGGTGGATTCGGTGGTGGTCATGGTGGTGGCTCCAGCAGTGGCTATGGTGGTGGATCCGATGGTGGCTACAGTGGTGGCTCTAATGGTGGTGGTGGCAGTGGTCTCAGTGGTGGTTCTAGTGGTAGCTCCACTGGTCCTATCTCTTCATTTGACCCTATTTTGAATACCTTGATACAAAACATGGGTCAAATGCAGAACCAGCTGGTGAGTCTATCCCAAGCCTCTACCCAGCCGATTTTCCAACCTTTATTCTAACATAGTCCTTTGTCTAAGGTGATTCTAAATATTCCCATCCCCCAAGGGATGGAGATTCCTAAATTTGAGAAATACAATGGTAAAGGAGACCCACAAACACATGTTCTAGCTTCAACATGATGTGCACAGACTTATTTCACCACAATGCCTTAATGGCCAAATTATTTCCTTGATCTCTCAAGGACACAACACTAGAGTGGTATTATTCCTTTCCTGAAAACTCCATATTCTCATTTGATCAACTTGTTAATCAGTTTCTCTGGTAGATCTAGGCTTAATATCGATTTGAAGATGACCTTCTCAAACCTTGTTCAATGTAAGCAAGGAGAGCATGAGAATATTAATGATTTCATTACACAATATCAAGCACTATTTTCACAAATTTCTTACCCACTACTCGACTCAGATGTGTAGAAGGTATTCATTGGCAACCTGCAAAGGCCTTGGCAAGAGAATTTTTTCTTGATGAAGTATCCTTCTTTCGCGCATATGTGCACAAAATTGTGGGAATATCAACAAACGGTCATTCAGTTCAAGGGATCTTCCTCACACTCTCGTCCAGAAGGAAGGTCTATAGTGTCAATTTCAGGCAAAGGAAAATTTGTTGTGAATGTAGTCATCATGTCTAGCGACAACGGCCTCGAGCGCAACAAAAAGTTCATAAAGTTATCTAAATCTTACTCTTCTATTTTGAAGAAACTATTAAAAGATAAAGTTATAACCTTAGAAGATACTCGACCTCTTAGACAACCTTATCCCAATTGGTATGATGGAAATGCATTCTACCAATACCATCGTGCCCACGAGCATGATATCAAACATTCTATGTGCCTATGTCATGAGATACAAGATCACATCAATGACAGTACTATTCACCTTGATGGTAAAAATAAGAATATGATCAAGTTTGTGGCTAAGGAAAATAGTGAATCGCAGATTTATACAGACCCATTTTTGTCTCACTCTACAAATCTGATCATTGACCCTTCTGGTGCTTCTCTTGAGGCCTTAGAGTATGCAAATATGGTTTTGTTTACTTGCATTCCTCTCCCTCAATCTACAGCTAGTTCACTATATATAAATTTTACATCACAAGATCTGCCCATGAATAAGAAGCCCTCTCCTCTATATATTCCCACTTGTTTCAATGGCAACATTATGACAGGAGTCCTTGTGGATCTCACGAGTCACGTGAACATTATTACAAAGGAGACTATTTTGCTAAATTCATTACAAAGGGAGGAGTATGAAAAAATAAAAACCACAATACGTACCCATGATGGTCTCTCTCTTGTTCCTTATGGTTCCATAACTCTTTCCATCCTAATAAGACCTAGGGCTATGAAATCTACCTTTGATGTCATTCTGGAATCTGACTTGTTCAAAGTGAAGCTAGGCATCACATGACTAGTTTCCATGAACGAAGTCACTTCCATTATCCATAAGTGCCTAAACTTCTCTCATGAAGGTGTAGTGCATGTCGTGCATGACACCATATATCATTCAATGGTATAATGTGGGGGTTATTCGCTAGATCATTTTTGGCCCACCCCAGTGGGTCCGCTTCCTCCAAGAATGGACCTAATTTATCAAAATTATGTTTAAGTATAAGACCGAGGGAAAGGTGCAACTGAGGATGACCTACCTTGTAACGTGGAAATAGGGTGCTTCTTCCTCTCAAAAGGGGAAGGGGAATTTTGTTCACACTCAGGAGCCTTCTCCTTCTTCTACAATTCCACCTACTTCTGCCTCTTAGCCTACTATGGTGCCTTCAACTTCTACCTTTATGTTTCTCATGGGGAGTCCAACGGTGCCCACTTGGTAGAAGGCCAAATGTCAAGTGTTTGACCTTCCTGTCTTTCCCACGATGCCTCGTCCCATCGTATATGGTAAGGGGAAGGGTCCTCGTGGAGTCACCTTTGTGTCTCAGCCTCCACGGCCTCCTACTACTCTTCCCCTAGGATGGTGAATGGAAAGAGGCGCACCGCCGGGGCACTTGAGTGCTTCTCCACTCGTTGTTGCCTCTATTCCTGCATCTCTTCCTCTTGTTTATGTCCAAGAGTCACTCCCTCCACCAGCAACAATTGTGATGGACACTCCCATGCCAAAACAAGAGCCTCTTGCTCCTCCTCAAGTTGTAGCTTCCAACTCTCAGAGCCAAAGAAACCACCTTGCATCTGAGTGTAAGCATCATAGGAAGGCTCTAGCTATTGAGTAAGTTGCCCTACAGAAGGCAGAAGGGGAGCCGACAGCTCTTGTTTCGATGTCTCCTACTAAACCCTCATCTTATGCCCCTTCTACTTTGGTTCTCTTCACCTTGATCTTGCTTATGGCTCCTCCTACGAGCATGGATGACCCTCACCCTAAAAGGGTGCAAGTTTTTATCGCGCCCTTAGTTGAACCTCCTCTCCTAAGGTCCTTTCTGGACATTCTTCCTTTTCCTAAGCACGTGGATATGTTGAATACCTTGGTGGTGTCCACTATGGTTTTTCCCTCTTCTTCCTCACCTTTTACTTCTTCTATGGGGATCTCACATCATCCAATGAAGTGCAAGTTGGAGGATGACCCTACTTCTAATGGGGGTCGGAAGAAGGGATCACCTTCTTCAAAAGCCAATTCTGCTTTAGCTTACGTCATCCTAATGATAGAGGTTGATCTGGTCGACGTCCCCCAAGTTTTTCACTGCCCCAGAGTCCTTTAGTGAGGTCAATAATGGATCTTAGGCGCCTCCTTATTTTCTCGCCCAATTCACACATGGAACTCACATCAAGTGTATGTTCAAATTAGTGGACGATGTCTCAGCTCTATTAGCATTTTTTGCAAAATCAATGACGTTTACCTCACAGGAGTTGAGTCAAGAAGACCTCGAGGGGCCCTCTTCCTTGGCTCTTGTTGCAGGAGAGTCAGAGGGTGCTCCCCTTGCTATCCCACCCTTGTAGGCTCATTTTTTGTCTACCTATAATGATCTAGATTGGGAGAGCAACGACCTCTTGGTTGATGAGGACTAGGAGGGCACCTCTTCTTTATTTGTAGATTAGATTTGGGTGTGTGTTGTGTTTCCCTCGTGCTTGTTTTATGTGTTCCTAGAGAACCCTTGTCACGCTTGTAGGTGCTTGGATACAAGAGTGTTTTGTGTCGTAAACTTCTTATATTTGTTACATCATTCTTCTCTTTGTTGTTCCTTGATTTTCGATAATTGGAGATGATGCAAAGTGTTGGGGGCATTTAGGTCTCCCTTCCATGTTGACTTGACTTTTTATTTTTATTTTGTTTTCACGTACCCTTCTTCATGATCTGATATAGTAGGGGATTGATGATAGTTCATATATATTATTATATCATATCTATTTATCCATATCTATGAGCAGTTCTGACCCTAAAATATCAAATCCCCTTGTCTCTTGATTTCTTCATATTTTCTTATGTTTCCTTTTTATCTTTCTCTTTCTTTGCTTGTTTCGTGATGTTATGGTGCCTATGTGTTCTCCCTCATGTGTGTGACAACATTTCAATTATTAGATCCCGTCATGTATCGTGGGCCACAACATCACTTTCTTCTCTCTCATTAAGATGACATATGCCTTTGTGTTCAGCACGCACCATCCTAAGGGGGGGTACTATCATACTGCTTCAATTTTCAAAAGGTTTATTCATTGGCCAACAAATCCCTTGTTGAAAATCCCTTATCTTTCAAAAAAATTGTATTCTTCAACAAGGACCCCCTAGCAGAATTTTTCTTTCCAAACAGATTCATAGAGAAAGAATCTGAAAACTTTCCTTTAAGAAGGGAGTATTTTTCTGATGAAGAATTCTGAAAAACTTCCCCTTGTGGGGGAGTATTCTTCCTTTTGAATTCCTTCATGAAAGAGATCTTTCAGAAGGATTCCTTGATACTAGAATCGTTTACGAAAAATACCATCGCCTTTCAAATAGAGTGTCCCTTGAGCGGACCCCTTTCTTTTGAAGGGTTCTCGAGGGACTCCTTTGAAAGTTTCTCCATCAATTGTTAACTGTCTGCGTGACTATTTTTCTACCTGTGTGGCTTTTTTATATCTAACATGTTTTCTCTATGGATTAACATGTTGCTTTGCAAGACCGAGCACCTGTGAAGTTGCTTCTTCAATCAAGCTTGGAGGACCAAGTACCTAGAGCTTTCCTTGCAGGTTTGAGCACCTGTAAGGGCCTATCAAACTCTGTGGATCCTTTCACATATGGCCTCCCTTAGGACCAAGCACTTGTAGCACCTCCTTTGTAGGACCGAGCACCTGTAGAGCCTTTTATTCATATTTCATAGGTTAGAGGGCTTGCAGCGCATTTTTTCAACTCTCCTCAGGACCAAGTGCGTGTGGAGCCATCTCCTCTTCCTGTGCATTCAAGTGTGTTAGATTGTGGTATGCTTCCTTGGCAGTTTAGGTATACATTTCTCAACTTTCACTCTACTTTACTGTGTATTCATTGACACTTGTGCTCCCTAAAGTGGAGGCAAAATTTAATGGCATAAATTTGCACCCCTCAAAAATTCCCCATTTACATACCTCCTACCTTAGAGAATTAAGCCTGATAATGTAATTCCATGTCCTTTATTTGCTTCCCATCCACTTGGCAGATTTTTTTGTCGGTGGAGGATATTTTGTTTGGGATGCTAGTGTGGCACACAAACGTCTGTGTGGCGTGTTGTCGTCCTAACAAGATTCCTGCCTCTAGAATCTGTAGAGGTGTTACAATTCTCCATTGGTGACGAAGTGTAATGTCTCTACTCCCTTAACCAACCTCGAATGGCTATTTTGCCTCCAATTTCACCCTTCAAATGACTATCTCTTCTATTCTTTCACTCTCTCTTGATCTGATTCATTTTGGGAAACTATCTTCACACTTTTCTTAGAACATTCTCAAGTTCCATCACCTCCATTGAAGTTGCAAGTTGGTATTTATTTGGTTCACTCTCTTCATTGTTGTGGCAATGTCGAACTTCAATAGCTTGCAAGCTCGCTCCTCTCATTTTCCTTGAGTGCACGTGTTTGAAGGTGATATCACTCCATTTTCCTTTTCTCTTGCATTATCATTTTAATATTGTAGTATATTGTTGTTCAACATATTGCTTGGTATTGTTATTTCAATATCTTTCTTTATCACATGTCTCCTATCATTGCTATATTATTTGTCCATGGACGTAGAAACACCAAAGCGAGGGACTGACTGCGGTAGTCCTCTAAACACAACCCCAACATTTTATTGTTCTTGTGTGTGCAGATTGTTTGTCAAATGAAGACCTTGAAGATATCAACTCGGGGGTAGGAAGGTGCACTTTCCTCACCCTCCTTGGTCAATTCATAGTTAGATTTAGTTAAAGTAATATTCTTGTTATGCTATCGTTATATTCCTTTTTATTTTTATTATTTTATTAAATCATACCCGTTAGGTTGTTAGTGAGTTTCTTTTAGTCTCTTATTGTACTTTACACTTTCTATCCATATGGACACCAGTACCTCACTGAGATGCCAGCACGTCACACTGTCATCCATGTTCCGTGTTGTATTCATCTAGTAGTGAGTTGCCTAAGTTATAGCATGGACTCTGAAAACTTGCTCACCTGACTTCGTAAAACATTTGAGCTTGTTAAAGGACAACAACAACCTAGTTGTTCTTCCTTTCAGCTCCAAAACTCTAAACTCTCCTGAAACTATTTTCTTAACTTGAGGTAGATCAAGGTAACCTATTGTTCTAGACCCTCCTATGACCCGGGGTCCTGAGCAGTCGATCCCACTCCTCTACACATACGAATAATAAAAAATAGCTCATATCAAAGCAATCAACAAGATGGAACAAAGACATGAGAACCAAAATAATAAGAGGTAAATAGATACCATTTAATTTTGTTCCTTTTTTCATTTTTTTTGTCTATCATAACTTCAAATTTCATTACATGGAGTAAGATCATAAACAAAGGGGAGCTATTTTATGATCTTGATGAATGGCCATATTGTCAAAAAATTTACTTGCATCTAATGGTTGGATTTTTTACTTCCAAATTATATTTTTTGTCAAACTAATTGATTTAATTGTGGTTTGTGAGTGGAAAATAGTTACAAATTATGTTAATGTTTGTTTTACTTTGTTTCAATTTTATTTGAATACATGATCAGTTGGTTTCAAATTTAGTTGCATTATCAAGTTGGTTGAATTCATTGTAGATTATTTTGACTTTGATACCTAGTGGATTGAAAGACTTTTCTTTGGATTTGACATAAGCCAACACACTTTCCCATAAGATGCCAAAACTACAGTGTTGTTTCTCCACACTCCAATTTTAATCTTTTATTCATTACAATATATAGCACAACACTAAAGAAATCAGAAACATATATTCATACAAATATAAAATTAAATTTTTAATCACTTAGAGCTCACATGTCATTAAATAAGGTGTCTTGAAACTTTCAATACCAATAGCAATCATAACAATGAGAAACTTTTTTAACAGTCTAGATAACTGAGAGGGGGGTGAATCAGTTATTCTCAAACAATTTTCTTTACTTTAATTAATCCAGAGCAAACTTAAATCAATCAAATATTAATGAACATGAAAGAACACAACAACACTATGCACAAGGATTGCCAGAATTTATGTGGAAAGCCAAGAAGGGAAAAACCATGAAGAATGCTAATTCTCAATTATAAGACACCGATTAAGGTGACATCGATTAAGGTGACACTAGTTAAGGTGACACTAGTTAAGGTGATTTTTACAAGGGCTCACTGCCAAGTTGCTCACTACAGGGTGGCTCACTTCCAGTTGGGCTCACTACCTGACTATTATAGCCAAAGATACAAAAAGTCTCATTACCAAAAGAGAAAGGCTCACTACCTACAGAAAATGGCTCACTGCCAAAAGAATGATGAAAAGGATTCCACCACTGAAAATAACTGTCACCAATAATGACACTGGATAGAATCTCACTGTTTATTGCCTCTAGTCATACACTTTTGTACACTTCACAATGTTTGGATATTCAGATTCAGATTCATCACACTTGCCTTCATCGAACAAAAACATCTTATACCTATACCATTCCATGCTTCCATAATCTCTCAAGTCAACCAAACACAATTTCATAATTTCTAAGTCGGCCAAGCACAAATTGAAATAGGTCACCACAAAAACATTCTTGTGGTGGAGAGGAATGAAACATGGACCACATAGAACCTCCTCACTCAAATCAACACACTACATGATATTCAGAACCATAGAATAAGATATACATGTTACAATGCAAACCATGTGCCAGAGCACGTTAACCAACAACCAGATCGGTCCAGACCCAAAAGAATATATCTCATTATGTTACAAGAGGAATGGGACCAAGATAGATCATTACAGCATGACATCCAAAACCAGGCCAATCTGGATAACCAAAGCACAAAAATAGAACATCGATCACACAACCAAGATATGTTGACATCAATGACAACCATTAATGACAACAAGAAATCAACATCATCACATTCCAACAATATCCCCCTTTGTCATTGATGGCAACATTCATTAATAAAAAACCAAACAAACTTAATGTTAGCATCAAGGACTATCTTACCTTCTTTTCTTCTCTCCCTTTGACATCAAAGACAGGGAAAAACTCCCCCTAAAAAACTTACTCCACTCCCCCTATGAGGAAGCCACCAAACATTGATCCAAATAAAAATGAGCATATAATACCTTGGACCAATGCACACCCTGGTGCATGTTATTATAGACTAGGAGGGAGAAAAACCCCTAACTTCTATTGGAGATACTCAAATGTATCTTTTCTCAATGGTTTTGTGAAAATATCTGCAATCTTCTCTTTTGTAGGTACATATTCAAGTTTTACTTCATTGTCCAACACCTTCTCTCTCAAGAAATGATATCTTATGGGTATACGCTTTGTTCTGGAGTGTTGTACTAGATTCTTGGAAATATTTATTGCATTGGTATTGTCACACATGATTGAGATTGATTCATCAAATGATATGCCAAAATCCTTCAACGTCTGTTTCATCCATAGTATTTGAGTGCAACATGAGGATGTCGCAATGTATTTAGCTTTGGCAGTAGATAAATATACAGAGTCTTGTTTCTTACTTGACCAAGCAACCAACTGGGAGTCGAGGAAATAAGCTCCACCACTTGTACTCCACCTGTTATGAACACATCCAGCCCAATCAACATTAGTATAGGCTGTCAAAGTGAAATCTAAGTCTTTTGGATACCATAACCCCAAATCTTCTATACCCTTCAAATATTTAAAGATCCTTTTTACTGCAAAATGTGATTCCTTTGGTTCTTGTTGAAATCTTGCTGCTAAACAAACTGCATACATAAAGTTTGGTCTAGTGGCAATCAAATATGACAATCCTCCAATCATTGATCCGTACATGCTTGCATCAGCTTTAGGTGATTCATCTTCTTTTTTCAACTTGCATCCGGTAACAATAGGTGTACAAACCAGTTTAGAATTCTCCAACCCAAACTTCTTCAATAGTTCTTTTGTATACTTGGACTGAGAAATGAAAATTCCTTTGTTGTTCTAATTTACTTGTAATCCAAGGAAGAAATTTAGCTCACCTATCATAGACATTTTGAATTGCTTCTGCATTTCATCTGCAAATTTTCTACACATATCATCATTTCCTCCAAAAATTATGTCACCAACATAAACCACAACAATCAGCATCTAATCTGAGTGAGTTTTGTAGTATAAATTACTATTAGCATATCCCTTTTGAAATCCATGTCCAATCAAATACTTGTCTAATCTATCATACCAGGCTCTAGGTGCCTGCTTCAATCCATATAAAGCTTTCTTCAACCTGCAAATGGCATCAAGGTCACTTCTGGATTTGAATCCCTCTGGTTGATCAATGTAGACTTCTTCCTCTAGTTCTCCATTCAAGAATGAAAATTTCACATCCATTTGATAAACTTTCAAATCTTTGAAAGCTACAAAAGCTAAGAAAATCTGAATTCCTTCCATCCAAGCAACAGGGGCATATGTTTCTTCAAAGTCAATACCTTCAACCTGAGTGTAACCTTTGTAAACCAATCTTGCCTTGTTTCTCATTACCTTTCCATTTTCACCCAGTTTGTTCTGAAACACGTACTTTGTTCCAATTACATTTTTGTCTGTCAGTCTGGGCACAAGTTCCCAAGTATGATTTTTCTCTATTTCATCAAGCTCTTCTTTCATTGCCTTCACCCAATTCTGATCATTGCATGCTTCTTCCACGGTCTTCGGCTCAGTTTCTGAGAGTAGGCACAATAATACTTGCTCTTGAGCTGCTTTTCTTCTTGTGGTAATTCTCTTATTCTTGTCTCCAATAATCTATTTTTCAAAGTGATTTTTCTGTACATACCTTGGAGTTTTAGTTGCAGTTGTCATAGTCTCCTTTGTCTCTTCTTCTTCTTCTTCTTCCTTATCCTTCTCTCCTTTTTCATCTAGGTTATCTAATTCATATTCAATATGTCTATCAGGAATTCTTTGAACATCTTCATCTACTTTCACATTCGCACTTTCAACCATCTTGTTCAGTCTCTTGTTGTAACACCAGTACACTTTACTTTTCGTAGAGTAACCCAAGAATATGCCTTCATCAGCTCTGCTATCAAAATTTCCAAGATTGTCCTCATCTTTCTGGATGTAGCACTTGCTTCCAAAAATCTTGAAGTACTTTACTGTGGGAGCTCTTCCATGCCATAACTCATATGATGTCTTTCCATAATTCCTCTAGAATAGTACTTTGTTAAGAGTGTATATTGTTGTGTGTATTGCTTCTCTCCAATAGACCTGTGGTAAACCTGCTTCCATGATCATTGTTCTAGCTGCTTCTTGAACTGTTCGGTTCATTTTTTCCACTACACCATTATGTTGAGGTGTCCTGGGGGCAGATACTTGTCTCTTAATTCCATGCTTTTCATAGTATTTGTTGAACTCATCAGAAGTAAACTCTCCTCCTCTATCAGATCTTAAACACTTGATTCTCCTATCAATTTCATTCTCGACTCTTGCTCTGAAAATATTGTTATTTTCCAACGCCTCTGATTTTTCTCTCAAAAATGCAACCCAAGTAAATCTGGAATGATCATCTATTAAAAGAATGAAATACTTCTCACCATGTAAGCTTCTTGTTTTGGTTGGAAAATAGAGGTCAGTGTATTCAAGGTCCAATAGTCTGATAGATGAATCTTCTTTCATCTGGAATGTTTCTCTAGTTTGCTTTCCTTCTTGACATCCTTAGCAGATAATACTGTCTAGTTTGGTCAATCTTGGAAAATCTCTAACTAATCTTGATGAACCTATCCTTACCAAATTTTCAAATTTAATGTGACACATCCTCCAGTACCAGAGCCAACTATCATTGGACTGAGATACCAAGCATCTTTTGTAGCTCCTTCCAGCTGATACATATTTCCACTTGTTCTTTTTACAGCTGTAATAACATTTTTGGATTTCTTCTGGATCTCACAACCATCATCTTGAAACACCACATTGTAACCATTTCCGCACATCTATCCAATACTCAAAAGATTATGATATAATCCCTTCACATAGTAAACATTGTTAGTGTTATATTTTTCATCAAAGGTAATAGAACCAATTCCAACAATTTGTCTTGTTTTATCATCTCCAAATCTAACAGAACCTCCAACATATTTCTCAAGCTTCACAAACTTACTTTTGTCACCGGTCATATGATTCGAGAATCCACTATCAATTAGCCATTCATCTCTATTTCTTTTAACAAATAATGTAGTCTTAGTGTTATCATTAGATTTCGGAAAAATATTAGAGATATCAAATCTAGGTTCATCCTTTTCAACCAAAAACAAACAATCCTCATGATCTAATTCATCATCTAAAATGTCAGCATTCTCATTGACATAATAGGCCTTCTTATTGATATTTTTGAAATTTTGTCTTATTCCTTTCTCCGAACACTTAGTTGCTAAATGACCAATCTTTCCACATCTAAGACATTTAAAAGGTAACATACCTTTGTACTTTTCGGTACCTTTCTTCAATCTCCTTGTGAAATTTTCTTCCATCTTCAGAACTTTCACTATCCGGATCATCTTATGTTTTTGAGCTTTGAAGGTAGTTTCAATTTTCTCCTATTCTTTTCCAAATTTTCTCATCTCAAATGCAGTCAAGGTGCCAAATAGCTGCTCTCTAGTGAATTTCTTTGCATCATAAACTTCCTCTATAGCTAATATCTTGTCACTATAGCTCTATGGTAGGGTCATTAAAATCTTCTCCATTACATCTTCATCTATCAGAGTACCTCCTTGATTTTTGACTTCATTTACTGCACTATCAACCCTTTGAAAGTATCTTTCTATGTCCTCACCTTCTTCCATCCTCAAGTTCTCATTATCTGCGCTTAGCTATCAACTTCTTTGATAATTTGACTCTATCATTTCCTTCATAGATTTCTTTCAACTTTTTCCAAACTTCATAAGCGGTGCCTAATAAAATAACCTTTGTTAGCTCAATCTTAGATAAACCACTAAAGATTGCATACCTTGCCTTTTCATTCTCCTCATAGGATGAAATCTCATCTATAGTAGAAACATATTTTGTCTCAATAGCTTTCCAAGTCTAGTAGCCAAGAGAGATCAAGTAACCTCTCATCTGCACTTTCCAAAAACTATAGTCAGATCCATCAAACATAGGAATTGTCAATTTGTGTGCCATCGGACCTACCCCAAGAAGTTAAGCTCTTCTTTGAGGAACCAAAGCTCTGATACGAATTATTGAACAGTCCATATAAATGAGAGGGGGATGAATCAATTATTCTCAAACAATTTTCTTTACTTTAATTAATTCAGAGCAAACTTAAATCAAACGGATATTAATGAACATGAAAGCACACAACAACACTATACACAAGGAACACCATAATTTATGTGGAAACCCAAGAAGGGAAAAACCACGGAGAATGTTAATTCTCAATTATAAGACACCGGTTAAGGTGATTTTTACAAGGCTCACTACCAAGTTGCTCACTACAGGGTGGCTCATTGTCGGTTGGGCTCACTGCCCGACTATTATAGCCAAAGATACAAAAAGGCTCACTACCAAAAGAGAAAGGCTCACTACCTACATAAAATGGCTCACTACCAGAAGAATGATGAAAAGGAATCCACCACTGAAAATAACTGTCACCAAAAATGAAACTGGATAGAATCTCACTGTCTGTTGCCTCCGATCATACACTTTTGCACACTTCACAATGTGTGGATATTCAGATTTGGATTCATCATGCTTTCCTTCATCGAACAAAAACATCTTATACTTATACCATTCCATGCTTCCATAATCTCTCAAGTCTATCAAACACAATTTCATAATTTCTAAGTCGGCCAAGCACAAATTGAAATGGTCACCACAAAAACACTCTTGTGGTGGAGAGGAATGAAACATGGACCACATAGAACCTCCTCACTCAAATCAACATGCTACATGATATCCGAAACCACAGAATAAGATATACACGTTACAATGCAAACCATGTGTCGAAGCACGTTAACCAACTACTAGATCGGTCTGAACCCAAAAGAATATATCTCATTATGTTACAAGAGGAATGGGACCAAGATAGATCATCACAGCACGACATTCGGAACCAAGCCAATCCAGATCACCAAAGCACCAAAATAGAACATTAGTCACACAACCAAGATATGGTGACATCAATGACAACCATTAATGACAACAAGCAATCAACATCATCTCAACACATTCCAACTAAACTATAATAAATATGGAACACAACTATACAAATCAACATAAGCCATATCAAGAATGACATTAAATTTTAATTACTTATGCAAGTGTGAAGGGCTAGCACATAGTTTAAATGAACCATTGTATTATAAGATTATTATTTTTTGTTGTCTACCAACATAGTGCAAAAATATTTTATTATTCCACTACCAATATATATCTTATGGTGAATTATTTAAAGTGTGAAGGGGTATTAAAGTGTCATAATAATACAATGATTTGATTGTAACACCCACCTTTATTCTCTTCTATTTGGAATGTTAAACTCATATTCCCATAAAGCCATGTGATAGTTCTATGAAAAAAAATATCAATCAGAGTTGATACATCATGGTATGCCTAAGAAGAAGTAAGGAAAATAGAGCTTGTGCAACCTATGAGAACAAAAATATTGATATTTTCATGGACCAACAAGGACTCAAACCTAGGACCTTCTATTTTCTATTGGAGTTATCTACCGCTGATCTAATGGCCTCTATAAGACCAACCCATCTTTGGTTTGGATGTGGCTTATTTCCAAAATACCCCCTTAATCCACTCTATAGAATGCTTAGGACTCCTAGCTTATCTTGGCTCTAATACCATATTAGATTTGATTTTTGAACCCTGTAGCCCCTAAAAATTACTTGCAACCAAAACACTTGCCATAACAAAAAGATAAAGAAATGGATTTCTCTATTCAACAGGAGAATTGTATTGATAAAAATAATTCCATGTTTACTTTATTACACTTAAGATAAACTTAGGAAGTATTTTTTTATTATTAGGTTATGTTATACTGTCTCATAGCATAGGATGATGACATTTTTCATAATCTAATAATATCCTCACCTAGGATTCCATCTAGATTTATTTTTTCTTTTTCTTTTTCATAGGGATTCATCATTGTAATTGTAATCATAATTTGAGAGAATGTTTCCAACAATACATCTTAGGATGCATAGAAAAAATGTATTACTTTGTCTTTCTACTATGACAAGTGTTGTAGTTGTAGATAATTTTTTAGAGTTGTGAGGTTCAATAATCAAATTCAACAAATGTATGAATGATAAAAGAGAAGGAAAAAAAATGCCACATTATTATAATCATTTAATTTTAATCTTGATCATTAACTACCACATTTTTAAATTAATGTCAAAGAGGTTAGTATAATTACTTGTGTAGTTGTTTCATAGATGAGATGATGTGGAGAGTGGGACCCTTCACATAAAAGTTAATACCATGAATAACCATCTATCTCTTTTTAATCCAATGGCGAGTGCACCATTTTAGAAATTTTAAACATAATTACTTTAAAAAGGTACGCCATTGATCACTAAGCCAATGGGATGGCATATGGGCCCAAGCAAAGGAATATATTTTACCTCGTGTAAAGATTAATAATTTTATTTAAGTCTTTTAAATAGAATATATTAGAAGTTTTAAGGGATCAGGGAGTTATGAGATAAAATAGGCCTATGGAAAAGGGAATTAAGATATGGAGATTTAAAATAAGGAAATAAAACTAAAGTGAAAACTATGAATTTTTGCATGTATTTAATATGTTAATGAAAGCTACAAAAAGGTAGATGATATTTTTTTTGAAAGTGGAATCAAAGTCAAAGACTTCAATTAACTATGAAGGAGATTTTGCATGTTAAAAAGGATTCTTTTTAAGTGATTTTTTATTATTCTCAAAAAAAACTATTCTTATTCTATATATATATATATATATATTATTTTGTTTGAAGGGAAGGGGAAATAATTCACTGGCAAAGTTTTATTGAACTATATATTTGATATTTTAGGGAAAAATATTTTGAATTATTGTGGTATATTTTTTTTAATTGTACAATTAGGAAATTTATATTATCTATCAAATTATCTCTAAATGAACTAGCAATTTTTTTTATGTCAATTATATTTTACTAATAGAATTATTTATTTTTTATTATTTTATCCTTGCATATGTAGCATTATTTCACATATTTGTGATTGATTAACCTCCTAGAAATGAATGATTGTGCAATCCTTCCTTTTATTCTTGCAGTTTTATTCGTTTTAATTCATGATTATGAATTCTATATAAATTAGTCGTGTGTGGATAGGGGATTTTCATTCAATGTTTCACCATTTATATAGGGATTTATTTCAGAGTTTTTCTCTTCTCTCTCCATGAAATTTATGAAGAAAATTCATTGAATATCCTATGAAGAGTTCTCTCGTTTAAGTTGTATAACATATTATGAGATTTCTCATGTTGAAGAAGGTTTACTTGCAAGTGAAAATTTTAAAATCAACGTCATAAAAGAGTTATACTTCTAGTGAAAGTAAGTGTTTGGATGACTATTATTGTTTCTAGCAATGTTGTGTATTTTGAATGAGATGGACAATAAGTGTGTTATTAGTAAAGCATGGTTCTAAAGGTAACTTGGTTGTGGTTCGGATCATTATCATAAATTTTATGAAGATAACTAGTCATTCTTGTAACATAGAAAAAGGTGAGAATGATGATGTATTGGATGGTGGTGTGTGGAAGAGTTGTAGATGATTTTGGTGTTACAAAGAGAGGATGGAGTACAGCGGTGAGAATGATGATGTATTGGATGGTGGTGTGTGGAAGAGTTGTAGATGATTTTGGTGTTACAAAGAGAGGATGGAGTACAGCGGTGAGAATGATGATGTCACAGAGGATTTAATTGCAAGTAGATGGGATTAATTCCAACAATCCCCCTTAATCATAAATACTACCATCTATGATGCCCAATAGATATCTTTGACAGACAAAACTCTCTTTCCCTAATGCCTTGTTGAAAATGTTTGCACATTGATCTTAAGACCTACAAAAATCTAAAAATATTTCTCCATTGTTGATTAGTTCTCTAATGAAATGATATCTTGTGTCAATATGTTTACTTCTCTTGTGCAAAACTAGATTCTTTGACAATGTTATAGCTAAGTTGTTGTCACAATATATCTTTATTGACTCTTCTTATTTCTCCTAAGATCTTGCAATACTCTTCTCATCCAAACTACTTGACATGATGCACCTGTGGTTGCTACATACTTTTCTTTAGTAGATGAAAGAGTGATAATTGATTTTTTCTTTGAATCCCATGATACTAACACTTGTTCCAAAATAAATAAATAAATATAACCAAAAGTGTTCTTCCTATCATCAATGCTTCCTGCATATTCACTATCTATATACCCTATGATTCTTCTCATTTTATATTGAATAATGAATACCATAGCTCCTTGTTCCACTCACATATTAGAGAATTATTTTCCTTGCTTGCCAATGGGAGTCCTTTGGAGACTCCATGAACCTTGAGATAAGACTAACTGCATTCATAATATCTATCCTTGTGGTTGTTAAATACATGAGGATACCAACAAGTCTTTTATACAAAGCTGGATCAATGTGGGCTCTTTTATCATCCTTAATTTTAGTCTTGTGACAATCGATGTTGAAGTTTATTTGTAATTTTCCATGTTAAACCTCTTTAAAATATCAAGATGAATATACCATTATCACTTTGATTCACCTCAATTTCAAGAAAACACTTCATGAAACCTAAATCAGTCATTTCAAAGTCCTTTTCATGTCTCCTTTGAACAAATAAATTTTCAAATCACCTGTGAATATCAAGTCATCAACATACAAAAAAACAATTATGATCTCACCTTTCTCATTCATATTGGTGTACAATGTAGGCTAGTTGTTGTACCTATTAAAGCCATTTTGCAAAAGGTAAGAGTCAATTCTTCTATACCAAGCTCTTGGGGCTTGTTTGAGTCTATAGAGTACTTTCTTGAGCTTGTAGACTTTTTCTTCTTGACCAAAAATCGTGTACCCAGGTGGTTGCTACACATAAACTTCTTCTTCAAGATAACCATTCAAAAAGGTTGCATCCATTTGTTAAACTAGCCACTTGTTTTGAGCTGCTATTGCAAGCATTGTTCTCATGGTAATCAACCCCAGACTGTTGTAAATATCCCTTAGCCACTAGCCTTGATTTATGTTTTTGCACATCACCATTTGGATTTAATTTGGTTTTTTAAACCCACTTTACTCCTTTGACATCCTTATCTTTTGGAAGGCTCACTAACTCCCATGTTTGACTATTTTTAATTGCATCAATTTCTTCATTCATTGCATTTACCCATTTTTCAAGTTTAATCACATCTTCGAAATGAATTGGATCTTCTACTTGTGAATACAATGCAAAAAGAGAAATCAGACTAGCATTATTCTCACCTTCATTTTTTTCATAAATGTCTCTTATACTTCTAAATTTTTGTCTCCTCAAGCTTGCCAATGTAAGATTTGCTTGAACAAGAACTTGTGGAATGTGGACTTGATTGTCTTGCACCTTGAATGCCACTTGTAGTTGGTGTTTTTCATCTATTTGAAGGAGTAGATGTTGGAATAGCTGTGGTTGTCCTTACACTTTATGATGGTGTCATTTTTTGACCAATTTGTTGACCTTTAATGGGTGTGGAATGAGTCACATTTGATACTTTTTGGTATAAAAAATTCTTTAACTTCTTGTGGTAAGCCGACTGCAATAATATTGATTATTTTCTCCAAAATTCTATCCCATGCTTCATCTTCTATGAACTACACATCTCTATTGATTATAATTTTGTTGGTTATTGGATTGTATATTTTGTATGCTTTGGATTCATCACTATCCAACAAATATAAATTTTTCTCCTTTATTGTCTAATTTTCTTCTTAACTCATTTGGCACATGTGCATATGCGACACATCCAAATACTCTCATGTTAGCAACATTATGTTTTCTTCCATTCCATGCTTCTTCTAGAATAATATTCTTTACACTCTTGGTTGGACATCTATTCATAATATATGTTTCACAAGCTACAACCTCAACCCAGTATTCATTTGACATTTTAATGTTTTGCTTTCAACATGCTTCTTGCCATTTCCATGATTGTTCTATTTTTCTTTCAACTAACCCATTTTTTTGAGGTGTGTATCTAATTTTGAATTTTTTGTGAATTCTATGATCTTTTAAAAACCTTAGGAAGTAATTTGAGATGTGCTCACCACCTCTATATGTTATCAATGCTTTGAAAGGGCCCACTTTCATTTTCAACAAGAGCCTTGAATTGATGAAAGAAATCAAACACTTCATTTTTTTTATAGAAATTACACCCATGTTTTCCTTGAATAATTTCATCAATAAAATTCAAGAAGTAGAAACTTCCACCAATTGAGGGTGTTTGCATAGGTCTATACAAATTTGAATGCACGATCTCCAAAGGTTTTTTTGGTCTAATTGACTTGTCGGCTAGAAATGTTTCTCTATGTTGTTTTCCCAAGATGCATCCTTCACAAAATCTTTATGTTTTCTCTATTAATGGAAAACCCTTTACCATACTCTTCCTATTTAGTAGGTTTATACCTCCAAAGTTGAGATGCCCAAATCTTAGGTGCCATAACCAATTTGTATCTTTTATTTCTGCTTACAAGATTATTTATGTGACTACTGAGACTTCTTCTCTATCCACTTTCAATTTCATTATGGGGTGTGCTTGAACATATTCCACATTCAAATCCAAATTAATCTTTAGGGGAAACATTCTATTACTTGTCATTTGGACTTTGGCAATGAGTTGGTTACTTGGAAATTTATCCAAAATAATACATTCTCTATTTTTGAAGAAGACTTTACACCCTTTTTGAACAAGATGTCCAATTCTCATTCGATTGTGTTTTAGACCAGGCGCAAAATACACATGTGAAATATACTTATTCTCCCCCTGTTTAGTTAGAATGTTGATATTTTCTTTACCCATAACCGACACTTTGTTGTAATTTCCCAATGTGACATTAGATTTTATATTTCCATCTAAACTTGAGAAAAGTTCTAGGTTCCCAGTCATGTGATTGTTGCAACCTAAGTCTAAGAACCACAGATCCTTTTGATTTTCTTGTGCTACATTACATGCTATGAACATATTGCTCTGATTTTATTTTCTTTTGTGAAGTTTGCACTTGGCTTGCTAAAATCATATCGTTTCTTCCTACACTCATTTAAATAATTGTCGTACTTTTTATAATAATGACATTGGACTTGAGACTTGTCATACCTTTGTAGTGTAGAAAAATTTATACCTTTATATTTTCACACTATATGTCCCTTAAATAAATTGGACTTAATTAAGCCCCTAATTGACCCAATTATGCTTGAAACTTGTATTAAATAATTGCAAACATTAATTAAACTGCCTTGAAATTGATGTGTCCTAGGTTTGGGGCCTTGGGCGAATGGGTCACCCTTAAGTTTAGGACCCCAATTTTTAATATGTTTTTTGTGGCATTTTTATGATTCAAATTCAAGTTGCAATTGCCAACTTTTGGATTTTAGTTGTCAGGAAATTAGAAAATCATCTATAAATACATAGTTATTTTATCAATTCAACATTGGGAAAAAGAGGGAAACTTTCATATGAGAAAATATTATTGTTAGGAGAATTGAAGAGAAGATTTATCAGTCATCTATAGCAACACTCAAGATCCTATCATGATGTCAAGATTTATGTGTGTTCATGCATATTTTTGGAGCTAACATTGTGATGTAGGTTTCAAGCATTCATGTCAAGATTCAAGCTATAAAATCAAGCCATTCATGCAAGATAAAGACCTTGGAGAGATGTGTTATATTTTAGTCCTTCAAGGATCTTCATTCAAGGGTTTGGTGAGTTGCAACAAGCTAGTGTTCATTCATCATTCCTTCCATTCATGTTTATTTCATTTCAAGGTTTAATAACCAAAATAGGGTTTGACAAAGGAAAATTCCCATTCACCAAAAATAAAAAACAAAAAACAAAAATCTCTCTTTGTGTTTGCAAATTTATAGGTGAAGAAGGATTGGAGATTGATCAAAAGTGCAAAGTTGCAAAGATTTTAAAGTTGTAAAGTTATCAACATTGTTGTCAAGATATGGAAACTCAGATCCTGAATTTATTTCCGATAGTGAAACCTGGGGAAAATATAAGGTTAGATCCACGTCCAAAGGACCCTAAAAGTTGAGCAAAAAATCCCTACAAAGACTTATTTTCCCTAGGGTGAATTTGTACCAAGAGGACACTCAACAAGAGCTTTTGGTGATAGGTGCATAAATTCATACTCATCTCAAAACTGTTGGAAATTTCTTGATTATGTTAGATTAAGATTTTAAATTGACATTTCATGTTTTACATTGCATAATTGTATTCATTTGGTATTTTTTGTTCATCTCCCAAAAGTGCATTTTAGGCTGATTTGCCCCATCCTCAATCATAAGGAAAACAATAAGATCTCCATTAAGATTGACTCACCTAAGGGTTGAAATTCAATCTTACCCTAGGGGATCTCTTTTCCTAATGAAAGTAGGGAAATAGGTACATTACCCCATTCAAAACCTACCTCACCTATTCCCCTTCATTTCACCTTTTACCTTGTGATTGATTTTGAGATGGATTTTGGCTTGAGTTTTGGTTGTTGCCTCTTCCACTTGAGCTTGATGGGTTGCTTCTTCCACCTCTATAATAATTTCTTCCTCTACCTCTAAAATTTTATCTACCCCTACCTCTACCATGGCTAATTGAAACTTTTAACTTGAATGCATGCTCCAATAACTTTTTTGTTGACCTTCTTAGCCTATGTTCATGTGAAATGAGAGATGGATAGAGTTCATCAACTGAAAACTGTGAGAGGTTATTTCATTCCTCTATGGCTACAATAAATGATTCAAATTTTGTAGGAAAACTCCTTAGAATATTTTCAACCACTCTCCTATATTCAAGTGTCTCACCATGTGATCTAATTTGATTTACCAATCCAATAATTTGGGTGAAGAATGAATCTAATAATTCAGTGTCCTTCATGTATATTGTTTCAAGATCCCTTCTCAGCATTTGCAATTTAGTTGTTTTAAAATTTCCCATGCATTGATAGGTTCTTTTAATAATATCCCATGTTTATTTAGACTTTTATGTTGTTGCAGTCCTTGGTAAAATGCTCTCATGCAGTGCTTGAAATATGTAAAAGAGAGCTTTTAAAACTATCTTTTTATTATCTCTCAACAAATCTTTCTTTGCTTTCAAGTCAATGCATTGTATGTTGTTGCATTAGCTAGCTCTGGAAATCCATTCTCAACTAGATCCCAAATATCTTGACATCAAAATAAATCTTTCATGGTGATTTCCCAATAATCATAGTTCTTCCCACTAAACTATGAAATTTGTGGGTTTGTTAATCTTGTGCTTGCTACCATTGTTGATTGTGATAACTTGTCTCCTTGAAAAACCTTTTGCTTGATAACTTCTTAAAAAATCTTGGTTTAAAACCTTAGCTCTGAAAATACCTTGCTTGATGATGGCGACTCTAATAAACCTTGCTACAATAACCTAATTTGATACTAGGTGAAGGAAGAGGCAAGGGAGAGTAACATAGCATAGAAAAAATAAAGATAAAATAAAAAAATAATCATAGATGAATTAATATGATTTATATTCCATATGCTTCAAAACCAATAGACTTGATTACATTTACAAATTTGTTGCTCCTTCATCCTCAGAGTTTTACTTAGCACATTCTCTTGTTCATTTGTTGTTCAAAATCAATTGTTATAGTAGATCTATTTTTTACATTAAGAGGTATTGTTACAAACAAAAAATTTTTGCTCTTTGTTCTATTTCATAAAGAAAACTTACCAAAAAAAACCTCCTTCATAAATCGTATAAGACTTGGTAATGAAAGCCCAAAGGACAAGACAATTAAAATACATTTAATTATGAAAGGAGGGTAAACCCACAAAAGTGGTTTACAATTTGAGTGAGGAAGGAAAAGTTGCAAAAAATGACCCCATTCAAAAAAATTAGTTTTTGGGGGTTTAAATGAACTTTTGGTTCGAGCAAACCCAGAAAGGGTTTGCTCGAACCAAGGTTTGAGTGAACCCATTAAATGTTGGGTCCCACATTTCTCAAAAAAATGAGCAAAGAAAATGGTTATGGAAAGGGGGTTTGCTCGAACCCTGGTTCGAGCAAACCCTGGTTCGAGAAACTCCCTAGTTCGCTCGAACCTCCCTTTTCCCACCTTCTCACCCTCTGGCACCAAAAAACTCCAAAATTTTGCCCTTTGAAGCTCGGGTTGAGGATGAAAATGGAGGAGACTTCACATACCCAACTGGATGATGGTATTCCTCGAAATGAGCTATCCAATGAATATAATTTAAATATTTTTTGGTTTTATTATGTATTTATTTTTTAGTTTGATAAAACATAGGTTTTTCATTGAAAATCAAGCTCTTTGTTCTGCACATGTGGAAAAATAGAAGATTATAAAAAAAAAACTAAAAAATATGAGCACACCAAATATTGAAGTCCTTGATCCAATGAAAAAAATTTGAATTTTGATACATGCAAAAAATGTTAAATGTGTTATACGGTCTGCCTCTGTCTGAATTGTAATTGGTTTGACTTTGAAACTTGATTAAGGAAAAATAATTCAATAAAACACTATGAAACCAATTGGAAGCACTAGATATCATAGTTACAAATCTAAATTCGAAAAAAATAGAATTGTATCCTTCATGGAAAAAAATATGTGTTATACGGTGAGCGTCACTCCTTAAAAATGGTGTTTACTGAAAAAAACTAGTTTTCGAAGGAGATGGAAAAAGAAGTGCAATTTGATTCCAAAATTTTTGAAAAAAATATATTTAGAATCTACAGACAAAGTGTCACAAATCACTAGTTTGCATCATATTCAAATTCCTCACGATTTAGCCAAAACATTGTAAATCAATTCAATGTCCAGTTTGGCCAAAAATTGTAAACCAGTATTGTGGGATCACCCAACATAGAAAAATTAAGCAAGGGATATTTGCATTTAAAACATATTCAAAAATTGTCTTGATGTATTGGACGGTGGCCTGTGGAAGATTTGGAGCCGCAGAGAGAGGATGGAGTACGATGGTGAGAATGATGATTTTACAAAGGATTTAATTGCAAGCAGTTGGGATTAATTCCAACACATCTTATCAAATTGGTTGAGTTAAGTTATTATTGATATGGCCTATAAGTATTAAGAGGAGTGATAGTGTGATTAAAGAAGTGTGAGATAAATTAAAAGGGTTATATGGTTGTTGGAAATTGTTGGTTGTAAGAGAAGTCGATGAAACTGAAGAAAACTATTGTAACAATTCATGAGATAGTAACTTGAAGAGATACCTCTCTCTTCATTTTGTGTGTTTGATGGTTTCTTCTTGTCCATGCATGCTTTGTTTCATTGTTAATCATCCTTACCAACATTAGACTTCATGTGGCAAGATGAACATGAGATATGAGATGTGAGATAATGAAGAGGCCCTATGTTGGATTAAAATAAATGGTTAAACACAACAATATCCGACTCTTAGACCAGATAATCACGAAAGGGTTGTCGGCCACATTTGTCATCATTGAATCTACTACAATCAAAATCAAAATCACTCATGCACTAAACAAATTAGCACTGGTCAACCTCTACTTCTGCTCTACTTGACACACCCATTGCCAATGCTATTATTATTAGTACTATGCAAAACAATTTCTTTGTCATTTTCTTTTATGTTACAAATAAAAAATTTGTAGATAAGAAAGGAGAGGACATCCAATTTATAAGTGGAATTAGAGTAGAATCTCCATCTTTTTAGACTAATTAAATTTGGGTAAGGCCAATGTTAATTGCTCAATTCGTATGGAATTATTGATTGCACCAACCATGCCAAACAATATGTTGTTCTTTGGAGATTTAATTAAGATATTAGTAATATAAAATAGCTAGTTGGATGTAAATTTCTATTCCACACAATAAACAACAACATCAGTTAATATACATGAAGATTAAATAGGATTTATTTTTATAAATTATTTATTGGACTATCCACACTAATTTCAAATCAATGTCGATGAAGATTTATTGCAAATACTACACATAAGATGAAAATTATTTTATAAGACTCTATATCGGTATTCTCATATGCCCAAATTTTGTAATATTTTGAACTTATAATGAAAATTAAACCATCTAGGCTTATTTTCCTTTCAATCATCTCTCTTGCAAATAGAATAATATCATGAGCATATAGTGAAAAGGAGATATTCTAGGTTTATTTTTCTCTTAGACACTTCTCTTAAAAATTGACTTGAATGGTGTCTTTTAAATTTATATTAGCTGAGTCGAGAATTTTGACAATTCCAAATTACCAAACTAATTGTATTTAAACATTTATAGCAATGGTGTCTCCTAAATTTATAAGGCTTATAATATGTAGCGTAGAAAATTGTCACCCTTAATAATTTCACACTATATTTTGCCTCCCCTAAATTATTGAGCCTAATTGACCTCCTAATGTCCTAAAATTATGTATTTTGGAGCCCACTTGTATTATTTTTCAATAAACTACAAGCATTGAATAAATGCATTAATCATTAAGTTACCCTCGACACTCAATGTCTTGGAAGTTTGGGAAATGATCCATACACCCTTTGGAATATGGGTCCCCCTTCTTAGCCAGGACCCATTTTTGGGCATGTTGTTGGCGGCATTTTAACATTCAAATTTTTTTTATTTAATTGTCGTCTTTCAGAATCTAATTTTTAGAAAATTGGATAAATGCCTATACATACCTAGTCATTTCACCATTTGAAATCTAAGTAAAAGAATCTAGAAAGTGGTGAACCTTGAGAGCATTTAAGAGCAAGTCAAGAGTAGTATTTCAGTAATTTGTTGCAGCAATTTGGGATCCAAGCATCATGTCAAAGTGTATGTGAGTTCATGTTATCATTTCACCATTATTATGTGAAGGCTAACCCATCTTGTAGGTATCCAAAGCATTCAAACATTAAAGCAAGCAAGATCCAAGTCCTTGAGGTGATGTGTATGACTTCAACCCTTCAAGGGAGCCATACAAGGGTGGTGAGTTGTAGCACTTTGCGATTTCATCATTCCTTCCTTCCAATTATCTATTTATCATTGATATTGCCATTGTGGAAGTGGAAACACTTACACAAGGTTTGACTAAGGCAATCCTCTAAAATGGCCCAACATTTCCTCTCTTTGTGAATGTGAAAATCTCAGGTTAAAGAGAATTGAAGGGATCTTGAAGACAAATTCTTCATTGTTGCATTCAAAGCCCTAAATATTGTCAACAAAAGGAAACATACAAAATTATCCAACAGTGTTTCGAAAACTTTGCAAGCAAAAATGGAAGTCTCAAACCTGTCACCAAAGGACCCAAAAAGTTGAGTAGGATACCTCTACAAGGACTAAGATGCCCCTTGGTTATTGTGTCCTTCTATAGTGGCTGAAACAAGCTTTTCTAGGTTGGTAGATATCACTCTACACTTCCCAGATCCACCTACAAATTATTGTTTCCATTTGTCAGTTGTTGAGATCTTACATTTTACATATTAGGTCATATAGTATAATTAGGTTAATCAATTCCAAATCATTCCAATCCATTTCCAAGGCCCTAAGGATACAAATCCAAGTTTGATTGACTCACCTTCATGGTTGAAAGTCAATCTATTCACCTTGTTGATTTGCATTCTAATGTACATTTTAAAAAGGAGGTAATTGATCCCAGGTTTTATGCATTAAACTTAGTGTTCCCTTCTTCATATGTTACATTTTGCTAAATCTGGCATGTTAACATTATAGACCTTCTAAAATCTGAAGCAAATCATCCTAGATCTAGGTTTTGTATTGCATTGGTTTACATTGTTCATTTAGGGTTTCACTTTTGCATCATAAAGCAATAATTTTATTTTTTTTAATTACATCACATATTGCATTATAGGTTGCATTAAGGTTTGTTTCAGTTATTTAGATTAGATATACATTCATATTACATTCATTTGGTCATTAAAATCTGAAATTATTCATTGCATTCAAATTACATCTTTCATTTAGGTCAAAAACAAGTGAAAAATTACATAGTTGTGTTTCAAAATTGCACCAAATCATCATTCTCTAAATTTTGCATCTTCAAATCAGTCAATTATTGCATATTGGATCTGAAAATGGAATTTAAAATTGTACTTTGTTCTTGCATATTTGCATTTGAATCACATTATCTTAAATTGAAAAATATTGTATTGTTTGATTTCAAAATTCCATCAAAATCATCATTTTCAGGTTGTGGCATCTTAGAATCAGTCAATTATTGCACTTTATATCTAAAATTTGCATTCAAAACTTCTCAAAACATTTTCACCTTTTTTGCACACTTTCATTTTGAGGTTCATTGTCTTAAATTGAGAAAAAACAAGAAAAATATCAAGTGTTCAACCTATTTGCAAACAAAGACAACAACATAAATATTCAGATTTTTTCAGATTTTTGAACCCCTATTAGGAACTCAAATTCCCTTGGGTGTCCCTATCCTACTGTAAGTGTCTCAGGAAAATTTTGTACAAGTTTTTGTCTCTCTATTATCAATCTATTTTTGCTTACAACTATTTGCTTTGAAATTCTTAAAAGATGTTATGGTATGTGCAAGAAAGATGTCATTTTGCTTGATTTGTTACAAATTTGGGAGAAATTGTTACATTTTAGTGTTGGAAATCATCAAATTTGTAGAACAATTGTTTACATTTTCTAAAGCATTGCATAATTTGGGTAGATTAGTTTTTATTTTTGCATAAATTCAAAACCCTAGGTTGTTACAACACATTGCAAATCTATAGAGAAAGTAGCAACATGTTTTCTTTTCAAACATATGGTTTTCATAAGGTATCACATGGCTTGTATGATTTTAATCTCCCTACTTATGAGCATAATCTAAGGAAACAAAATGGAACCATTAACAAGCATGTTAGTCACTCTCCCACTTGTGAGAATATTTTGGTGCAAGAGGATGCAATCATGGACAATCATGACAATCATAGTTTTTCTTCTCCTAATACCTCTCCTACTTGTGATGAAGGTATCTTGGTGTAAGAAGACCCAATCATTGAGTTTCGTGAGAATCTTGTTTGATTCACTCCCAAAACCTCTCCTACTTAGGAAGATATTATGTCACAAGAAGATGAAATCACTAACACATTTCTTAACATCACTTTTCCTAGTCTTCATTCATCTCCCAACATCTCTCCCAATAGTGAGAATGTTTTGGGGTAAGAGGATGCAATCATTGACAATCATGAAAATCATATTTTTCCTCACTATATTTCTCCTACTTGTGACGAATGTATATTGTTGTTAGAAGATACAATCATTGAGAGTCATGGGAATCTTGTTTGTCCCTCTCCTAATGCTTCCCCCACTTGGGAAGATATTGTGGCATAATAAGATGATATCATTGATACATTTCTTTTAAAAGATAGTAAGATGGCTTGCTTAGATGAAGATGCTAAGGTCACCTAAGATCCCCCCCTCAATAGAAGATCATCAACAAGAAGTCAAATCCATTGAGGTTATGAACACACAATTGGCCATTAGATCTCCCTTGATTACTGGACCTCCTAAAACTCCTTTTGGACCTCCTAAGAGTCCTCTAATTTTTGGACCTCCTGACACTCCTTTTGGACCTCCTAAGAGTCCTCTAATTATTGGACCTCCTAAAACTCCTTTCAAACCTCTAAAAATTCCTCTAATTATTGGACCTCCTAAGTCACCTCTCATTATAAGACCTCCTAAACCTCCAGGTTCTATCTTAAACTTCACAAAACAACTCACTAGTAAACATGTGTTGCAACAACCAAGTTATCATATTGAAGCTCACACATATAAAATTAGAAACAATAAGCAACTAAAAAAAATACCAATATCCATTCCATTTCCTCAACCATACCTCCCACTTGCACCTAACATTTCATAGTGTAGTGGTAGAGAATTTGATCTTGTTGAGTAACTTTGTAACACTTCTGCTAAGATATCCTTGTGGGATTTGATTCAAACATCGCTTGCTTACCATGACATGCTTCAAAGTGCTTTGCAAAATGTTGTAATCCCTCCTAATATGCAACCAAATGATGTGGTAGCCTTGATTGAGAATATGAATTCACCTTATTTGGACATTTTCTTTCATCAAAATGAGTTGCCCCCTTTATAAATGCAAAAATAAAATGATGCTTTGATGATACTAGCTATTATTAACAGGGTTGGGATTAGATGTAACCTTATTGAAAATGGTTCAGGTATTAATGTTTGTAGTGTAAATCTTTTGGATAAAATTGGAGCTGATAAAACTTTAATTCAACCTGTTGATATACATAGATAGATAGATTGATTGATATATAAATAGATATATAGGTATAGATAGAACTATAGATAGATAGATTGATAGATAAATAGATAAATATGTATATAAATATGTGACTTGAAAATTGAATAAGATAGATTTTGGCTAACTGGCAAACCAAAGAAATCAACACATTAAATATTATTGAAGACCCATTAAATAATTCATAATGATGCTTGAATAGAACCATATTTTTCCTTGTAAAAGTGATTGTGTTTATGAACACAAAATTAGAAGTGTTCATAAACACCCTACGAGACATAAAATCCATCGAAGACAATGTGGAAGCAACCATAAAGCAAGAGAACCTTCAAACTATGGAAAACCATAGAAAAAAATTTAAAATTCATTTCAAAAGCACCAACAAAATAATATAACCTTCAACTTACAAAATGCATATTATACACCTTATAAATCAAAGAAATTATTCAAAGAAAGAAGCAACAACAAATAGGAGACAATGGTACAAGCTTAGTGAGGTTAAAAACATCACCTGGGTCGGGGAGGTGGCATAGGATGTGGCTTGTTGCATTCACCTCTATGATCCATTTCTCCAACTCAATCATGTGAGAAAAATTAAAAGGAGGTATCATGTAAGTCAAGTAGTATTGTTTACCTCAAGAGATCAAGTCAATTAGCAATGTATACCTTGGAAGAGTAATTCACCATTGATGAGCAGTTGAAGGAAGAATGGGTAGAGAAAAACATGTACGGGTGCCTAAGGTTTGTTGCACAATGTGGAGAAAAACATGTATCGGTGTGAAAGGAAACAAAGACTCCAAAAGATGCATGTAGGAAAGGGGTGAAAGTGAGTAGGATATGTGAGCTTTTGGATCATTGAATTATCTAAGGCATTGAAATTGCACACCATTCAAGCAGAGTGAACAAGACATAATTTGGCTAGGTGTCAGACTAAATATACCAACATATGTATAAGACTACAATGAAAAACAAATTTAAAGAAAGAGATGACTATATATATATATTTGTATATCATTATATTTTCTTTTCTCTACATAACTATATATATATATACAACCATGTATATGACTGAAATGAAGAAACAATTAAAACAAATAGATTACTCTCTTTATAATATATATATATATATCACCTATGTAACTATATATACCAACATATGTATATGAATGAAATAAAGAACAAATTAAAATAAATAGATTACTTTTTTTGTAATATATATATATGTTTGTATATTCGACCTTTTTAGCATTAGATCTTATGCACTTACAACAGAGTGGGTATAACAATTATATCCTCTACAACATATATGCATTGGCATTCATAAATAATATAACTCAAAACCCCATATATTTATTTATAGGTCAGTGTGTAGAACATTTACATCACATACAACATATTTTCATTCCCAAGCATAAAGAATCTAATTGAAAACCCAATAGGTTATGCACTTACACTAGACTGAATTACACAATCACATCATATACAGTAGATAGGCATTGATAGGCATAAAAAAATATAATTGAAATCACTTGATCTTATCCACTTACAACACAAATGGGTATAAATATATGTAGATAGATCGACCAAACAAAACATAGATATTGAAACATAGAAAAAGGGATCCTAGGTCCTAAATGCAAAGAACCTAGGATGCAAGGGGCCTTTTTCCAAGTTACATTAAGATGTAGATCAACAAGGTGTATGGATTGACTTTCAACCATGAAGGTAAGCCAATCGGACCTAGATCTACATCTAATTGAGGATTGGAGTGGATTGGAAATAATTGGGAATGATTAACCTAATGATCCTATATGCTCTGATATGAAAAATGCAAGATCTTGATGACTGGAAAATTGAAAACAAACAAGTTTCGACAAATTTGGAAGGTGCAGATGACAGTGTACCTACCCAAAAAAATTGGTTTGGTTGTGCATACAAGGACTCAGTCACCCATGGGTGAATGGGTCTTTGATAGGGTGTCCTAAAGTGCTTTTGGACTTCTTTGGTGTTGGATTTGAGCTTCTATTTTCCATCTGTAAAAGTGTCAGAATATCATATGACAAATTTGTAAGTGAGTTTTTGTGGCTTGAAAAGGTTTATGGAAACAATACGAAATGGGTCTTCAAGCCTTATTAAATCCTCTTCAACTTGAGATCTATACATTCACAAAGAGAGGAAATGTTGGGCCATTTTAGGGGATTTCCTTAGTCAAAACCTGTGTAAGTGTTTCCACTTCCACAATAGCAGTGTTGATGATAAATGGACAATTGAAAGGAAGGAATGATGAAATCACAATGTTCTACAACTCACCACCCTTCAATGGATACATTAAAGGGTTGAATTCATACACATATCCTCAAGGATTTGGATCTTTCTTGCTTGAATGCTTGAATGCTTTGGAGACCTACAAAATAAGTTAGCCTTCACAAAACAATGATAACTTGACAACATGAACTCACATACACTTTGACACGATGCTTGGATCTTGAATTGTTGCAATGAATCTCTGAAATTTTTCTCTTGACTTGCTCTTGATAATAAATCTTGCTCATCAAATATTCTTCTAATTTCCTCCTAGTTTCAAATGGTGAAAAGACTAGGTATTTATAGGCATTTATCCAATTTCCCAAAGATTCGATTCCAGAAGCCAACACTTGAAATTTGAATTTTGGATGTTAAAATGTTGCCAACAACATATTTGAATTTGAGTCTTGGCTAAGAAGGTGGATCCATTCACCCATGGGTGAATGGGTCCTGGCCCAAATTTCTAGGACACAGTTAGTCAGGGGTAATTTAATGATTGGATGCATTTATTCAATGCTTGTAATCCTTCAGAAAATGGTGAAAATTAGGCCTCATAATGTATAATTTAGAAAATTAGGAGCTTAATTAAGTCCAATAAATTAGGGGGGACAAAATATAATGTTAAATTGTTAAGGGGTACTATTTTAAACACTAAATTTAGCCCCCACTTTAGTGAGAGTATGAACTTACACTCAGACTCACACTAAAGTAGAGAAATATACATGAAGAGGAGTTCAAATGTATAAAATGTTGGAAAGATAGGATGACAAATTATCTAGGGGGAGAGCTCAAGCCCCTAGGATCCAAGATCCCATGGAAAACCAACATAAGCACAAAGGAACACACACATTATGAAATGTAGCAAGACTACATACACAAACATATGTGTTAGAAAACACAAAGCATACACAATGAAAAAACATGGCACAATGGAACATAAAGATGGCAATGGAGTGAAAACAAATGTGATGTACACACAAAGAAGACATGTGAAAATAAACACAACAAAACACACAAGGTTAGTACTAAAAAGGATTGAGTCGATAAGGCAAAGAGATTTAAATTGTCTAAATTACCAAACTTCATCCATCAAATAAAGAAAAATGCTCCATGAGGACTGAAGTCATACACATCACTCATGGAACACATGGCTCCACTGGCAATCAAGTTTTATTATGCTAGGTGGCCATGTTCGAGGGGGTTCATGACTCACACCATAGCAAAGTTAGATATTTGTCAAGTGAATCACAAACTAGAAGGCACACGGGCTAGTGAAGTCTGAAATTCAGTAGATGAGCCCCCAAGACAAGGATGAGAAACACACTAGGTCTACCCATAACAAGGTGCAAAAATGAGAAACACGCACTAGGTCCACAAGGAGTGCCCATAACAACCATACCAAGAGCTATACTCCTTAATAACCTTGATAAGGTGCCACAAATGATCAATGTGCTATGCCAACGCTACACTAAGTTCAACTCCCATGAACAAATTGAAGCAAAAGTTCCAAGGTTTAACGTCACGGGGGATGGATATGACAAATTTTAACATCATGGGGGACAAACAAAGACAAGGCTTAACAAATGGGTATTTCTCAATACATGAAGGTCAGACCTTAGGGAACATCATACATGATATCACCACCAAGAGAAGACTAGTCGAGGAACAAAAAATCACACCTTAGGGAACACTAGCCATAGTGTTACCACAAAGGAGAACATCATATGCCAAGAAAGATCACACTCTTAGAGGATATAAAGCCCAATATTACCACAAGGGAGACACGTGGATTAAGAAATCCATACTTTGGTTGACAAGGTCACACTTTCTAGGAAATTTATGCTATCATCACTAAGAAGGGACCATTTCCTATGCAAACAATGAGCGAGGGACTATATGCCCCCCTTAAATTGTCAACATACTTGCTATGTTGGTATTTTAAGGAGAAAATAAGGGAAGAGGGGATCCTTAAAAATAATGCACGCCTCCCCAAAATAAATTATCCTTGCCCCCAAGCATAGAGACAAGGACAACCACACCAATGACCATTATGTTGTTTTCATGAAAAGTATGGTTGCACCTAAGATTGTACCACCATGAATGGCAATGAGAAAGACACATAAAGCTACAAATGCCACATAGTGATGAGAAACATGATAGAATAAAGATCATTATTGATTAGAGGAATTAGGTGCATCAACACATGGAAGAGCACCACAATCTTTAAATTGTTGAACTTTATTACTCAAGGCCTTACATTCATTGGTAGAATCAACATGCACTCAATGATATGCGCAAAATAAGCTTTTTTTGTAGAATTTATTTCATGTTCTTAGAGGGAGAGAAATTAAGAAATCTTTGAGAAACCTCAACAAAATATTCTTGATGCAGGAGCATTTAATTCCACGTGCAATCAGTATCACAAAAAAAAATGTTTCATGAAAATGCTCAGTTTTGATTTTGTGCATCCGCAACAGGTTGAAGATTCTCAAGGTTCCTTATTCTTATCTCTCTTCAAATTACAATGATATGATATTTGCTCAATAAATATTATTGATATTAAATATTTGCTCAATAAATATTATTGATATTAAATATTTGCTCGAGAATTATTATTATTGATATTAATGGTTTATGGAAAATAAAAGAGAATTGAAGTTTAAAAATATAATGTAAAGAGAAGAAGACAAAGGGATAGAAAGTAAAGAGACAGGAAAATGAAATGACAGTGGAATCATTTTAATAAATGGAGAAACACAACGAATAAGGAGGGAGGAGAGGGAGAACAACTAAAGGATGATAAGGGAAACTACATAGGAGATAACATACAAAAACCCCATTGACTCGCGCCAAGGAGAAGATAATAGTGAAGATTTGAGCAAGAGCAGATTTAATGAATTAAGCAATAAACTTGAAAAAATCCCACACCAAGGAGAATAAGGAGGCTACAAGCAAAAATGGCAAAGAATATAGTTATGATAATCAAAATTTAAGAACTTGGAAAGGCTACACAAGGAGTGAGGGTCGATTAGAGGAAATAAATTGATGATGGGCAGCTAGTAAGTAGTGGAGAAAAGGCATGTGCCATGCCCAATGAGATATAGATTTAATATGTTGAGATGTGAACATTTATAAGGGTGACAATCTTGGTTAAGGTGATTGAAAATACATTAGCAGGGTTGCGCTGGGAGAAAATGAAGTGCAAATAACATTAATTTGAAATAGATCGAAGGTTGCATTAAAAGAGCCAAGTGAAAATGTTGAAGCTTGTGTAGGAAGGTAGAAGGGGAGTAGACAAAGCATTGAATGACCTGTAGAATGTAGGTTTGGGAGTTAAATGAAATAAAAATGCAAAGAGCTATGAAGAGGCCATGATTTATGCTTAGAGAAGAGATGAATGGACATAGCAAGAAGCTTGAGAGGAATTTGATAGAGTGTCCAATCATGGAAATTTAAAATTAACGAAATCAAGGCACAAAAGAAAAAGGAGGTGTTTTTCAAAACTCATATTTCCATAGAGATGGTCCAAGAATAAGGTAGAAGGGTGGAACACATATTAGGCAAGAGGGTTGCGCTTGTTTCATAATGAAAGTATTTGGTATGACTAGAAGTTGATGGTGGAATATAAAGAGACTAAGGTGAGCCGATGAGAGAAGCAATTGGATAGAATGGAGAGGCAAAGGAATTTCCTAGTGGTTGTAATGAAAATTTGATGAAACTTGAATAAATGAAGTTATTTGGTTTTTTTTCTTGATTTGAATGTGTAAATGTTGCAATCAAGAATCAAGTTTTAAATTGACACATGTAATTGTCAATTTTGGATTTAATCGTTAATTGAGTCATGTGTAATCTGAATTTTGTGGATTTGAGTTGAGCATGGATTTTTCGTCTTCATCAAAAGGTATCAGAGCCAATGGTCTTGAGCATTTTGGCAGATTATCGACTGTGAGGCAGTCAAAACCAGGACCTGTGGGTGGAGAGGAGAGTGAGCAGAGATTTTGGGGGCATAAGCAAATCACCAATCGTGAGGCATCTTGTGACGGAACCTATGGATTGAGGAAGTGCAAGTGAAGCTCAAAAGTATCATTATAGGTGTGCAGAGTCCTAGAAGATTAAGGGATAGAAAGCACAGAGTTGGAAGTGCAAGTGAGAAGCTTGAAAGTATCATTGCAGGTGTGTGAAGTCATAAACAATTGAGTGTGGAAAGCCTAGGAAAGTGTTGTGATAGATTACAACAGATGAAGTGGAATCTTCGTGAGATCGAGGTATGATTGCAATATTGAGGTTGCAAGGGTTGAGTGTAGTGGAGATATGTCAAAGGAGGGCATGGAGAGAACAAGATGGAGAGTATTTGGTGGAGGAGGTCGGGCTATTTGGCAAAGGAGGTCATGCTTTCAGTGATGGAGTTCGCTGGAGATTGTTTTGCAATATCAAAGGGTGATTCTAGCACTTAGCTCCACCTTTGTGAGCCCATGCTCACAAATTTCTTACCCAGCATGTTTGATGTAAGAGAATATGATTTCACATGCAATTGGCATCACAAAAAAATATTGCTTCAAAATTTTGGTAAGGTTTCATGAAAAAGCTCAGTTTTGGTTTTGTGCATCCATGATAGGTTGAAGATTCTCAAGGTTCCTTGTTCTTGTATCTCTTCAAATTAGAATGATATGGTATTTACTCGAGAAATATTATTGATATTAATTATTTGCTCAAGAATTATTATTATTGATGTTAATGGTTTATGGAAAATAAAAGAGAATTTAAGTTTAAAAACATAATGTAAAGGGAAGACAATGAAGGAGAAGAAGGTAAAGATATAGGAAAATGAAACGAAAATGGAATAATTTTAATAAAGGGAGAAACATGATGAAGGAGGGAGGAGTGGGAGGGCAACTAAAGGACGATAGGGGAAACTGCATAGGAGATAACATGCAGAAACCCCATTGACTCATGCCAAGGAAAAGACAATAGTGAATATTTGTGCAGGAGAAGATTTAATGCATTAAGCAATAAACTTGAGTAAATCCCACACCAAGGATAATAAGGAGGCCGCAAGTAATAAGGGCAAAGAATATAGTTATGATAATCAACATTTAAGAACTTGCAAAGGCCACACAAGGAGTGAGGGTTGATTAGAGGAAATAAATTTATGATGGGCGGCTAGTAAGTAGTGGAGAAAAGGCCCACACCATGCCCAATGAGATACAAATTTAAGATGTTGAGATGTGAATGTTTATAAGGGTGAAAAGCTTAGTTAAGGTGATTTAAAAGACATTAGTAGGGTTGCGCTAGGAGAATATGAAGTGCAAATAAAAGTAATTTGAAGTAGATCAAAGATTACATTAAAAGAGCCAAGTGAAAATGTTGAAGCTCGTGTGGGAAGGTAGAAGGGGAGTAGAAAAAGTATGGAATGACCTGTAGAATGCAAGTTTAGGAGTTAAATGAAAAAAACTGCAAAGAGTTATGAAGAGGCCACAATTTATACTTAGAGAAGAGACAAATGGACATAGCAAGAAATTTGAGAGGAATTTGATAGTGTCCAATCACGAACCTTTAGAATTAAGGAAATCAAGGCACAAAAGATAGAGGAGGTGTTGTTCAAAAATAATATTGCCTTAAAGATGGTGCGGGAATAAGGTAGAAGGGTGGTGCAGATTGGGCAAGAGTGATGCACTTGTTTCAGAATGAAAGTATTTGGTATGTCTGGAAGTTGATGGAAGAATATAAAGAGATTGAGGTGAGTCGATGAGGGAATCAATTGGATAAAATGGAGAGGCAAAGGAATTTCCTGGTGGTTGTAATAAAAATTTCATGAAACTTGAATAAATGAAGTTATTTGGTTTTTTTGCAATTTGAATGTGTAAATTTTGCAATCGAGAATCAAGTTTTAAATTAACATATGTAATTACCAATTTTGGATTTAATTGTTAACTCATTCGTGTGTAATTTGAATTTTTTGGATTTGAGTTGAGTATGGATTTTTTGTCTTCATAAATTCTCTTGATCAATAGTAGGGGACATTTTTTTCTCTTGTGAATGAAAACTTGCTTACTTATCACAAGATGTCATACACACAATAGATGATAAAGCATTAGATGAAGATGGAGATGAAGGTTAGAAACCTAGACCTTGTTTGGAAAAGTATGGTATAAACTTCACTTGATCCCTAACATTTTGTTTCATGTTTTCATTGCATCCATGTTTAGAAATAATTTTGTATCCAAGACCATAACATGCTTCCAACTCAGATGAAGAGATTTTATCTACACGCTTCCAAGAAATCTTGGCTTCTTCCTGAGCACACAAATCTTTTTTAAGTTTTTTATAGTTATGCATCTTCCTCTCATGAGATACAGGAGTTGAAGAGCCCCCATAATCGTCATGGGATGATGTTGTTGACGTAGAACCATGTTGAGCAAATGAAACACAAGATTGTTTTGGTTTAGGTTGTGAGATTTTGTACTCTCCCATAAAGGAGGGTGTAAAATCTAATGAACCCCATCATCATCTAATATTTTTGTTGTAGGTGAAAGACAATTAGAAGTATTATCAACTTGTATAAGTTCTACCATTATTGAAGTTGGAATCAATGTATTAAGAGAGTTGGAAGTATTGTGTTTAGCTTTGGCTTGTAACTTATAACTCTCTTCATCTCCTTTAATTGTGCATATATTGTTGGTATATTCATACTTCATCTCACAGTGAAGAGTAGACAAGACTCCCTTCTTGGCATGAATCCATAGTCTACCTAGGAGAAGGTTGTATGCAAGAGGTCCTGACATGATATGAACAAGAGTAGGAAAAACCATGGGTCCAACCTCAATGGGTAATGTGATCATTCCTAATGGTTTCTTATTAACATTTTCAAAGCTACAAATATTAATATCATTAGGTTCTATAAGATTCTTTTCCACACCAATTTTATCTAGGAGGTCAATGCTACAAACATTAAGACCCACTCTATTGTCTATGAGGGTATGCCTAACTTCATTTTTATTAATGATCACCTTTATCATTAAGGCCTCATGTTTTTTTTAGATCTCAAGTGAGGATAATTCATGTTGAGGGAATGAAATATCTAACTTTTTCATTTGTATACAATCAACTAAGGTGGCTACATCATTCAGTTTAACAAGAGATGAGATATCAACCTTCTGTAAAATTTCTTGGAGCATCCTATTGTATGTAGGTGATGTTTGAATCAAATCCCAAAGGGGGATGTTTTTTGGAGTATGATGAAGTTTCTCAACAAGATACTCTCTAACACTATGCTAAGTAATGTTATATGTGTGAGAAAGTATTTGATAACTTGGTTGTTGCGACACATGATTACTAGTGAGTTGCCTTCTAAAGTTCAAGATACTTCCTAGAGATTTTTTTTAATTTTGGGGTGGTCCTATGATGGGAGGTGAACCAATTGTTACTCAAGTGTGTTCATAACCTCAACTAAGTTATCTATATGTTGATTACCTTCTATTGAGGGTGGATCTAATGCCATCTTAACATCTTCATCTATGCCATCCATCTCAATATTTGTTTAGAGAAATGTCTTAATGATTTCATCCTCCTATGCCACAATATCTTCCCAAGTAGGAGAAGTATTGGGAGAGAGACAATAAAGATTCTTACAATAGTCAACAATTGGATCCTCTAACACCACGTTGCCTTCTTCATAAGTGGTTGAGGTATCGAGAGAAGAATAACTATGATTGTCATGATGGTCCATGAATTTATCCTCTTGTACCAAAGTGTTCTTGCAAGTAGGGAAGATGTTGGGAGGTGAATGAAGATTAGGCAAAATAATATTTAGAATGTGTAAATGATTTCATTTTCTTGTGTTAAGATACTCTCGCAATTAGGAGGGATGATGCATATGTGTTTGGTTCACTTGGTTTCCAAGTGATTTTGATCAAATTTGAATAAAAGAGAGTTCAGTGTGACAAAGGCATTCAATGTTTTTCTCTGCATTTATTCATACTTGAAGATATGATCATGTGGTTTGAATGTGATGATAAAAGGTGTTTATGGGTGCCATATCTAGATTTTAAGGTTTTGGATCGTATTGTAGTGGAAGATGTGTTTGACAGTATGTTTGTTTCGTGAAACAAGGTGTCTGGGAGAAATGAGATTGCTTCGTATTTCTTTTTAGTGAAGGTTCTAGTGTTGCAGATCTAGGGACATGCTTATATTGATTGTGTCTACCTTCTCTTGAAGTTTCAGGTGTTCAACTATTCCACAAAGTTTTTTGGTGTTTTGAATGTTTGTGCCAGTGTGTCTAGTTGCATAGAATGAAGGTGTTCTTGAGTTTTAGGTGGTTGCAATAGTAGTGCAAAATATTCTAATGATGCTAAAATATTCTAATATGTTGTATAGATGTTGTGGAGTGTTGATATGTGGTCCATGAGATGTTTCCAGACCTTGATAAGTGTGTTTGGAGTTGCTTGTTAGTGTTAGTGTAGGTTTGGTTGACTTGGTGTGCTAGCACTAATTATAGAGGATAATTGTTGCTTAAGGAAATGTTGAGAAGCGTGTTGGTGTAGATTTGAGTCCCAAATAAGTAGTGGAATAGTTTGGATTCACTTATTTATATTGTGGAAGTGTTTGGTGCTGACCTATTTGATGTTGCACAGTTGAGGTGCATACAATTCTTTAAGGTTAACTTAATTGAGATTGTTTTAGGTCACGAATGGTATAAATGCAAGGAGAATTTTTATGTGGATTATGGAGTAGAGTGTGTGATGTAAAATATGAGAAAGTGATCAAGTGTGTTGATTTGAGTGTGAGCCTTAATTCCTATGACTTCCTAATGTAGTGAGTAGAAGGTGTCTACATTTTAGTCTGTTTGATGAGTTGTTTGTGCTTCAGTGGAACTATACCTTCATCATATGAGAGATGCATTATTAGAAGTTAAAATTGGAAGTAAGCCACCCCTTCTTATATTCTTCTTTCTTCTGGACAGTGAGTCCTTTTACAGTGAGCCACCGATAGTAAGCCTTTCTTTATCTTTCTGGGCAGTGAGCCCTTTGTAGTGAGCCTTATTGTATTTAGTGTTGCAATTCCTATATTAGTGAGCTAATCCTCATCGTGGTTTTTCCCTTCTTGGGTTTTCCATGTAGATTTGTTGTTCTTATGTGTTTGGATGTGTTTGCATTAGTATTTCATATGTTTACATTCTACTAATGCATATTAAGGGTCTAATGGTGGATAAGGGTTTAAGGGCTAATGCAAACCTGAATGTTGATGAGGACTTTTGATGTTTTAAAGTATACAATTGATTCAACCCTCCTCTTAGTTTTCCTATGCATCTAAAAAGTGGTATCAGAGTTGTGGTTCCCAGGAAGAAGCTTAACTGCTTGAGGTAGATTTGGATGGCGCATGGGAAATATGTCAAAGCTCCCTTGTTTGATGGAAAAAAATTTACCTGTTGGAAAGCTAAGATGGAGTCCTTTTTGGTTTCTATTGGATTTGGTAGTCTGTTGAAAAAAATTATACTATGCCTGCAAATGATCCAACAAGTGACGATGAGATCAAGGATTATGAAAACAATGGAAAAGCAAGGAATGCAATCTTGAGTGGTCTTTCTGATTTTGAACTTGGAAAGGTGATAATTATGAAGTCTGTTAAAGATATCTTGGAAAAGTTGGAAGGAATCTATGAAGGAGATGACAAGGTCAAACAAGAAAAGATGTTAAACTACAAAGCTAGATTTGAAATCCTGAGGATGTTTGAAGATGAATATATTATTGCCTACATGCACAAAGTCGATGAAGTTGTCAATGCCATCAATGATCTTGGTGGAAAGCTGGATGAAAGTGAAGTTGTGAAAAAGGTATTAAGAACTCTACCTAAATATTATAGCCCTAAAGTTTCTGCTATTGAGGAAGCTCAAAATTTGGATAATTATTCTAGAGATCAGATGTTTGGTGCTTTAACTTCTTTTGAAATGAGAGATTTTGTTAGGATGTTACAAACAAAGAAACTATTTTTAAAGTCCGCAAAGTGGAAAATGATGATGGATCAGATCCAAATGATCTTGATGAGGTGGAAGAAAAAATTGTGAGGAGATTGAAAAAGGGTACTAGAAAATACAGAGGTAAGCTACCTTTCAAATTTTTCAATTGTGGAAAGATAGGTCATTATGTATCTAAATGTCCAATCAAAGTTACTAATGACAAACAAAAGGATCATAAGGGTAAATTTTTCAAAAAGAGTTATTATGTTGAAAAGGACAATGGTGTATCTAATAATGAAGAATCATATTATCCAGATGAAGGAAGTGATGAATGCTTGTTCATGGCTTTAAATGTTGGAACTAGTTCCACTAATATTGAAAGGTGTGTGAAGGAAAGTGCTCTGAAAATAGGCCATAATAGTGAAGGAACTATTCTAATTTATTTCCATGCTAGAGAGGAGAAGAATTACTAGATCATTGATAGTGGATGCTCAAATCATATGGTAGGTGATAATAGAGTTTTTTAAGCTTGAAAAGTATGATGTTGGTTTTTTTAAGTTTGGTGATGATACATCTGCTAAGATCTGTGAAAAAGGTTCAATTAGTTTTGATGGCAAGCATAATATAGATGACGTTCTTTATATCAAGGGTCTCTGGCATAATCTTCTAAGTGTAGGAAAAATGTGTAGCGAAGGATATAATCTTATATTTCAAAATGGTGGTTGTGAAATCAGAAAAGTAAGCTCTAATATTCTAGTTGTTGCTAGAACAAGGACAAAAGGTAATGTCTATCAACTCAAAGGTAGTGGTACAAAGTGCTTTATGTCTCAAACTAATGAAAGTTGGCTATGGCATAGAAGAATGGGTCACATTAATTTTGATAGCCTAGTAAGGATAATTTATACTTATGTTGTGAGAGAATTGCCAAAGATTACAAAGCCTATCAATGAAATCTCCAAATAATGTCAAGTTGGAAAGCACACAAAGACAAGATTCATGACAAAGGAATATTCTACCACAAGTCCCTTGAAATTAGCGTATACAGATCTATGTGGGCCTACTAAAATTAGAAGCTCGTGGTGACAAGTATTTCATGTTATTAATTGATGATTATTCTTGAATGGCTTGGGTTACATTTCTTAAACAAAAATTAGAAGCTCTAGACAAGTTTAAAGCATTTAAGGCTATGGTTGAGAATGAAATGAATTTGAAAATAAAATTTTGATAGAGGTGGTGAGTTTACTTAAAATGAGTTTAACATTTTTTGCGAAGATCATGGAATAAGAAGACATTTACCAGCCCCTAGAGCTCCTCAATAGAATGGAGTTGTGGAAAGGAAAAATAGAACAGTTCAAGAAGTATCTAGGAGAATGATGAAGAAAGCTAATCTTTCGAATGCCTATTGGAGAGAAGCAATTCATATTGCAGTCTACATTCTTAATAGAGTTCAAACAAGAGCGAAGAGCTCAAAGACTCCGTATGGGTTATGGTATGGTAAACCCCCTACTATGAAATATCTCAAAGTTTTTGGAAGAAAATGCTATATTAGAAGAGATGAAGAAAACTTAGCAAAGTTTGAAGCAAGATCTGATGAAGGAATCTTCCTTGGATACTCTATAAGAACCAAGGCCTTTGGTGCTATAACAAAAGATTGAAGAAGATTGTTGAGAGTGCAAGTGTCAAAGTGGATGAAGAACCACATCAAAAATTAGTATTGATAGAAGGATATGAATCTAATGAATCCCCTTGCAGTGAAGAAAAAAAGGCTAAAGACAAAGGAAAAGAGTTAATATTTGAAGAGGAAGAAGCTCCATAAAAGACGTAAGACTCCTAAGTATGTGTAGAAGAATCATTCAAAAGATCAAATCATTGGAGACAAGAGAAAAGGTGTGTTGACAAGGAGAAAAGCTGCTATGACAAAGGGACAAGTAAATTTTTGCTTACTTTCTAAGGTGGAACCAAAAATAGTGATTGAGGCGTGTAGAGATAAGAATTGGATCAAAGCAATGAAGGAAGGGTTAGAACATATAGAGAAGAATTTGACTTGGGAATTGGTCCCAAGATCGATAAACAAGAATGTGATTGGTACTAAGTGGGTATTCCAAAACAAGCTAAATGAAGATGGAAAAGTTGTCAGGAACAAGGCTAGACTTGTGTGTAAGGGTTACTCATAGGTTGAAGGTATAGGTTTTGCTGAAAATTTTGCTTCGGTTGTAAGAATGGAAGCTATCGGGATGTTTTTAGCTTTTGTAGCACATAAATATTTCAAATTATATCAGATGGATGTGAAGTCTTCATTCTTGAATGGTGAAATGGAAGAAGAGGTATACATTGAACAACCAAAAGGTTTTCAGTTGGCAGAAGATACAAATATGGTCTGTAGATTGAAGAAAGCATTGTATGGATTGAAGCAAGTTCCTAGAGCTTGGTATGCAAGGTTAGGTAAGTACTTGTTGTAACAAGGATTCATAAAAGGTACTATAGGTAGTAATTTGTATTTCAAAATTGAAGGAGAATAAATATTAATTGTGGTGGTATATGTTGATGACATAATCTTTGAAGGAAATGAAGGTATGTGCAAAAGGTTTGCAGAGGAAACTTAGAAAGAATTTAAAATGTCAATATGTGGGGAGATGAATTTCTTCCTTGGTTCGCAGATCAGTCAATCAAATAAAGGTATATTCATATCACAATCTAAGTATGTTAAGGAAATATTGAATAAGTTTGAAATGGATGAATCTAAACCAGTATGTACTCCTATGGTTACTGGTTGTAAGTTGAGCAAGAATGATGAATCTCTTAAGACAGATTAAAGCAAGTATAGATCAATGATTGGTGGATTGTTACACCTTGTTGCTACTAGACCTGATATAATGCATTCAATTTGTCTTGTGGCTAGATTTCAAGAAAATCCTAGAGAATATCATGTTGCAACAGTGAAGAGGATATTCAGATATTTGAAGGGCACTCTGAATTATGGTTTGTGGTATCCTAAGAATACCAGATTCTCTTTGAGTGCATATACAGATGCAAATTGGGTTGGATGTGCATATGACATGAAAAGTACAAGTGGTGGTGCTTTCTTTCTTGGAGGTAGGTTGGTTTCATAGATAAGAAAGAATCAAGATTCAATGTCATTATCTACTACATAAGCAAAATATATTGCAACAAAATCATGATGTACATAGGTATTATTGATGAAGCAAACATTGAAGGATATCAAAGTTTCATATGATGAACCTATTTCTATCATGTGTGACAATACAAGTGCAATCAATATTTCAAAGAATTTGGTAATGCATTCAAGAACAAAATATATCTCAATCCGGTATTTTTTGAGAGAGAAAGTCAAGTAGAGGGTGAGGTGAGGTTGGAGTATGTACCTACTAAGGATTAGGTTGCTGATATTTTCACAAAGGCTCTTCCAAAAGATACTTTTGTGTATCTTCGGGAGAAGTTAGGGGTTATTGCCCCTCCTTCTTTCAACTAGATGCATAAGTTTATGCATCTGTCTGGGAAGCATTTCAAGATACATTATTGGTACTAGACTGATTTTGAAGGCTACCTCTTAGGGGGAGTAGGTAGTAGTGGTTGTTGGATGATGCAAAATAGTAAAAAGAGTTCAATGTAGGAAAAAGAGTTGGATGAGTCTATGACCCTTTGCCATTGATGTCAAAGGGGGAGAGAGAATATAAAAAACATGGAGAGAGTTAAAGTGGTTGATAACCATAAGGAGAGAGAATCTAAAAATCATGGAGAGAGTTAGTGCAAAAGTGAATATGGTCTGAAGACCATAAGGGGAGAGAGTATGGAAAATTATTGTGTTGTAGGAGAGGAAGTATATGAAGAGAAAGGATGAAGAGTAAATAGTTTTCCCAGTCAGGGGGAGTACTGCTTATTGCAATATTGTTGTTGGCTACTTTTTTTATTGATGGTTTTTCAGAAAGTAGGTGTTTCCATCAATGACAAAGGGGGAAATTGTTGGAAGTTTGGGGATGATGGAAGCTTGAGTTGTTTGTGAGTTGCTTTGGTGTTGTCATTGATGTCAACCCCTTGTATGAAGAGAGTGTTGGAGTGTTGCTAGTGTTTTCATTGATGTCCTACTTCAGTGTAGTTGTAGAGGTTGTTGGCCTAACTTGTGTTGGGAGAGATTGTTGATGTTGAAGAGAATTGCACTATGTGGTTGTGTTTCTAGTGCAGGAGCACCCATAGGTTGCCATAGGTTGTCTAGGAAACCTAAGCAAAAACTAAGCAATATTTTATGACATTTTTTTTGTGTTTTGATGAAGGTCATGTTGAACACTGAGTAGGTGTAATAGAGTTGAAGTTCAAATGAGGCTTAGGATTATTGTAAGGTGCAAAGAGGGCTAAAAGGTTGTCTTGCAACTGTGCAACATTTGAAATGTTGCTCAACAATGTTGATAGTTGGAGCTACAACTGACCAAGAAGAGCCCAAGGGAGAGGATAATTGAATGGTGACCCTATTTATGGGATACCTCGGCATTGGAGTGAAGTTGGAAGCCTTTCATATTGTTTAAGTTTTTGAAATCAAGGAAAAAAAAGCATATGTGAATTCTGTTTGAAATTTTTGGTTTTTGGCATTGTTGTGATGTTTTGATGGATTAGTTTGGCACTGTAATTTGTGCATGATGTAGGGTAGTTTCTCTTTGTGTACTATGTGGAATTAGATAGTTTGTTTGTTCAGTTTCAAGCATTGTTTGTAAATAGTTTTGTGTTCTACCCTGTTGCTGGTCTGAACCAGGCAGTTTGTAAAGAATGGAGTGTTAGTTCACTTTCCCACCGTACAAATTGTACGGCCCTTTGGGATTAGTGACTAGACTCCATGGATGTACATATAGTAGGGTTTAGAGTCTTTGAAAACACATGAGCTTTTGATGGAGTCTTCTCCTAGGCGAGCCAGAGAAGAGCCCGGTTAGGAAAGACCATAGTGCAGAGGTGTTAACTTAGGGTCAAATTTCCTCTTGGAGAAAGAAGATATGAGTCTTACCAAGGTATGGTAAAGAGGAGGAGACCCTATCAATCCATTTGTGAGGGGAAAACTTAGGAAGTTGTAGAGAAGCTAGGAAATGGCTTAAACAAACCTTAGTTTTGCTCATCTTCAGGTTAGGGTATTGTACGGCCAGCTGTGGCCCAAAACACCAAAAATCTTTGAGAGGTGGGCATAGGGACCAGGAATCCTAAGAAAAGATTGGGGGTTACTTGGAAGGACTTTGGGAAAAACCCTAATTTCTCGGAGAAGGAGACCTAATAGGACTAGTAGCCTTCTAGGCCTAATGAAGGAGTTTGGTGAAAGCGACCTGCAGATGGAGCTAGGTGGATCCCTAATACCCCTAGTAAGATGGATTAAAGTCTTTGGAAGCACCTCCACACCTCTATAAAACTATTTCAAGAAATTGGAGGTTAGTAGCCTTTAAGGTAGATTAAGGGCTAAAGGCTAGTGTTACAAGATTGCATGAAGTTTAGACTTGGGAGAGGGAACTTGTTGATATTTGGGTTGGCAAGGAGAATTAGGGGATCCTATAGGTTGCAAGGTGAAGAAAGACACCCTAGAAGTCTTCTAAGAAAGACTTAGAGCATGAATCAGTGAGTGATTCATCCAACCTCCCTATCAGATTGGTATCAGAGCAACAAAAGATTTGGGATTGATTATTGTATGTCAGAGATTGAGTCTAGTGGTTCTACAATCATGGTGACAAATATAGAATTGGCCAAGAAGATCGAAGATCAGGAGGAAGACAATAGGCTATTGAGGGAAAGAATAGCCCAACTTGAGCAAGCAATGAGTAATGTGTAGACCAAGACCAATGAGGTCAGTGATAAATTGGAAGGAAGAGTACCCAAGAGTGAAGAGGTTGCAGAGGAAGACAAGACCCCTGAACCTGACCCTGTTTTGCAAGAAGAGACTTTCTTGAAGGCATTGAAGGCTATGAGTGGGAAAGCACTTGAAGGCATACCACTGTTTAGTGGAAAATTGGAAGTAGATCTAGTCATGGACTGGATAGAGGGAATGGAAAACCATTTTGAGTGTGATGGAGTCACCGAAGCACAGAAGGTAAAGGTGGAAAAATCAAAACTGAGAGGTTCGGCTTTGACATGGTGGAAGTTCATCCAGATAGAGAGAGAAAAGGAAGGCAAGAAACCTATTTCCACTTGGAAGGGAATGGTTGACAAAGTGAGAGAGGCATACATGCCAGATGACTATGAAATTCAATTGCATAAGAAAAGACAGAGCTTGAGACAAAGAGACCAAGATGTAAATTCCTATACAGAGGAGTTTCAAAAACTTTGCATGAGGTCTAATGTATCTGAGGATGCAAACCTTAAGGTGGCTAGATACCTTAATGGTTTGAAGTGGAACATACAAGAAGAGATGACTCTTCTAAGTCCCAAAATAGTGCACCAATGTTATCAATTGGCTATAAAGATAGAAGATAAAAGTAAGAGGAAACAAGATCAAGCTTCCAAGAGCAGAGGAAAAGGAAGAGATCAAAGAGGACATAGAGGTGGATACCAAGGTAGAGGGACTGAACAAAGAAGTCAGGGAGAGTCTAAAATCATAGAGCATGGAAGTGAAACAAATTCTAGAGGAGGTTATGGCAGAGGTAGAGGATCTCAAGGAGGTTCTAACAGAGGAAGAGGTGTAGGCAGAAGTAACTCTTACTTTGCTAGCATGAAGTGTTATAATTGTGGTCAAGTGGGACATCCTGCTTATAGGTGCCCGAAGAAAGCATCTTCTTCTAACACAGAAAAGAGATTAACATATGCTCAAGAAGACACTATGAGTGTCAAATCTCCAAAGGTTAATCATATTGAGTCAGAAATGGGGGAGAACTTGATGTTTAGAAGGGTTCTAATCAGACAGCCAGTCAAGGAGGAGTCAAAGCAAAGGAGAGCCTTATTTAGAGTGAGATGCAAAATACTTGGGAAGGTGTGCAAAGTCATAGTGGATTCAGGATCCACTGATAACATCATCTCAGAGGAAGCAGCGAGGAAGTTAAAATTGGAAAAGATGCCCCATACTAATCCTTACAAGGTGACATGGTTGAATAAAGGGCAGAGTGTTCTTGTGAATGAGCAAACATCAGTGGAATTCTCCATTGGAGGATACAAAGACAAATTGGTTTGTGATGTGTTGCGTATGGATGCATGCCATGTTCTATTGGGCAGGCCATGGCAATATGACATAGGAGTTATTTATGATGGAAAGGAGAACACCATCTCATTCAAGAAGGATGGTAAAACATTCAAGTTACAGTCACTGTTGGATGAAGAAGAAGTACAGTCAAAGACCCCTAGTGTCTTGTTAAGCAGTGGCAAGGAGTTTATCAACACTCTTTAGCAAGGAGGTGAAGGATATGTTATTATGGTGCAACCCAAGGAAGAAGAAAAGACTAAGAAGATAGCTATGCCAGGAGAAGTCTAGAAGTTACTTGAGAAGTTTAAGGACATAGTAAGTGATGGGACACCAACAACATTACCTCCAAAGAGAGCTATCAGTCATTAGATTGACTTCATACCAGGGGCTTCATTGCCGAACAAACTAGCCTATAAACTCACACCAGATCATAACCTAGAAGTGGCTAGGCAAGTGTAGGAGTTAGTAGACCAAGGACTAATCAGGAAGAGCATCAGTCCATGTGCGGTACCAGTGGTCTTAGCAACCAAGAAAGGTGGTAAGTGGAGGCTTTGCACTGACTCTAGGGCTATCAATTGGATTACAATCAGATACATGTTTCCTATTCCTAGGATAGAGGATTTGATGGACTATCTTGGAGGGGAAAAGTACTTCACTAAGTTGGATCTCAAGAGTGGATACCACCAGATTAGAATCAAAGATGGGGATGAATGGAAGATAGATTTTAAGACAACTGATGGGTTGTATGAGTGGAGAGTTATGCCATTTGGCCTCTCAAATGCCCCTAGCACATTCATGAGGCTCATGAATGAAGTGCTTAAGAATTTCACAGGGATATTTGTGGTAATGTATCTAGATGATATACTCATATTTAGTAAGACAACAGAGGAACATTTGAAGCATGTGGAGATGGTACTTAACAGGTTGCAAGAGGAGAGGTTAGCCATCAATCTAGAAAAGTGTGAGTTCTTCAAGCAAGAACTTGTGTATCTGGGGTTTGTAGTATCCCAAGGGTCATTGAAGATGGACCCAAGCAAGGTGGAAGCTATCCTAAATTGGCCTACACCAACCACCAGGATAGAGGTAAGGATTTTTCATGGGTTGGCTCAGTTTTACAGAAAATTTATAAGAAACTTTAGTGGCATTTGTGCACCAGTGCTTGATACTATCAAGGGTGGTCTAAAGACTAAATTTAAATGGACTCTTGAAGCAGAGAAGGGTTTTGAGAAGTTGAAACAAGAAGTGGCAACCCAACCCATCCTTTTGCTACCTAGCTTTGATAAGCTATTCATAGTGGAATGTGATGCCAGTGGAATTGCAGTAGGAGGAGTACTAAGCCAAGAAGGCAGACCTATAGCTTTCTTTAGTGAAAAGCTCAATGAGGCTAAAAAGAAGTACTCTACTTATGACCTAGAGTTATATGCTCTAGTGCAGTCTCTTAGGAAGTGGAGACATTATCTCCTACCTAAGGAGTTTGTAGTGTTCACGGATAACCAGGCACTTAGCTACATCAACACACAAGAAAAGTTAAGTAATAGGCACTTGAAATGGATGGAGTACCTCCAAGCCTTTACTTTTACTATCAAACACAAGAAGGGACAGTTGAACAAGGTAGTAGATGCACTAAGTAGGAGGTTGCTGACAGTGTAGGAGATTCAATTCAAAAGCATTGGGATAAAGAGTTTCAAGGATCTCTATGGAGAAGATGAAGACTTCTCTGAAGCATATAAGGTATGTTCTGATTTTGCTAATCATTTTCACAGTCAATTCTCAGAGTATACACTGCAGAGTGGAATTTTATTCAAGGGGAATCAGTTGTGTGTTCCCAAAGGTTCAATGAGAGAGAATCTCATCTAGGAAAAGCACAATGGTAGTCTCAGTGGTAATTTTGGTATCAACAAGACAATGGAATTAGTGCCGAGGTTCTATTATTGGCCCAAGTTGCCAAGGGATGTCAGAAGGTATGTGGAGCAGTGTGTAGTTTGTATGAAAGCCAAGGGGGGAGCTAGCAATGCAAGTTTGTATCAACCTCTACCTATTCCCAATAGACCATGGGAATGCATTAGCATGGACTTTGTTGTAGGACTCCCTAAAACTAAGACAGGGTTTGATAGTGTTTATGTGGTGGTAGATAGGTTCAGTAAAATGAGTCACTTTGTTCCTTGCAAGACCACCCATGATGCTAGTTATATTTCTCATCTTTTCTTCAAAGAGATTGTGAGGATCCATGGATTACCATTGAGCATAGTATCAGACAGAGATGTGAAATTTATGAGTCATTTTTGGAAAACTCTATGGAGCAGACTGGGTACTAACTTATCTTTTGGATCAGCTTACCATCCTCAGACAGATGGACAAACTGAGGTGATAAATAGAGTGTTAGGCAACCTTCTAAGATGCCTAACCAAGGAGTATGGTCAGACATGGGACTTGGTCATATCATAAGCTGAATATGCCTACAATGACAGTGTGAACAGGACCACAGGTAGGAATCCTTTTGAGATAGTATATGGTATGCACCCAAGAGGTGTGTGTGAGCTCAAAGATCTAGGAGCTATGGAGCATAGGAGTGGCCATGCAGAGGATTTCTCTCAGACCATGAAGGAGATTCAGGAGCAAGTGAAGAAAATAATCACAGAGGCCACTCACAAGTTGAAAACTAAGGTGGATATGTCTTGGAAAGATATCCAATTTACAGTAGGTGACTATGTCATGGTCCATCTCAACAAATCCAGATTGTAGAAGGAAGTTCCAACAAAGTTGCAGATGAAGAGAGTGGGACCATCTAAAGTAATAGCTAAGTATGGAAAGAATGTTTACAAGGTGGAGCTTCCTGCAAACTTAAGTATTTCACCAGTGTTAATGTAGCTGACTTGATCAAGTATAAAGGACCAGTGACTTATATGGATCTGAATAGTATGGATGTCTTGGAGGATGTGAGTACTGTAGTCTTACCTCCTAAGGACAAGCTGCAAGCAGCTAGGATCTTTGAATCCAGAGTGAAGAAGTCTACTCAGCACAAGGTGTACATGGAACATCTCATACAGTGGAAAGACAAACTAGAGTTTGAGGCTACATGGGTGGAAGAAGCTCATTTCAAGAAGTATGGCATTGATCTGTCTCTGATCTCTCCCCACATTCCTTAGTGTTTGTGCAGAGGGGGGAGAATGGTGCAAGAGCACCCATAGGTTGCCATAGGTTGTCTAGGAAACCTAAGCAAAAACTAAGCAATCTTTTATGACATTTTTGTTGTGTTTTGATGAAGGTCATGTTGACCATTGAGTAGGTGTAATAGATTTGAAGTTCAAATGAGGCTTAGGATTATTGTAAGGTGCAAAGAGGGCTAAAAGGTTGTCTTGCAACTGTGCAACATTTGAAATGTTGCTCAACAATGTTGATAGTCGAAGCTACAACCGACCAAGAAGAGCCCAAGGGAGAGGATAACTGAATGGTGACCCTATTTATGGGATACCTCAACATTGGAGTGAAGTTGGAAGCCTTTCATATTGTTTAAGTTTTTGAAATCAAGGAAAAAAAAGCATATGTGAATTCTGTTTGAAATTTTTGGTTTTTGGCATTGTTGTGATGTTTTGATGTATTAGTTTGGTACTGTAATTTGTGCATGATGTAGGGTAGTTGTTCTTTGTGTACTGTGTGGCATTAGATAGTTTGTTTGTTCAGTTTCAAGCATTGTTTGTAAATAGTTTTGTGTTCTACCTTGTTGTTGGTTTGAACCAGGCAGTTTGTAAAGAATGGAGCATTAGTTCACTTTCCCGCCGTACAAATTGTACGACCCTTTGGGATTAGTGACTAGACTCCATGGATGTACGTATAGTAGGGTTTAGAGTCTTTGAAAACACAGGAGCTTTTGATGGAGTCTTCTCCTAGGCGAGCTAGAGAAGAGCCCGGTTAGGAAAGACCATAGTGTAGAGGTGTTAACTTAGGGTCAAATTTCCTTTTGGAGAAAGAAGATATGAGTCTTACCAAGGTATGGTAAAGAGGAGGAGACCTTATCAATCCATTTGTGAGGGGAAAACTTAGGAAGTTGTAGAGAAGCCGGGAAAGGGCTTAAACAAACCTTAGTTTTGCTCATCTTTAGGTTAGGGTATTGTACGATCAATTGTGGCCCAAAACCCCAAAAATATTTGAGAGGTGAGCATATGGACTAGGAATCCCAAGAAAAGATTGGGGGTTACTTGGGAGAACTTTGGGAAAAACCCTGATTTCTCGGAGAAGGAGACCTAATAGGGCTACTAGCCTTCTAGGCCTAATGAAGGAGTTTGGTGAAAGCGACATGCAGATGGAGCTAGGTGGATCCCTAATACCCCTAGTAGGATGGATTAAAGTCTTTGGAAGCACCTCCACACCTCTGTAAAAATATTTCAAGAAATTGGAGGTTAGTAGCCTTTAAGGTAGATTAAGGGCTAAAGGCTAGTGTCACAAGATTGCACCAGGTTTAGACTTGGGAGAGGGAACTTGTTGATAGTTGGGTTGGCAAGGAGAACCAGGGGATCCTAAGCAATAAGAGATCCTATAGGTTGCAAGGTGGAGAAAGACACCCTAGAAGTCTTCTAAGAAAGACTTAGAGCATGAATCAGTGAGTGATTCATCCAACCTCCCTATCAGTTTTGATCAATGTTTTCATTGTTGTATGTGATAAGTAATGATGTAAATTTATTTGGTTCACTCGGTTTCCAAGTGCTTTTGATAAAATTTGAATAAAAGAGAGTTTAGTGTGATAGTGTGGTGTTCAGTGTTTTGCTTTGCATTTCTTCATGATTGAAGATATGCTCATGCAATTTGGATGTGATGATCAAAGGTGTTCATAGGTGTTTACAGGTGTCATATCTAGAGTTTTATGTTTTGGATCGTACTATAGTGGAAGATGTGTTTAACAATATGTTTGTTTGGTGAAACAAGGTGTCTGAGAGAAATGAGATAGCTCCACATTTCTTCACAGTGAAGGTTTTGCTATTGTGGATCTAGGGACATGCTTATATTGACTGTATCTACCTTCCCTTGAAGTTTCAGGTGCTGAGCTATTCCACAAAGTTGTCTGGTGTGTTGAATGTCTGTGCTAGTGTGTTTGGTTGCACATAATGAAGGTGTTCTTGAGTTTCAGGTGGTTGCAGTAGTAGTGCAGAATATTCTGATGATGGAATATTCTAAGATGTTGTGGAGTATTTATATGTGGTCCATGAGATGTTTCCAGACCTTGAGAAGTGTGTTTGGAGTCTCTTGTTAGTGTTAGTGTAGGTTTGGTCAGCTTGGTGTGCTAGCACTAATTGTGTCTCAAGATAATAATTGCTTGAGGAAGTGTTGAGAAGCGTGTTGGTGTAGATTTGGTTCCCAATTAAGTAGTGGCATGGTTTGGCTTCACTTATTTATTTTGTGGAAGTGTTTGGTGCTGACCTATTTGATGTTGCACGGTTGAGGTGCATACATTTCTTTAAGGTTAACCTAATTGAGATTATTTTAGGTTGCAGATGGTATAAATGCAAGGAAAATTATTGTGTATATTGTGGAGCAAAGTGTGTGATGTGAAAGATGTGCAAGTGATCAAGTGTGTTGATCTGAGTGCCAACCTTAATGCTTATGGCTTCCTAATGCAGTGAGTAGAAGGTGTCTACCTTTTAGTCTGTTTGATGAGTTGTTTGTGCTTTAGTGAAACTGTACCTTTGACATATGAGAGATGCATTATTAGTAGTTAAAATTTGTAGTGAGCCACCCCTTCTTCTATTCTTCTTTCTTCTAAATAGTGAGTCCTTTGGTAGTGAGCCTTTCTTTATCTTTCTGGGCAGTGAGCTTTATTGTATTTTGTGTTGCAATTCATATATTAGTGAGCTGATTTTCACCATGGTTTTTCCCTTCTTGGGTTTTCCACATAAATCTAGTGTTCTTATGTGTTTGGATGCATTTGCATTATTGTTTCATATGTTTACATTCTTCTAATGCATGTTAAGAGTTTAATGGTGGATAAGGGTTTAAGGGCTAATGCAAATTTGAATGTTGATGAGGGTTTTTGATGTTTTAAGGTATATAACTGATTCACCCACCTCCCAGTTTTCTTGTGCATCTAACAAACCCCATGCAAGTTTTTCCAGTTCCATAATGGCAATGTTGATGATAAATGGATAGTTGAAATGAAGGAATGATGAAATCACAATGTGCTACAACTCACCACCCTTCAATGCTTGCCTTAAAGGATTGAAGTCATACACATCTCCTCAAGGATTTGTATCTTGCTTGCTTGAATTATTTGGAGGCCTAAAAAATGGGTTAGCCTTCATAAAACAATGATAGCTTGACATCATGAACTCACATACACTTTGACATGATGCTTGGATCTTGAATTGTTGCAATAAATCTCTAAAATTCTGCTCTTGACTTGCTCTTGATAATAAATCTTGCTCATAAAATCTTCTAATTTCCCCTTAGTTTCAAATGGTGAAAAGGCTAGGTGGTTATAGGCATTTATCCAATTTCTCAAAAATTAGATTCCAAAAGACAACACTTGAAATTTGAATTTTGGATGTTAAAATGCTGCCAACAATATATTTAAATTTGGGTCCTAGCTAAGAAGGGGAACCGATTTTCCCATGGGCGAATGGGTCTTGGCCCAAATTTCTAGGACACACTTAGTCGGGGGAAATTTAATGATTGGATGCATTTATTCAATGCTTGTAATCCTTCAAAAAATGTTAAAAATTAGGCCTTGGAATGCATAATTTAGAAAATTAGGAGCTTAATTAAGAAAAATAAATTGGGGGGGACAAAATATAATGTGAAATTGTTGAGGGATACAATTTTCAACACTACAGATATATAGGTTGATAAATATATAGATATATAGTCATCGTTTTGTTATAATTTCTTCCTCATCTCAATCATATACATATGTTTGTATATTATGTCTGGTAGTTAGCCAAATTTAGTCTTGTTTCATTTTGTAACTCATATATATAAATAGATAGATATTGAGCTACAGATATATGACTAATGTAGACATAGACAAAAATAGATATATAGTCATCTATTTCTTTTCATTTGTTCTTCGTTTAGTCATATAAATGTGTTGGTATATTCACTCTACTAGTTAGATAAATTGTGTCTTATACAATTTCTGAAGTCATATATACATATACATACACACACACATATATATAATATGACAAAACAAATGATATATACACATATATTTGTATGTGTATATATCTATATATATATCTTTTATCTGGTCTATGTAACTATATATATATATCTTGTTTGGTCTATGTAACTATATATACATATATATAGATATATTTTAAAAATAGCTATCTTTTTGTTTTTGTTTGTTCTTCATTTCAATCATATACATATGTTGGTATATATATAGTTACGTAGACCAAATAATATATACATTAGAAAAAGTAATCTTTTTGTTTTAATTTGTTCTTCATTTCAGTCATATACATATGTTGGTATATATATAGTTACATAGGCGAAAGAAAATAATATATATACATATATGTATGTATGTATGTATGTATGTATGTATATATATAGTTACGTAGACCAAATAATACACACACACACACACACACATATATATGTATTTCAAAAATAGTAAACCGTTTGTTTTAATTTGTTCCTCATTTCAGTCATATACATAAGTTGGTATATATATAGTTATGTAGGCGAAATAAAATTATATATATATATATATATATATATATGTATGTATGTATATATATATAGTTACGTACACACACACACACACATATATATTACAAAAATAGTAAACCGTTTGTTTTAATTTGTTCCTCATTTAAGTCATATGCATATGTTGTAATATGATGGTATGTATAGTCACATAGACCAAACGACATATATATATACAAAAATAGTAATCCGTTTGTTTTAATTTGTTCCTCATTTCAGTCATATAATATCGTTTGGTTTATGTGACTATATATACCATCATATTACAACATATGCATATGACTGAAATGAGGAACAAATTAAAACAAATAGATTACTATTTTTGTAATATATATATATATATATAGTTTGGTCTACATAACTATATATATATATATACTAACATATGTATATGATTGAAATGAAGAACAAATTAAAACAAACATATATATAAAATATCATTTGGTCTATGTGAATATATACCATCATATTACAACATATGTATATGACTGAAATGAGGAAGAAATTAAAACAAACAAATTACTATTTTTATAATATATATGTATATATATTATTTGGTCTACGTAAATATATATATATATATACTAACATATTTATACGATTAAACAAATATATATATGAAGAAAATAAATAAATAAACATATATATATGTATATATATCTGTTTGTTTTAATTTTTTCTTCATTTTAATCATATACATATGTTAGTATATATTAAAAAACTAAAACAAAAAGATATATACATATATATCTATTTGTTTTATTTTTTTCTTTATTTTAATCATATATATATATAATTACGTAGACCAAACAATATATATACATATATATATATATATATTATAAAAATAGTAATCTATTTGTTTTAATTTGTTCCTCATTTCAGTCATATACATATGTTGTAATATGATGGTATATATAGTCACATAGACCAAACGATATATATATATATGCTTGTTTTAATTTGTTCTTCATTTCATTCATATACATATGTTAGTATATATATAGTTACGTAGACCAATATATATATATATTACAAAAATAGTAATCCATTTGTTTTTAATTTGTTCCTCATTTCAGTCATATACATATGTTGTAATATGATGGTATATATAGTCACTTATATATATATATTGTGTCTGGCAGTTAGTCAAATTAAGTCTTGTTTCATTTTTTCAGTCATACGCATATGGTTTATTTCATTCATATACACATGTCGGTATATTTCAGTGATATACATATGTTGGTATAGTCATGTATGAATATATAACAAAATATAACTTCAGAAATTGAAGAAGACACAATTTACCTAATTGGAAAATCGAATATACCAATGTATGTTTATGATTGAAACAAAGAACAAACACAAACAAAGAGATGACTATCTATCTATCTATCTATCTGTCTATTTATATATGACAAAAAATGAAACAAGACTAAATATGGCTAACTACCAAATACAATATACAAACATATGTATATGACTGAGATGAAGAAGAAATTACAACAAAGAGAGGACTATGTCTATATGCCTATGCATATATGCTTTGTTCAGTCTATCTATATGTCTATGGTTTGTGTTTTGTTTTCTTGGTATATATGACTTCATATATTGAAGAATACACAATTTGCTTAACTAGCAGACTGAATATACCAACATATGCATATGACCAAAATGAAAAACAAATAAAATCAATGAAAGAAGACTGAATTTGGCTAACTGCTAGACATAATATACAAACATATGTATATGATTGAGTTGAAGAAGAAAATACGACAAACAGAGGCCTACATATCTATATGTCTATGTATATAAGTTTTGTTCAGACTATCTATCTACATATCTATATTCTATGTTTTGTTTTGTTGGTATGTATCACTTCAAAAGTTGAAGACCCAATTTGCCTAACTGGTAGACCGACTATATCGGTCGACATATGTGTATGATTGAAATGAAAAACAAATAAAATCAAATACATGAGTATTTTTCATATTTCTATAAATGTATATATGTTATTTCTATATATATCACCGAATACACCACCATAGGAGTGAAATGACTTGAACACTAAGACAAGACAAATTAAGGGTAACTATTAGACCAAAGACCAAGAAGACTATGCACTGAATATTTGTGAAGTACAAAATTGTGCAATCAATATTTGTGCAATAAACAACAGAATAATAGAAATGCATGTTAGAAAAATATGAAAATGAATACAAATAAAACCCTAATCTTTGATTTTTCATAATATCAGAACTCCATTATTAAAATAAACAAAAAACCAATTTCGAGACTAAAAACCCATAATGAAAGTCACAGTGATGCTTGAACAAAACATTGTTTTCCTTGCTAAATTAACCATGTTTAAGAACACACAATCTGGAAGCACCCAAAAGCCAATGTAACCTTACCAAACCCTTCATTTCACATGCATAATATATTCATTTCACATTAGGAATAACCAAAGAACAACAATAAAAAATCACTTCATAGGCACCTAAATTTTATCAAACCCTTCAACTTAGCGAAGACATGTAAGAATATGCAAATCAATCGAACAAATAATTCAACAAAAGAAGCAACAACCAAAAATGGACAATGGTACAACCTTAGTGAGGTTAAAAACCTCACCTGCATTGAACGAAGGACGAGCTACATACTTAATATTGGGACAAAAAGACCTTCAAACAATCGTCGAGCAATCTACAAAGAATGGGTGGAGTTGAACATGTATGGGTGCCAAAAGAATATGCAAAGTGCAAAGATGAACACGTATTAGTGCATAAGGAAACAAAGACTCTAGAAGATGTGTGTAGGAAAGGGGTGAAAATGAGCGGGATGTGCGAGGTTTCAAAGCATTGAATGATTTGAAGCCTTCAAATTGTGTGCCATTCAGGTAGAGTAAATGGGAAGGGATGTGTATTGCATGTTGTTGGACAAAAGGGACTGAGGGTGATGCACGATAAATGCGACAAATTGGACGTTGAGGGTGGAGAAGTGTTCGGTTGCCACACATCCATCCGATCCACTGCTAGGTCCCCGCCATACAACATCTGGAGGTAGACCTGACTGATGATTGATCAACCCTCCAAATGGGAAAGTCATGAACACGTTGGACCAATTGAAGTATTACATGTGGCAAATCAATCTAGTGGAAACAAATAAATTTGACGGGTCCATTGGTGGGCGTTTGATGTGGCCCCTTTTTTTAATTTTATTTCTGGTCCACGTGGACCTCCAAAAGTAGGGTGCTCCACTATGGACCCCTCTCCCCCAATGAAGAGATAAAAAAGTTGGTGCTAAAAAATTTAGGACTGCCTTGTGGACAAAACAAATTGGCTGAAAAAAAAAATGCATTATGTCAAATAGTTCAACGTCACGTGGGAGCATGATGAAGAAGACTATCCGAGGGTTGTAATTAAGGGAAATGCTAGACTTTTAGTTGCAATGATGAGAATCGGTTGTCATAATCTTAAGTGTAAAACAAGTAAGTGGACATTTCCCAAAGAAGATTGAGAAGAAATAACTTGTATTTTCTGCAACAAAAAAGTGGTTGAAACTGAATTTGAAGATGAGTAATATAAATGAACTATTTGAACTTCTCAAAACAATTGATTTCTTGATCAAAATTTATAATAAAAAAACCAACCAATTTTTTTTTAAAACTTTGTTAAGGATGTGATCCCTTAGACCCTTGGTCTCATAAACGTCATTAACATTCTTTTATTCATTTCCAAAATTGAAACAACATGGAAAGGACGGTTGGAAAACGTCCGCTTATAGACGTGCCTACTGAATCCAGTCCAAATGCCTGCCGTGTTGACAAATAAACAAACATTCATCATCGCACATCGTATTGAACGAAATCAATTAAAAAAGCTTTGCGTATTTGAAAATTGAAAATGCACCTTCAGGAATTGAATACCCAGTCAGAATGCAACAAAAATTCTTCTTGTATTGCAAAATTTCTCTATCTCCTTCAAATATCACAACCGCAATCAATCCCAAAATCTAAGGTTTTTACCCCTTACTCATCTTAGTCTTCTCAGATGCTATCAGTTTTAGGGTTTGACAGTTTGTTATATGGACCAAACTCAACATTTTCGCCTAAGATCGACGGAGCTGAATTATTTTGGTTTTTAATGTCTGTGCTCCACACAGGGATTCTAACAGATCGATGCTATATCATTGTCCAAGAATTTTTCTAGCAGGGTATCGTCTGGATTCAACCCAACTTTCGAGATAGGACCCCAGGTAAGTTTAGTCTTGCTCTGCGAAATCTGGGGATTCAATATTCGTATTTGTTTTTTCTGATATAGCGCACCCATAACAAAATGTCAGCTTATTCCATGCATTTATATTTTTCGAATATATTGCATATGGATCCATAAATTTTATTTTGACAGCTTATCTTTGTTTTATCATCCTTTGCGGCAAATCATGGTATTTTATTTAGCGAACTTGCTGATAGTCGATTAATTTTGCAGAGACAGCTTTACTTAGCTAAACCCAATATTATGGCTTCATATAGGATATCAATGGCTTCTTTTTCGCTCGCATGGCTATTTCCTATTTATCCCGCATTAGGTGCGGAAGGATGACATAGATTCGTACAGCGTATTTGATGGTTGCTTCCCAAATTTTTACCGATCGTAGACTCGCCACCACAGAAGTCAAACAGGTTGATTCTGTGAACGAATTGCATAGAAGAGGGAAGTGCCCTGTTTCAAGAGGTGTCAAGATGAAGCAAGATTTTGATTCAACAAATATTGATGTACCAAAGTCTCCTAAATCGCAGATTCCCAGTCATAAGTTATCCATTGTACCCCTGGTGTTTCTAATTTTTTATGAAGTTTCTGGGGGACCTTTTGGTGTTGAGGACTCTGTGAAAGCTGGGGGACCTCTATTAGCCATTCTAGGCTTTCTTATTTTTCCCCTTCTTTGGAGCATCCCGGAAGCTCTCGTGACTGCTGAATTGGGTACAATGTTTCCTGAGAATGGCGGGTATGTTGTCTGGATTTCAGCAGCATTTGGCCCATTTTGGGGATTCCAGCAAGGTTGGTGGAAGTGGTTGAGTGGAGTCATTGATAATGCTCTCTATCCTGTCTTGTTCTTGGACTACCTTAAATCTGTGATTCCACAGGTTGGCAGTGGAGTTCCTAGAATTGCAGCTATTATTGTAATAACCCTGGCCTTGACTTACCTGAATTACAGGGGCCTTTCCATTGTAGGTTGGGCGTCTGTTTGCCTTGGAATTTTCTCTTTACTTCCTTTCTGCATGATGGGCATTCTTTCCATACCACATCTAGAACCTTCGAAATGGCTAAAGATTGATACAAAAAATATTGACTGGAATGTTTATCTGAATACACTTTTCTGGAATCTGAATTATTGGGACTCGGTAAGTACACTAGCAGGAGAAGTGGAGAATCCCAAGAGAACACTGCCTAAGGCACTATACTGGGCTGTGCTGCTTGTCGTGGGTACTTATATCCTCCCACTTTTATCAGCTACTGGATCTATAGATCTTGTTAGAAGCCAATGGAATGCAGGGTATTTTGCAGATGTTGCCAAGATATTAGGTGGGTTCTGGTTGCAGTGGTGGGTGGAAGCAGCTTCTGCTCTTTCAAACATGGGCATGTTTGAAGCAGAGATGAGTAGTGATTCTTTTCAACTTCTAGGAATGGCAGAGAGAGGTATGTTACCATCAATGTTTGCAGTTAGATCAAAATATGGGACTCCTCTATTGGGCATTTTGTTTTCTGCTTCAGGTGTTCTTTTGTTATCATCTATGACATTTCAAGAGATTGTAGCTGCGGAGAACTATCTCTACTGTTTCGGTATGTTTGCAGAGTTTGCAGCATTTATGTGGCTAAGATTTAAAGAGCCAAATATATATCGGCCCTACAAGGTGCCCTTCGGAATACTTGGGGTGATTTTACTTTGCCTTCCACCTTCTCTTCTGTTGATTTTGGTGGTGGTGATTGCGTCTCGAAAAGTTATGGTTGTCAGCCTCACTGCTGTCCTGATTGGATTTTTATTGTATCCATGCCTTGGATTTGTAAGAAAGCAAAAATGGGCAAAGTTTGTTACTAATTCAGAGCTTCCTGATCTGCAAATTTGTGAAGATTTGGTTCCAGATGATTCCAGTGATTCCAGAGATATGGATGCAGAGGTTGGTCTTCTCTCTGCTGAAAATAAATCAATTACAATCCCTTAAAAGATACCATTTTTTGTACATGCAAGTGTAAATTGACTCTGCTTTAGGAATCAGATAAGAATGCCAGAGGGCTACTAGAATTGGGAATGATTCCAAGGCTACATAACTAAGAGAAGCCACAACATCTCAGTGGACCTAATATCGTGATGCTTATCCTGCATGATGTCCAGAAACCATATTTCATATGTTAAATACTTTCCTGTAAGAAATGAACACAAATAAAAACTTGTTTACAAGCTCGTAGTTTGATTCCAAATCAGCTGTATCTTGGACATTTTGTGAATCACTAGTTTAACTGTTTAATTTCTTTTTGCTATCTTGTATTCTAACCTCCATACTGTTTGTTCGTGCATTATTATAACAGTACTTAAAATTTCTCTTTCCTCTTTATCGTGTCTTTTGATAGTAGTATTTCAATTAATAAAACCTGTCATTCAATAGGGGAGAAATACATGTGATTGCTTCAACATAACATTTGGCTGAATAATGCCATGCACATTACATATGGATTTAATATGCAGATCGCTATTTTACAGTGCATAATGCTGCCATGTATAAGCTGGCAGCCCCCTAACAATTCTAATAACCATGTGACAAAAATGACAAGAAGCTTTTGGTGGGCGTAACAATCTACTCATTATGTAGCAAACTCAAACAACTATTTAGTTTGCCTAACTATTCCTTATTATTTATCTAATTTCCCCATAATGAATAGGGGGTTTAGTCATTATGTCAGTAAACTGCTTTTCTGTAGGACAATAATAAAGACAAGTGTCTTCGGTGCCAACTGTCAGACATAATAATGATGAACTTAAATATGCTTGGTTCTAGCATGATAGTGTTGGGATGTGAAGCCCAACGGTCACATGAACGTTCATATTCTCCTAGCTTTGTATAAATAAGTGGCAGATCATGTATTGGTTAATTAGTGGTGATTGATAATAAAGTGATTCCCTGCTTGAGAGTGGATGTAGGCAATTGCCGAACCACTATAAATTCGTGTCTCGTGTCTTGTTCTTTATTTTTCTGTTTTATTCTGTTTCTCTACTTGTTTAATATTTACAATTGGTATTAGAGCCGTGGTGAGGTTGAGCAGAGATGGAAGAAGAAGATGAAGCTCATTTTGTCATTGAAGAATTTCTTAGCAATTTAGTTTCAGCAGAGAGTGATGTTGTGTATGTGAAAGTTGTAAAGAAACGTCGTGTACACTGGTGGGATGGCTGGAAAAAAGAGGAGGATTCAACTGAAGAGGATAAGGATGCTGGGTTAATTTCATTTCCCACTCTTGATGCAGCTGTGGCATATATTGGCCAAACTTTTGCAGACGGTGAGGACACCCATGACTAAAAGAGATGGCCTCACGAGACGGGTCTCAAGCTTATTGCCCCCGTGTAGTTGTCTGAGGGGCCAATTGGTTTGGACAAGATGTTGGTTGATGATATTGATGCGGAAGATGATGTCGTTGTTGCAAATGAGGGAAAGCAAGTGCGGGACCTCCTGCGAACAAATAAGAATGTGGATATGGCCTCTGTGCAAATACCACAAGATGCCTAAGTGGAGGTGTGGGATCACCGTCTATTGTTTTGTGTTCTTGATTTTGGAGAGAACACGAGGGTAAGAGATATTTTGCAAGGGGAACGGAAGTTTGTGAGAGACAAGAAGCCCGCTGTAGAAGAAGATGAAAGGGCTGTGATGTCGCGTACCGTGTGCGAGAAGATGGATGCTGTAGAGGGCAGTGAGCACAACGGAGTGTTGGTTGACCAGGACAGTGCACGACAAGAGTGCATGACGGGGGTGTGCGAGCAGCTAGTGACGATTGCGAGCCATAGGAGTGAAATTGGAGTGGTCCCACTGCCACCTCAGATCAATGATGATGTCCAGGAGAGCATTGCGGTGGACATTTTGGAGGAATATGGGCAAAAAATGGCAGGTTCGGTCAATATGGGGAAAGAACTTGATAAAAAGATTGAAGATAAATATCAAGACAATGGGGGAAATATGGCGATTGTACCAGTGTATACAAGAAGCGGCGAAAATACAAACATACAGCCGTGGAGCAGAGATCCCCTGGAGCACGGGTGGAGTTTATGGAACTCTTTCTGCCCTTTCCGAGTGGGAAGGTGGATGGAGCCATCGAAAGCTATAAGTCCGCAAGCGTTGCAGTCGCTGCAAGAGGCCAAAAAGCTTAGCGAAACAATTGCTTCAAAGCTTGAAGAATCAAATAAGAGAGCCCGAGAGATTTCTGAGAATGGATTGGCCTAGCTCGTTGAGCTGCAACAGGTTTATGAGGAGGCTTCAAAAGAAAGGGACATGGCATGGAAGTCCTGACTTGAAGCTGTGAAAAAACTTTTGATGAATGAAATAATGATTGGCTCTGTAGACACATGGTCTGTAGTTTTACCAATGACATTTGATGTGTTGGTCAGTGGATGGTACTGGGCAAACTATAGCATGGCAGAAGGGTTAGATGGGGGCAGAAATCAGGGAGCGGATTTTATTGTTGAGCCTTGCAATCTTTGGAAGGGGGCCTATCGTTGCACATCTCCCCACATTGTGGGCCTCTTGGGGTATTGTTGTGATACCAAGAGAGGGCATTGACCCCTCGTCTACGAGTATATGCAGAATAGGAGCCTTCTGGACTGCTCTGTTCCATAATACATATGCAGAGTTTGTTAATCCAGAATTCGGAACTAGTGCTGTTAAGATATCTGCAGCGAATGATCCAAATGATTTTGCTGTAGGTAAGCGTCACAATCTAGACTTTATAAATATATTCACTGATGGAGGCTTGATAAATAGCAATGGGGGTAAGGAATTTGAAGGAATGAAGCAGTTTGATGCCAAAGTGGCAGTAATTGAGGCTTTGAAGAATAAGGATCTTTATAGAGGCTTTGTAGATAATGGAGTTGTTGGTGTGTCTTGGCCCATATTCAGATGGGCAGGTGGCAAAGATGATAAATATTTTGCCAGGATTGTGTTAAGCTTTGTTCTATCCGACTTAACCTGGAGAAGATTAATTCGGAGTGTCCATGAACAAAGTCTGGCAAAACTAAAATCTTCGATGGGCCTGGTTGTAAGGTGAGTTCAAAGTGGAAATGCAGGGGATGACAGTGTATGGTTGTGTCGGTTGGACTTCACAGGGGAGATTGTTGGGATGTGAAGCCCAATGGTCACATGATCATTCATATTATCCCAGCTTTGTATAAATATGTGGCAGACCATGTATTGGTTAATTAGTAGTGATTGATAATAAAGTGATTCCTTGCTTGAGAGTGGACGTAGGCAATTGCTGAACACTATAAATTTGTGTCTCGTGTCTTGTTCTTTATTTTTCTGTTTTATTTTGTTTCTTTGCTTGTTTAATATTTACAGATAGATCAATATTTCCACTATCTTTGGCACACTTTGATTGCCATAAAGAAGTGAGATCAGTTTTGTTTGGTTAAGTTGAAGATCAACCAATATCCTTTGCAACATCGCCTCACAACCACACAATTTGCAATGATGGCTACCTTAATATTCTGCCATAATGGATGATAAGGAAATTGCATGTTGCAACTTGGTCCCTCAAGAAATTACTCCTAAACCAGGAGTAAAACATATCTTGTAGTAGATTCATGAGTATCAACTGATCCAGTTTAATCTAAGTTAGTATACTTAGATAATATGAAATTTGTAGAGCTTCTATATGGTATGCCGAAATTGAGGGTATCTTTGATTGAAGAACTCATTTAGCAACATGTCAATGTTCTTCTTGAGGCTTAGACATGAATAAGGAAAGATAACTTACTGCGAAACATAAGTCTAGTTGAGTGATAGTAAGATAAATAAAATTACCCACCAATTGACGATATATTGATTCTTTGACTGATGGCAATTCAGTATAAATTGAGAGTTTTATTCCAACTTCCATTGTTGTAGATGTCAACTGGTCCTTCTACTAGTGATGGCAAAATCATATATAGACAATTAGAATCATTGTTATCAACACTAATTTTGAAGTAGAGATTGGGATCATAATCACTTCTTCTGAATCCTAGGTCTCTAAGATGCTGATCATTTTTATGGATCCAAAACCTCAAAAGCATCGTCACTCAAACTCCATGTACTGCAGTGACAATTCCGTGCACACAAACCCAAGTAATTAGCTGTAGTCATCAATGCCAAATCTGAAAATTTTATGCTCAACATTATTGGACAACCACCAGACATCCATGCGTGAGATGAAAATCCTTGAACTAAATCTGAAAATTCTCTCATCTTGAGTCCTTCCAATGTGATATGAAGTGCTCTCCCCAAGAAGCAAGGAATAATAATCCTATTTTGGAATGTCATACCTTGTGTGAGCCTTGGATTCCCCAATGCCATCCCATACTTGGCTATTAAATCTGGAATATTCCCAAGATATTGACTCTCACCCGTGTCTTCTACTTGGTATTTCTTGTGATCCTTGGAAGAAGATTCATAAGACATAAAAGTATTGGGCTGCCCCTGCAACCTCGCCGCATCCAAACAAAGCGTCCATTCCCGATGAGGTCACTACCATCGGTGCACCATCCGCCAAAGCTCTCAACACTATCTTCTTCCCATTCGACATAAACTCCAATTCCATCATTTGAAAGTCTTGACTGTACCTGCCAAGTGAATTCAACCACTGAATTCCCAAGACAATGTTGGTTTCACTAATCCCAATCACATAGAAGTCATCAATGACTATATAGTCACTCAACTGAATGTTCAATCGTGGAACCTTTCTTGTGCAATTTATTTTGAAACCATCAACCATCATGACATTGAATCCTGGAAAATCCTCAACTTGCAATCCTCTCTTCAGCACTAGATTCTCATCAATGAAATTATGAGTCACCTCGCTGTCAACCAAACAAGTAACCCGTTGTCCACTTAGGACTCCTCTCACTCTAAATGGGTGGTACTTAGGAACTCTCGATAATGATGCAATAGTTCCATGTGCCAAACCTCTTTTATTATCGTCAATGTGCTCTAGTGGCCGCTCCTCATGTTCACTCTCCGAACTCGTGTCAACAACCTCCTCATCAATATCAGAGATGACCTCTATTTAATGCACTTTTCCTTTCCCAAGGCACTTGTGACTGGGTTCCTTGTTTCAAAATCCAACTTAGGTAGCATAGGCTTAGGTTGATTGAGAGTTCTCTCATCTGGTTTGTGTTTTGGTTTATTATCCTTGGAACTCCTCTTTTGAGGTTGAGGTGCAAAATGTAATGTCCACTTTTTTCCGAGATCTGTATCCTTCCAGTGGCTAGCCTACTTTTGGGTCCCCGTAGGCTAATGGGATGTTCAGGGGACCCTTTGGAGGGTATTCAGGCTCTTCAACAGGCTTGATGTTCCATTCCAACATATTCAACTCAGTGATCCAGTATATTGGTTGGTAGGCCTTATGGAGCCAATTCAGGGCTCATCATTCATACTTGCTATTGTTATACTAGGTTTAATGGTTTCACGCCTGCAGAGGGGATTTGTGTCGGAGGCACTCTCAGGAGGTTATTGTTAGTTTGGGTCGAGAGTGGGCACTTTAATTAAATTACTAAAGTCAAATTACTTTAATAATGTTATATAATTAAAGTGACTTAATAATTTAATATTATAAATAACTTTTAATAAAGTATTTTATAATTTGGCGTTATAAGGGGATAAAGTAACTTTTATTGAAAATATTATATTTTAAAGTTGCTTTATGATTTTTTTTTTTGCTTGATAATAGAGTTAATTTTATTAATAATAAAAACAGATTACATAGCAATTCTCACTACAACTTTAATTCAAAAACCCTTTTCCAGCACTACTAAACACCTCTATAAGAATCCCTAATCTTGCCAATTCTCCACAATACAATCAATTCCATGAGTTGCAAACAATGTATCACAACAACATAGACATAAGCTCCACAGGCAGCCCTAAAAAACAAGCCTAAAACCATAAATCCCTAAAAGATGCCTATTAACAGGTCAAGAGTTTGGAGCACTATTTGATCTTCCCTTCGTCTAAGACCGGAGGACCATTGCAAAAGTTTCCTTCCTTACTTTCTTTGCTTTCTTCCCCTTAATAGTTTGTCAACCATCCTCGACCCTTGCAACCTCCTTCTGCCATTCCAATGGTTTGTCAAGGGGACACTTCAAAACTCCATTCAAACTTCCACTTGCTTGTTGGTTTTGTCCATCAGCTTTTCGTTTCCCTATTTCTTTCTCTTGCAACCTCACCACTCCTCTTTTCTCCCGACATTCGGGTGTTGCTGCCCAATTTTTGGAGTTCAATTCCTTTTCACCTCCATTGAAGACAACATTTCTCTGTTCACATCCGGACTCCCTTCCTGTGTTAGGACATCACTAGTTTGTTGTTGATCCTCCATTCTAACATTTTCCACCAACGCCTTCCCTTCTTGACCCTCTTCTTCCCTGCCTTTCTCTTGCAAGCTCACTTGTTTCTCTTCCTTTTTCTCCACTGTATAGTGCTGGTGAGCAGCATCTTTCCACCAAGAAGCAGGTTTAGTTGTTCTATGTTTGGCACATTGAGCAGCCAAATGCCCAATTTTATAACAAACTCTGCTCCTAAAGGGTACCCCTTCATAATCCAAGGGTTGCACCCAACAACCTTTCGAAGTTTTTATTCGTATCTCTTCTAGAAGCTCCCGAGACACGTCCATTTCCACCAAAATCCGGGCAAAAGTCGAATGCATAAGATTTGAGGACCCTTCATCCACCATTAAAAAGCTTCCTAAAGAGTTCCCTACAACCTCCAAGCATGAATCGAACCAAAACTGTAAGGGAAAGTTAGGAAGTCTCACCCAGATAGAACCCTCTTAAACACTTCAGTGGTTGGGTTGAAAGCCAGATGCCATGGCTTTAACATCAATGTATATTTTTCTTCCCAATCCCAGTGATAGTCACACAGGATCTTATTTCTATCCTACTTCTTTTCAAAAACAACAATGAAAAAACCTTTAGCCATGGGATAGATTTGAACATACCTTTCCAAAACTTGCTTCCAATGGTTAGAAATCCACTGGTGGAGATTAGTCAAGCTTGGCCAAAAACCCCTGAATCTCCCAATCAGGCCCAACCTAGAAATTTTTTTTTCTTTAAAAGTCACTTCTTGATCAAGCTCGCCATCTAGCTCCACTGTGATTGTTCTCAATGACAAAGGTAAGACAAAATCCCCTCCTCCCCTTCTTGTCGAAACTTTGGTTGAAACCCTCAATATCTGAGAGGGTCCAGATTGGTTCCCCCAATCTGATCCGCTTTAGACCCCTTACCAAACCCATTGCCTCCTATTACAAGAGCACCAGGATGCCCTCTCCTTTGACTTCGTTGTGCAGACAGGTCACCCCCTCCAAATCAAAGCCGTCTCCGCTATGGCTTGATTTCTTCGCACCGTTCTTTGTTTTTGATTTCCTCGCATTGTTCATTGTTTGGCTTCCTTGCCCAACATTCTCTCTGGTGCAATCTCCATTATGCCGAAAACCACATATCTTTTCTTGAGAATCCTTCCCTAAGGGGCTCAGGCGAAACCCTAGTCGCGACAGACGATAGCAGTCGACCGTTAGCTTCCATGGCTTAAAGGATCATAAACTATTGCATTTTCAACTTTTTAGTTGCTTTATGTTTTTTATTAAAAAGGCACATCTTTAAAATAAAAAAAAATTATTTAAATGTGCAAAAGGCCAAAAGTGGCATTGGATTTTGTGAAGGTATTATTTAATATTTTATTTAAAAGTAAAATGGCAAGTTAGGGTGTGAGGGTTTGGAGAAGGATAAAAGTGAAAAAGGTCATTTTCATTATCCAAATTATTATTTGCAAATTGAAGAAAACTGAGCAACAAGGTTTGCAGGCATGGAGTTTCAAGCTATTCTGATGATGAGAACCCTTGAATAGGATAGAGTTTACAGGTGTGAGAGATCACCCAAGGACTCTTGATTGAATGGTCACATATAGGGACCATTATTAGAACTTCATTGATTTTTCCTGGAGATCTTCATTTCAGGGGTTTATAGAGTTTTCAAGGTCCAATTTGATATTCAGTTTGAAGGGACATTCAAAGTGGAATGTTATAGGGTCGAAGATTGTTGATATTCTCAGCTGCTGATCAAGCATTTTCAGATCTGCAATTTATGTTGTTGTTTCCGGGTATGAATTATATGTATTCCCTAAATCATTAATAAAATCTGGTTATTTATTTCTTGCATTTGTTTGGAATTGGTTTATTTGCAAAATTCTATATTATTTGTATTGTCTGGCAAAACATCAAACCCCAGATCAGAGGGGGATACTACATAGGATGTGTAGTCTCAAGGTCAAGCGCCATCTGGATAGCATCATGTAGAGCATTAGTCTTGAAAGCCTTCACCAAACCTCTCAAGTTGTGATGCAAACCCAGCGAACAACATTACTACTCTCTTCTCCAACATGTCAAGAATCATAATGGCCATCTTCTGAAACTCATTGATATAACCATAGTTGAAAAACTCACCAATTGCAAGTACTCAGCAAGCCTGGAAAACTCAGCTCGGGAAAAAATCAGCAACTTAAAAAATTGCTTAAACTTCACTAAAAATGCATTTTTTTTTGCAAAACTCAAAGATAAGATGCATCCAATGAGTCAATAAATGAGTAAATAGAAGAAACAAGTTGAGTCTAGTTGTATTTGATTGATTTGAAAGCAAATTGGGTACAAAATGACATCCTCATGTGGAATGCACTGATACTGATAGTTTGAAACAAAATGAAAATAGCAAATTGTTTTTCGTAAAACTGAAAGTAAATACTATATTAATATATTTTACAAATTTACATCTTCCTCTTCCCATGTCTAGTGAAAACTAGGGGAGAGGTAGAACTAGACGATATTATAGATGAAGACTTGTAGGCAAACTTGGAAACTTGGACTTCGAGAGTACCTAGAAAATCAAATGAATTCAATGGGAGTTTGAGGGCAATGCCCCCAACAGGGTCAAGGGGAAGCACCCCTTGTGGGGGTCTGGGGGCAACGCCCCTAGCGGGGTTGAGGGGCAGCGCCCCTCGTGGGGTCCTAGGGCAATGCCTTGGGCACACTGCTTCTCCCACTACCATCAAAGTTAGGAAGGGTGAGTTTTCTCAAAGCATGCTTATACTCCTTATGTGGGCCTCAAGGTCTCTACTCTTGTTGTGTTCTCCTCCTATCCTTATGCTGATTCATGTATTGATTCAGAGTTATTTCATTTGTAACTGCATGAGGAAGTGTTTGTTACTCATTATACACCACCAATACCTCATCAACCAATGGTTGTTCCTCTTCCTATGAGGTCTGTTCCTCCTCTTCTCTAGGTGTGAACATAGATTGAAAAGGTCTATGTGACCCACTTGTACTAGCACCTCATGGGATATCATTACCTGCATTGCTACCTTCACTTGTAGCAGTCCTATTCACCCTTAGAGAATTCATGTCCTGAGATATGCGGCCAATGGTTGTGATTAATTGCTGTTGGGTTTGCATAAACTATTGCATCATCTGCTGTTGCCCCCTAGCTAAGTCGTTCAATATATTTTGAACACTGTCATTATCTCTTCTACCTATCATGTTAGTCCTATTTCAAGGACTCTCATCATCTAAACCTACCATTATCCTGCTGCTATGTGCAACTCTAAGTGGCTGCCTGGCTGCTAATGTAGCTGAGAATGTATCCTCTTTCGGATAAGGTTCTGCAAATTGAAATTGTCTATGTTTTTCTTCCCCTTCAGCGTAATGCCTAGCCCTATCACTGGTGTACATAACCCTCCAGGCTGGTAGGATTTTGGTTCTGATACGACTGTAAAGATGCTCACCTAATCCAACACCAAGAAAATATTTTTTTTACAATTGCACCCTTTTCACTTGGCTTTCACCGCAGTTTTGACTTGGCCGATACTTTTGGTATAATATCCTCAAGAATTACGGCTTCCTTGTCCAGGGCTGCAAAAGACTTAGTGAGACGTCCCTTCCTTGAAGGATTGACAATGCATATGGATTGGGAAACATATTCATTTATTACGCCTCTCCCTTTCTTCGTCCAACATTAGACGATACCTCCCATTGACCGCAACTATGCTAGTGGAATGACTTAGTATTGGACAACTCCTTTGTTTACTGCAATCCAATAATCTGGGCAGTGCTAAGATACCCGAGTCCTTTGTAGTGGATGGTGCTTAGTGTAGGGTGATATTCGCTCCTTACACTTTGTCTCCTACAAAATTTCTCATAACATTCCTTTTTCCGATATGACTAATGTGGTGGCTATCATTAGTAGTGTGCTCTTAATCCTCCCACATCGTAGATTGCTATAATTCAAAGAGTCACAGTCTGACTCCTTCTTGCCCCCGTCACCTCCTATTTTGTCTTGACTGCCAATATAATCGCGACTCCTTAAACAAGTGGCTTCCTTTAAGAGAAGCCTAGAGCCTCTTCCAATCTACACCTAGCTGGCAATGCTGATTAAAATATAACTGATTCCTCCTTAACAATAATGAAGGTTTTTTCCAGTGTTAACAATAGTCATGATTCCTTAATAAGGCGGCTGACAATATTTCATTTTATATTAGATAACCTTCCATGAATTGATAGGCAGAATATTAGAGCATACTCGTTCCCCTCCAGGTGCTAATGAAACTATACTCTTAAGGCTTGAGCATACATAAAACGTTATTTAATACCTCCATTAAAAAATATATGGAAATCTGAAACATCCAAATAACAATGTATTCAAACCCCAAAATAAATGTGTCCATATCAAATTTCATGATCTTTATATTTGCAATATTCTGTAACACTTCAACTAGAACTTTGTAAAACTCTGAAAATATTCTAGCTATCAAATTCTCATAAAAAACCCTTATATGTGAAATTTGTCTTTGCAGAAGACATCACAAATTTCTCATAATCAAACAACTATTTAGTATTCATTGAAGTTCAATTGTGAATCTTGAGTGAATCCGCCCTTTGATGGAGATGGGTTTCCGTCCAAATCCACCCTCAAACTTGATGGTTTTCGTCCTCCAGTTCCCAGAAAGCCAAGCTCTCCAAATTTCCGATAATAAATTTTCCTAAAGATGCCAATGAATTCCTTTTTCCACCTTTTTATAGTCCACTACCTTTTTAATATTTAAATATTAAATAATTTGCCAACGTAAAGTAACTTTATTTAATATTTGAGCATATTATATAATAAAGCCACTTCAATGTTTTATTAATTAATTAAATATAAACGCCCACAAATATTATTTTATGACAATTTAATATTTAATTAATTATCTCAGTGGCGAACATATATAACATTCTTGAAAGTATTACTCACAGTACTTTCACAGTATTTGTTTATTGTGATACAAATATCTTCACATCCTTTGAAATAGCGAGGGCATTAATCTCTTGATTCAATTCTACTCTTATCTTCCACAATAGTCTCTGTGGCATTTATTGTGTTTGGATACTCCTGAGTTGAATAGCCAGGTTGTGGACTGAGTTGGTTGTTCCTGGGATGCAACAAATGCAAAATTTATGCCACCTCTTGTTCATCACTTTCAACAACATTTGCATGCTTTGATCTTCTCTGATGTGGCATATCTCTCATCAGTTCATCAGTTCTTGCAATTTTTCTTAAGATGTGTGGGCTCATAATAGTAAAAGCATTTCTATTTTGATCTCTTGGATATGTCAACACCTTTGAAGGAATCATTTAAGGGAATGCTAGTGCTGTGCTTGCCTTTACCTTTGATCCTTGCATTGAATGCCCTTTCTATATTGTCTAAGGTTGGTGCTTCCATTTGGTCCTGCCTTCGCTCCTTTTGAAAAAAGAAGCATTGATAACTTCTCATGGTCAAGCATTTAGATTGTCAAAATTAGATGCAAGGATTTAATGAATGAACTTGAAGCATAGTATGATGGAAAGCTCCATAAGACCAAAGCTACTATACCTTCACCATCAATTGGTTTCTGCGTAGTAGACAGCTGGTCACTGAGATCATTTAGTCACATCAAGTATTTACTATTTGGAGATTGATTGTCCTTCCTACAACTTTGAAGAAAACAAGATATTTTTAAGACAATGCTTATCCAAGTTTTGATGTTTGGTACTTGCTCTTTAGCAGTGTTACAAGGCTTGCTTGGAATTTCCCTGACTTGGCGAGTCTTGAGGTGCATGGAGCAAAATGGGTCTTGAGGACTTGTGACCTAGGTACTCGGCGAGTCTAGATGGGCAAGCTTGGCTAGGTTTATGAAAATGAGGGAAAAATATATAAAAAACTAAAAATGCTTAAACATAAAAGTATGAAAGTCAAGTGCTTTTTTGAAGGGTTTGGAGGACTTCTGGAGGATGGTTAAAAGTGATAAAATTATGAAAAATGGCATGTGCCATATGGTTTGTGTGGTCTCAAAGGCTTTAATTAGAGCCTGGTGGCAGGGGCTCTGCCTTTTGGCCCCATGTATCGCAACAAGAAGCATGCTAGGGGTGCTGCCCCTCAACCCCCATAAGGGGCACTGCCCCTTTAATTTTAAAAAACAAAGAAATGAAAATATTTTTGGGCCATGTTGGATGGAAGAACAACATTTTTTTTAATTTTTTCGACTTTTTCCTAATCAAATTCCTAGTAATTAAATCACATTTTTACTTCTAGTTTGCTAAGTCAAACCCTATTCTAAGTAATGCTCCTAAGGCTGTAGCAGTATTTGAAGACTTGGTCTGAGATACAAGTTCATGATTCCACAATGCACGTAGAGCTAGTAACATTGGGCTGAGGGATACAAGCTCCTTTCTACCATAACTCACGACTCTTTATTGTGATTTTTTAATTTTTATGCCATGGATATTATAATCCATGAGTTTTGTTACACTTTAAAAGTTTAAACACTTGAGAATATTTATAATCCTGATTGCAATATCACAATATTTATATATCTAAAACTTTTGTTTTCTTTATAGCTAAATTTCTCTTTTGTATTCATGTGATTGATGTATACTTGTGTATGCGATCAAAGTAGCTTCTATTTGATTAGTTTATTGCATCTTTAAAGTTTATGTGTTTTGTTTTTTCCATTTGCTGAATCTTAGCTGAGTTTAGTTGCTGACTTTGAGTCTGGGTCAAAAATCAGCTTGCTGAGTCTGAGTCTTGTAACACTGCTCTTTAAGTCTATTTAAGGTATTGTCCCAAATTGGCATTCCATATTTCTGGTACTAATTTGCTACAACTGACAACTTTGGAAGAATCAAAGCTTTTTTATGTCTGTTATCAAGATCTGCAAGACCACCATCTGGTTGACTGTCTTTTGTTAACACAATTTTATTGAGGTTATGATGCACTTGACTCAAGCAAAAGCAAGGCGTGTATACTGGCCATTAGTAACCAATTAAGTCAAACTTTTCCTTGCCACATAATTTTAATCAAAGCAGAAATTATCAAATCAACTATAGGCAGAGTTAGTTTAAACACAAAGTTTGATAGCCTCTCTTCGATATTCTTCAACCTTGCATTCAGATTATTAAATTGTTTAAAAACTATAGCAAACATGACCAAAAATCTAACGAGGCATTAATATAGATAACTTGTGAAATACTATAATATACTCAACTCTTCTGTATCCATACAAACACTGCCATTGCCCTTCATGCCGCTTTTCACCCACACACCCACGCAGGTCATGATTTTCTTATGCTCACACTAAAGAGGGTACTCTTCTTCCTGAATGCCTGATCTACACTTTGCTCATGCTGTCCACATGACATTCACTCCTTGCTCACTGTTTCTCCTCCACAACGCTACTCCACAGCAACAAAGTTACTATCTCTTCAAGTTTCTTCTTCCTACAATAAATGTTTGCTTGTTGCTGCTAATTTTTTCCAACCTTGCCACCACTACCAGATGACCAACATTCTCAGCAAAATGAGGGAGCACTCCAGTCACGATAGGATCAAAGATGGAAGTCTTATAAACTCCCAATCTGTTGAACAGCTTGCGTATCTGATGCAGCTTAATAGAAACGACATTGCTAAAAGAAAGAATTAATTTGGCATGTACAGCAGCATGGAACTCTTCCTTGATGGCAGAGGGAGCACACAAAATCAGTCAACAGGCTTTGCTATTGTTGATTTCTGTTTCACCTGTTGCAACTAAACAAACTGTCTCTCATATCAGAAAAAACAATTGAATAGGTCTGATACCATATAAACTTGAATACAGAGACCATGATCTTACATTGCATGATTCCACTATATATAAGCTGGCAGCCCCATAAAAATACAATAACCATGTAACAAAAATGACAAAGAAGCTTGGTAGGGGTAACAATCTACCTGTTATTTAGTAAACTTAAACAATTATTAGTTTGCTTGAATATTTTCTATAATTTATTTAATTTGCAGCCAACCTTCTGCCTTATTATGATCTTTCTGAATACAACAAGGCTTGCCCATTGACAATAAGGGACTAAAATCCAAAGTGACAATAAAGGACTAAAATATCTTTGTATTAACACTAATTTTTAGGCATATGTTGTAGGAAGTTCTGCTTACAAAGTTGGCTACAGGCACAGCCACGCATTTCAATAGCCAGATTAGAGAATTCCAATCAAAAATCATTTCAGACTAATCAAACAATTTAGAGAGCCCTTGTGGTTCTCACTCTGTTCTGATAGGACTCAATTTTATTCTACCTCTACACTATCCTCACCCCCAAAAGGAATATTTTAAATTAAATTTTCATTTACCAGCAAAATTAAAACCAGTAATTAATCTTAGGGACATCACGTGTTTGTTTTGGCAAATTATTTTAATTTAAAATTTAAAATTTAAAATTTTGCCCAGATACATTGGAATAGTATTCTTGAAGTAATCTGGGAGGTGGTTTGAGAAAGGGCATAATTTCTGCCGAAAGTGGTAACTTTTTCCATTAAACTTCAAGGTTCATAACCTTCCATGAAGTTGCAAAACTTAGATGTTTCATCAACAGAATAATGGGTAGTAGGATTCTTCAAGTAGTTTGGGACGTGGTTTGAGAATATGTACAATTCCGGCCGAAAGCTGTAACTTTTTTTTATCAAACCTCAAAGTTTATATGCTTCCGAGAATGTGATTTAGATATTTAATTATTGCTGTTTGAAATCTCAAAGCTCATTTACAAAAAATGCAGTTAAAATTTAAGTAAAAGGCTCAGATGGATAGTGTGTTTCATAACTTCCATGCACTGCAACTACTTTATCCGAAGTTGTGTGACTATTAGATTTCTAAGATTTGGTCTGTTATGAATGTTTTTATTTGGGTAAACATTGATCACCTTGTTGAATAATTAAGAGGGATAAAACAACACAGAAACCAGAATTAAAGACTCAGAAATAAACAAGACACAAACACGAATTTTTACTTGGTTCACCAATATGGCTACATCCATGGAAGCAGGGGAAAACTCTGTTTTATTAATTCTGTTACACGGTACATTGCAGCAGCATGTGCTCTCTATATTTTTTATATAATATTATCTATTTTGATTTTCAAAAGAGTCTTCGAATGTAATGCCAACAGCCAAGCCAAAATGGAGGGAAAAAGAGTGACCGTTGGGTTTCATTTCCAACACACCTTTCATGTACAAGGATCATTTCTTTTGATTAAGCTTCAAATCACGAACAACTCTCATGCTAGTGCCAGTTACTAGCATATCATCGACATAAAGCAGAAATAAAACAAACTCTCCATTGTCTAACACCTTATAGTAGACACACAGATTAGATTCATAGCGTGTGAAGTGATGTTCAGCCATGAAGGAATCAATTTTGAGATACCACTTCCGTGGGGCTTGTTTGAACCCATACAAACTTCTTTTCAATCTGCAAAACAAATCTTCCTGCCCTTGTTTCTCAAAACCTTCAGGCTGATGCATATATAATTCCTCTTCTATGTCTCCATGAAGAAATGCAGCCTTCACATCAAGTTGTTCCCACTCAAGGTCATATAGTGCTGCCAAGGCCAAAACTGCTCGAATGGTAGTCATCTTCACAACTGGTGAAAAACTTTCATTGAAGTCTATCCCCTTTTGCAGGTTGTATCCCTTCACCACCAATCTGGCCCGATAGTGTTTCCTGCCTCCTTCCTCTTTCAACCTATACACATCGATTCTTTGAGGCTCTTTGATTTGGTGGAAGCTTTACCAAGTCCCAAGAGTGATTTGCCATCAATGAATCCATTTCCTCTTTCATTGCCACCAACCGTTTCTCATGATTAACATCGTTGTAGGCTTCTTTAAAGGTAGCTGGATCTGATTGATCAGATATCAACGATTGATAATCATCTAATTTGGTTGGAGGTCAACGCTCCTGGGTGGACCTCCTCAATTGAGGAGCTTGGTTCTCTGTATTTGTTACATGTTGCACACTACCCTGCAACTTTGAATTCACAGTGTCTCTTGATGCCTGCAACTGAGACACATTGTTTGAAGACAGTGTGGGAATATTCTAATTAATATTACCCACGGCTTGATTAGCTGTTCCCTGCGCCATGTTCCTCATTCCACATGCTGGCCGCAAGGAATGGTTTTCATTTACAATATATCTGAAATTGGAAATAGGCGGCTGATTAGAATTTTGAAAACGCAGCGGTAGGTTTGAGAAAGGCTGCATAAAGTTTCTATTTTGCAAATGAGAATTCTGAAGAAAAGTGTCATAATCAACTACTTGTGTGGGGGCACCTTCACTCGATGGGAAGGAGACATTAGAAGTATTTCCATCGCTGGCAGGTTGAGAGAATGGGCATTGTGTGGAGGTTGTAGGGGCAGATGAAGTCAAATTCCACGTCCCAAAAGGCATATTTACATGGCAATTGTGCGACAACAGATTTAAAGGATGGTGTGGCAGCAATTTCAATGTTTCATCAGCATAATTTCTCCCATCGCATGCCAAACTTGGCAGAAACATGGTGGGTAGATGGTCTGCAGGCGCCTCAGAAAAGGCAGACTGTGGGTGTAGAGTGCTCTGTTTGGAGCTGTTCATATATATTTTGTGAAGGAGTTATTCCTTCAACTGAATTTGTTTCTCTGCCTCCAATGATGCTTCCATTTTGCGGTGCCTGTGAATTGGCAATATCATATTGCTGTTGAGGCATACATGGTGCAACATTTGGATGTGAAAACTTCAAATCACTACCACTGGCACATATCCTTTTGCTGGTATCCCCTGTGCTTGCCAACCTGGGAACACTGTTTCATTAAAAATGACATCTTTGTTCCTCTCCATAGCCAGTAAAGATGCATCGTTTGGACTTGGAATCCAATTTAGTCCTCTTCTCCTTGGGAATGTGAGCAAAAGCTTCGCAGCCAAATACCCGTTGTTGATTGTATGAACTTCGTCTTCCCAGCTATCTCTCCTCTGAAATGTCAAAGTCTAGCCAAGATGAAAGACTGTGATTGATCAAATATATTGCTGTATTTGACCGCCTCTGCCCAAAATACTTTGCTTAAATCTGCATTAGAGAGTATACTCCGAGCTCTCTCTGAAATCGTTTGATTCATCCTCTCAGCTGCACTATTTTCTTGAGGTGTGAATGGAACAATTTTAATGCGTTGGATGCCATTACTTGCACAAAAATTATCAAACTCCAAAGAGCAAAATTCTCCTCCATTGTCTATCTTTAAACATTTAATCTTGTTGCTGGTTTCATTTTGAACTATGGCTTTGAAAGTTTAAAATTTTGAAAAAAATTCTGATTTTCTATTGAGCATATAAACCCACACTTTGCGAGTACAATCACCAAGAAAAGTGACAAAATAATTAGTTCCTCTAAAAGAGGTTACCTCTGTGGGACCGAACACATTTGAGTGCACTAACTCCAAAGGCTTTGTCTTCATGTCATGACCGGTCTTCCAAAAACTGATTTGCCTTTGTTTGCCATAGATGCAATGCTCACATAACTCCAAATCAATGGATTTTAAACCTGGAAGTTGATCCCTTTTGAGCAATATTTCAAATCCCCTTTTTCTCATATATCCGAGCCTCTTATGCCAAAGTTTTGTCCCACTGTCCACAACTGCCATCGCAACTCGCACTTCAGTGTGATTGTCTAGCACATATAAAGTACCCACTTTGCAGCCCTTTGTAATCACCAAGGCTCCTTTAGTCACCTTCCAAGTGTTTTAAGAAAAGATGATGCTACATCCTTGAGCATCAAGCTGACCTGCGGAAATCAGATTTCTTTTTAGCTTGGGAACGTCTCACATCCTGTAAAAGCCATTTGTTTCCATTCTTTAATACCAACATCATGTCACCTTTGCCAAGGATATCGCATGGCTCATTATCACCAAGGTAGACTTCGCCAAATTTGCCTTCTTGATAGTTTTGACAGGCTTCCAAGCATGAGGCTGCATGGAAGGAACCCCTTGAATCCAACACCCATGATCAATAGTAACATCACTTGTTGACAAGACTAAAACACCTTCATCTTTTTTCGTATGCGGTGTTAACTTTGCTGTCCTTTGATTGATTTTGCTCTTTCTTATAAGACCAGCAATTCTTATTGGTATGCCCTTTTTTGCCACAAAACCAGCATTCTCCATTTTTCCCTCTACGCATTGATCTTCTTGCAGATTTTGATCTCCTTCAATTGTTATTTCTGCCTCTTTCTTGATGTCTACCTCTATTGCCAAAAATCAAGGCATCACCGAACGCGGTTCCTTGATTTTTCTTCTCATATCTTCGCTAAGAAGAGTTCCAACAACATCGTCGAATTTGAGTTTTCTTTTACTGGATACTAAAGTGCTGATTGCCATCACTACTTCTTCCTAGCTATTTGGAAGAGAGCACAATAATAAAACAGCTTTGATTTCATCATCCAAATTTATATTTACTGAAATCAATTGGCTGATTAGAGTATTGAATTCGTTCAAATGATTGGACACAATACCTCCTTCCTTCTTCAGGTTATACAACTTCTTCATAAGGAAAATTTTATTTGAAGCTGAAGCCATCTTGTACATATCAGTGAGTTTGTCCCACAATTCCTTTGAGGTCTTTTCAGCTGTAACATTAGAAAGGACGTTGTTGGATAATAACAGGATAATGGTTGCTCTCGCATTCCTATCCAATCTCTCCCACTCCACATCAGCCATCAAAGCTGGTTTCTTGGCCTTACCTTCCAACGCAAGCGAGAGATCTCCTCTAATCAGGTAACAATTCCATTTGCACCTTCCATAATCCAAAATTCTACCTTGAGAATTTCTCAATTTTCCATTTATTCGCTTCTTCCATTATCACCATAAATTATCACAATTTTGCAAACACCTTCTCCACTGAGCTCTGATACCAATTGTTGAATAATTAAGAGTGGATAAAACAACACAAAAAACCAAAATTAAAGACTTAGAAGTAAACAAGACACAAACACAATTTTTTATGTGGTTCACCAATATGGCTACATCCACGGAAGCAGGGGAAAACTCTATTTTATTAATTCTGTTACATCGTACATTGCAGGAGCATGTGCTCTGTATATTTTTTATATAACATTATCTATTTTGATTTTCAAAAGAGTCCTCGAATGGAATGCCAACAACCAAACCAAAAATGGAGGGAAAAAGAGTGACCGTTGGGTTTCATAGCCAACACACCTTTCATGTACAAGGATCATTTCTTTTGATCGAGCTTCAATAACTTCCTTGGTTTTGAATTGCAGAGGCTGAGCACATGATATATCTCCTAGAATGTAATAAAAACCCAAGCCAATCCAACAGATCTGAGGTGGGGCGAGGGTTGTTCCCATCCTCAGTCTGTCGATTAGGTGCCACAGGCCCTCATCCTCTTCCCCCTCTGTCATAGGCATCAACCAACTACATACTTAAACCAACTTATAGTTTGATGCCCGAACTCTAAAATGCTAGATTCGATGAAATAACTTTTGGGAAATCTAAGCACCAATTCAACAACATTGAACTACAAGGTCACTGGTTAAGAAACTTTGCTGGATGCCAGAAATAAGGGAAAGAGGATTCAATATTAGCTGAATTGGAAGATAAAGGAATAACTTTCTATGCAACCAAGTTTTCTTGATGCTTTCATATTCTTTTTCTCTTTCTTTTTTAAACAGTTCTAATTAATGTTCTCCAAATTGAACATCGTTAGTACCAACATTAGTATCCCTTTGAAACTCCGGTTTCCAACAAGTTTAGAGTCAAGTATATTGTCTTTCTTGTCTTGTTTCCAATCTCAACTGAGTCATCCTCCGTCTTTGATCAAAGACAACAGGTATTGGTCTATGTTTGTCCACTAATAATCTTTGCAAATCAATCACAGATGAGGAATGGCAGATAAAGATGATCAAGCTCTTTGACAATTGATAGCCTTAGCATAGAAGGAAGGTGGTATAATGATGAGGACTTCAGTACAAGGACAAGGATGGCAAATGGCACATGAAACTCCTGTAAGTACGTCGTTCAAGTGGTATATGGTAAGATGGCAGTTTGGTTAGTAATTTGTGCCGAAGGAATAGTGAAGGGAATCCAAATCAGTCTAGGAACACTTTGGAGGGGCAACAACCATTCAAAACTTCGCTCAAAGTAGCAAAGGCATAATGAAGTTGCAACAAAACTTCAAAGATGAATGAGTTTAAGTGGAATCACAACTTGAGGTTGGCAATGCTATGCAGATTCGTGATTTGAGTGGTTGAGTTAGAGAGAAAGCACAACCAACATGATAAGTAGGAATCACACTTTCGAAGTGGCACAGCTAGTTAACAAGGGCAACCAAAGTGGCAAAGTCAATCTAAACCTGTGACAAAGAGGTGCTGAAGTCAAGGTGAAAATGGTCCCAACATTCTAAGCAAAAAGACACAAGTGAAAATTGCACCTTTTGAGTGAGTGGTTGTGCCATTAGAAAATGGCGACTGAAGTGGCAATGTCATGATGAACTGTGCCTAGAGAACCACTTGAAAAACATATGTGGGCATATTTTTTTTGATATGGCTCACCCAAAAATGGTGCTAGGCCTAGTTCATGCTTTATGAAATCACACCCAAAAGAATTTTGCATATTTAAAGTGGCATATCTTGCTAAAACTCATGACAAACAGGGCAAGGTCGTTAGTAAATCGCAAAATAAGGAAATCGCACTTGTAAACATGGCATGGCAACTTCCAAACAACACGTTGTGGGAAAGACTTATAAAATCAGGACAATAAATTTCACCTTTTTCTAGTGGCATGACTAGACCAGATCAACGAGAAAGTGGTACCCTGCAAAAGTCGACCGTTTTTCATAGAAAGTCATCCAAAACCAAAACCTAGTGCCGAAGTAGAGATTTTTAAAAGCACAACAATGATAAATCACAAACAAATTTATAGCAGAAAAAGGTTCTATTTCATGCAATTCTAAGGGTTTTTTTTTCACTTTGCAAGAGGATGAGATTGAATTGCTTTAAAGCAGTGCCTTAGAGCAAATATTTTATTATTATTTTAGCTCTAGAAGCTACTTTTGTAGAATTATAAATAAGGTCTTTAACAGGCAATCAAGGAAGGAGTTGAATGTCAAGTTGTGAAATTACCACTCAAAGGTTGATGTCAAGTCATTGTGTTTGAGTAACAAAAGGTGGTGAATGCAAATTTTATGCTACAAAAACTGTTTCACTATTATTGTTAAACTTATGTTTGTAATTTTGCGTGTTAAATTGAATTAAGTAATATTGCTAAGCTTTGCATTGAGGCTTGTTGTCCATTAAAGTAATAATTTTGTGTATTACTTTAGCAATTTATTTTTTGGAATCATGTAATGTTCATCTATATAATCGTTTCCTATTAATGTAGAATATTCAATTGACATCCATTGAAGTTTTTTAGTTAAATATTTGTTTACAACCAAATGCCAGTGTTTTCTTAACCAATAGGAGGTTGTGCTTGTTCATGCTAGAAGTGTTTATCCTTTATAATTGAACAATCTTGTTACAAGCTTTGACTATTGATAGTATGGTGTTGCATTCTTGGCAAAAAACGTAGTCAAATAGATATTTAAACTCAATGCAAAACTCCCATTGAAATCTTGTACAATGTGTGTATTTGTAAATTTTATTAGTTTTATATTTGATTAGATATCAAGAAACTTCCCTTTACAATTTGAAGAACAAGTCTACTATACAAATTATTCTATTTTGTGTTGTCTCTTTTGAGACAAAGTAAAATGCTAATACTTTTTGGCAACTCTACTATAGAAAGAGATGTAAGAAAACAAAATTTTACCAACAATTTGAGAGCTCATTAATTTTGTATTGAACTTGCAAGAAGAAATAAAACCATACACACAAAAATATATAAAATACAAAAGCAAAATGTTTTTATTATCTTTGCAACACTATTTTGAGGCAACAACCTCCCAATAGAGCTTGCACTCCAATTACAAATATCCAAGGTGCTATCTACTTAGGAAGTCATTTTAGTATATAGAGCCTTGCTATAAACAACTATTACCTTTGAGAAGACTTTGTTAGTTTTATATAATCAGATAATACAAACTGAAAGAACTTAGAAAATGCAACACATAAGACAATGAACACCATAGATACCCTGGGAAAACCCTCCAACCTGAGGGAGAAAAACCTAGCAATTATATCTCTTATATATAGCAGCAATAAGAACAGAAATCTGCTTGCAACTCAGGCCCAACACATGGCCGAATTTAATACAAGGAATAATAGCACCTCCCCTAGATGCAAAGATACAATGAATATGCTTCTCCTTGAAGTTGGTCTACTGTAGCAAAATGACGACCTATTGCTGCAAGATAATGATTAGCAGCCACAAGATGATGTATTGCTGCTACAAGATGATCTGCTGCTCCTTCTAGGAATGCGAATTATGACTTGTGAACTTGATTGTCAAATGAGTTGAAGTCACCTTGTATTTATACAAAATGATGAGGCTCTTCATGAGGTCGGCCTCATTAGTAATTACAATAATTTACCAAGTCGGCCAAGAATATAATAAATATTATTTTCTTAATTCAATCTCCAATATGTACAAGGTCGACCCTTCATTTAAATATTATTTATTTTATTCGATTCTCTTGAATAGGTCGGCTCCAATAATTAAGTATTTAATTATTAATTGGTAATCATATAAATGAAGATTGATGAGGCGCCTACTCATAATAATCGCACTTGAATAAATTAAATAGCCAACATGCTATAATTTAATTTATTCCTTCTTCTAGGAAGTGATTTGAAATAGCTGTAAACATCAACACTCCCTCTCAGCTAGGGAGAAATACTTCCTAGAGTTACAAGACACATCACCTCATCGTGATATCAACCACAATGGCTACACCCATATGTGAAAAGAGCTCATCACCTCATCGTGATATCAACCATCATGGCTACCTCCATAGATGGTATGTACAAGTGCTCATCACTCAACATGATGTTGTCACCTCACCGTGACGTTCACCATGGCTCTCCCAGAAGGTGAAACACAAGTACAAGAAAATCATCACGGACTCCCTCACGTGATGTTGTCATGGAGTCACACACATGACATCCACCATGGCTCTCCCAGAGGGTGGAAACAAGGGATTTCACCTCGAACTTCTCTTATAGAGAACTCATTAAAGAGGATCATTGATACTGAGACTCCTTCTCAGTTAGGGCTTTATTCTCCACCATACCAAGCTTATCTCGAAAAAACACAAACTTTATCCTGGAGAGAGGCTTGGTGAGAATGTCTGCCGACTGATTATCAGTTCTGATATATCTCAACTATATAGCTTTCCTCAATACCATATCTCTGATGTAGTGGTATGCTTATTTCTGTCATGAAACACTTGGAATGACATAAAACTTCTCAAAGCTTTGATTATCACAATGGATGACAGTTGGCTCCAATGATTGTCCAAGCAATCCTGCAAGGAGCTTCCGAAGCCACATTGCTTCTCGAGTTGCCATACAAGCTGTAATGTATTTGGCCTCTGCTGTACTCAGTGCCACAGAAGACTGCTTCCTGCTACATCACAAACCTCAACTGAAACAACATTCAGAGGCACTCTTCTGATCAACAACACTACCATCTTCTTTAGGTTCAGTGGGCTCCCTCTGAATCTTCAAGCACTTGCATCAACCTCTTGACCTCATCGTCCAAGATTTGTCTGCAACGCTTGCCTTAGAGAAATGGTTTCCAGCGCACACCTCTGTAGAGATTTAGGGCTGTCCTCTTCGATCTTATCCCAAATCACCCTATTCTGAATAGGTTTGCAGAGCTACCAATGTTAAATTGATTGACTAGAGCAATTTTGATCTCAACTGCTGAAGAGGTACTTAGCATCTGGCCTTGCAACACTACAACCCTTATTCTCAGCGAGTCATAGAACTCCCTCTGAAGGTTGATTTTTCCTCTTCGAAGAGATGTCTTCAGCCATTCATTCAGTCTCATAGTTGCAAGCAGTGTCTCCATTCTCTTCATAAGGCATGACTTCTACACAAGATGCCTTAAGCTCTTCTATGCGATCTCTCATCACCCTATTGCTTCTTGGAAGCATTAAAGAGAGAGATTACTTATCTTGAAGAGAACTGCTAGAAGCATATATAACCAATGTTATAGCATGAATTAATAACTACACAAGAATTCATGAACATTATAAAATACTTCTCTCTTAATTGATTTGGTTGCATTCATTTTGCAACTCGATCTCATCCTTCATTTTAAAGGATTAGTAATAGTTTATAAAGCACAACCTATAAATGAAAGATGCAACAAATATCAAAAGATCAAGATAAAGAAGTAATAGAACTTATCTTTATTGATATTGATATATCTTTCTTCCATCTTTTACTTCTCTCGAAAGGGGCTATTCTCAGCACAACAAGAGACAATCTGCTCAACTCAGATTTCTTAGACACATTATGCAGCCAACATGTACAACATAGAATCAAGTCTGTTAGACACCATCACAACCCATGCAAAAAGGAGAATGTTATCGATGTGATCATCCTATCACAATGAAGTTGCAGTTCTCTTTTCATCTTAGAGTCACACTCAAAAGGTCTCCATAATTTGCAAGGAGTAGTGATATCTCCAAAGGATCTTGTCCCAATGATCATTATTCAAGAGAACCTACGATTTTAACTAAATACACATGATTCAAATAACCATGGTCAGATTTGCACAACTTAGCAAAAAGAATTTTAGCCTAGAATGGTGAATTCAAACAAAACAAAGAATACTTATCTCTTCATGAGGAGTCAAGATTCTTGGTAATCAACTCGGGAGTATCTCACGAATATCTTCGACAAACTTTCTGAATGAAGAGTCTCAATTTCTCTTTACACAGAATTTTGAATTCTCCAAATTGCATGTATTTGTATCAAATGACATGCCCAATGCAGGAGCTCTAAATCTTGATGAGTATCTCCTTCGCAAGAACCTCACTTACATCGAATACACGAACAAGGGAAGTCGAAGTAGACTCAAAATCTGTAGCGTGAAATTGTGTCTCTTCAAACTAAGGCTTAGATGATGATAATGAAGTATCTGCACTATGCCGACTTCACCTTCAAAGATATGCCCTAGTTTGCCTTCAATATCTGCCCTTAGGTCTGATAAATTGTAACCTCAGATCTGCAATATTTTGCCTTCAAGATCTGTCCCAGTTCACCATCTTGACAATAGGATGGATGCCTTCAAGATGAGAACAATAATGGAGGACAGTGCTGCTTGTATAAATCTGATCTAGATTTTCTTATACCCACTTTGATACCATGTTAGTTTTATATGATCAGATAATACAAACTGAAAGAACTCAGAAAATGCAACACATAAGACAATGAACACGATAGATATCTTGGGAAAACCCTCCAACCTGAGGGAGAAAAACCCAACAATTATATCTCTTTTATATAGCAGCAATAAGAACAAAAATCTGCTTACAACTCAGGCCCAACACATGGCCGAATTTAATACAAGGAATAATAGCACCTCTCCTAGATGCAAAGAGACAATGAATATGCTTCTCCTTGAAGTTGGTCTGCTGGAGCAGAATGACGACCTGTTGCTGCAAGATAATGATTAGCAGCCACAAGTTGATGTACTGCTGCTACAAGATGATCTGTTGCTCCTTCTAGGAATGCAAATTATGACTTGTGAACTTGATTGTCAAATGAATTGAAGTCACCTTGTATTTATATAAAACAATGAGGCTCTTCATGAGGTCGACCTCATTAGTAATTACAATAATTTACCAAGTCGGCCAAGAATATAATAAATATTATTTTCTTAATTCGATCTCCAATATGTACAAGGTCGACCCTTCATTTAAATATTATTTATTTTATTCGATTCTCTTGAATAGGTCGGCTCCAATAATTAAGTATTTAATTATTAATTGGTAATCATATAAATGAAGATTGATGAGGCGCCTCCTCATAATAATCTCACTTGAATAAATTAAATAGCCAACATGCTATAATTTAATTTATTCCTTCTTCTAGGAAGTGATTCGAAATAGTTGTAAACATCAACAGACTTAACTAATACTAACTAATATATAATAGAATGAGGTTTGTAAGATTGCCTTCCCTTTCGAAAGACTTTGTCATCAAAGTTTGAAATGAGGAAAGTTGGAGACGATGTTGGTTGGTTCCCATGTCACATATTTAGGTTGTAGACCTTTCCATTGGATTAAAATCTCCTCAATAAAATGAGTGCAAAGGTGTTCTATACATCTGTGCAATATAACCTCAAAAGTTCTCAAAATATGGATCTCTCTTCATCCAATATTGGTAGCTCCATTGGAATTTGTGCTTTAATTCCAATCACTTTCTTGAGGCAAAAGAAATGAAAAACTAGTTTGATCTTAGAAAAGGGTGGGGGTGCTAGCTTGAATGCCACCTCATTAATGCATTGGATCACTTGGTAAGGGCCATGAGATTTTGGAACCAACTTATGATCTTGCTTGTCCCTTAATAACATCTACATGTAAGGTTGGAAATGTACAAAGATGCAATCACCGATGTCAAAGGTACACTTTGTTTGATGCCTATCCACTTGTTTCATGCAATTTTGTGCCAATGTTAGGTTGACCTTTAAGGATGCAAGAAATTTATATATGCTTGGTTAGGGTACCATCAATTGCTACATCCTTGGAAGAACCTAGAATATAAGTACTCAAGGAAAGTGTGAGAGTACCATAGAGGGACCCATGAGGTTTCATCTTGGAATGACTATGTAATAGATGGATTATGACTCTACTAAAGAAAGATTAATTTCTTTTGAGAGTGATCTCAGCTATCACGCTAGAGTTAACCAACCCAAGATATGTTGAACTAATCTACTATTCTAGGTTATGTTGATTAACATTTTAAAGTGTTTTAACCCTTAAAACATAAGAATTTTTTAGAAAGCAAAGCTAGAATTTTTGTAGGTCCGAATTAGTGAAAATATTTAAGAATAGAAAACCTAAAATGACTTTATAATTACATAAAGGAAATAATTAGAAATAGAGGAACATGTAGTTGAAATTTGGAACTCATTGCCAAGGACACCAACACGATGCACTATTGTCTTGTATGAGTGAAACGTTTGAAGCATGGTTTTGTCCATAAAATATTACCAAAAAAGTTGTAGGTTGATAATTTCTTCTTCATAGACTTGCAATGCAAGCGAGAGAGGAATTTTTTTGGGTGGTTGTTTAAGGGCTTACCTAATTCAAACCCCACATAGGTATTTCTACTTTCATTGATAGATATATTTTTTAAATAAAATGACAAGACCAATAACATATAAAATTTTAAACAACAATCTTAATAGCAATATGAAATGTATTTTTAAATGCAAGATTGTTAACATCCAAGAATTACAAATATAAAGATAATGAACAAAATGAAGGAAAGAGAACAACAATCAAGAACAATGTCACCTTGAAGGCTTGTAATAACCAAGATTTTTGTTTGCTTGCACAAACTGTTACCATAGCTCAACAAAATTATAAATGACCTAGAAAATTTCATATGCATAAAGAAATTAGCAAAGATTCACAAAATGACAATGGAGGTTGTTGGTTGGCTTGGGAGAAGAGATGAATCAATGGTAATAGGTGAAATGGGAGTAGTGGACAATTTTTGAGGTGGTCAAGGTAGTAACATCATGGATAGTGGAAATAGTAAAAGTGGGAAGTGATTGAGGAATCTCGAATTAAGAGGCAATAACATGATGAGTGGGAGAGGGAGGGATGGCTCATGTGGTGGAGAAGTGTGGGTAGAGGTTGTTCAGTTAAAGCTACCTTCTTACTCTTCTTAATTTTCTTAGGAGTGTTAAGAGTAATCATGCATTAGCTAATGATCAATTAATCTTTAATTAATTATTAGTCTAATTTATTTTCATGCACTTAAGCTAAACTGAAGAGTTCATTATTCAGTTAACTAAGTGTTTTTCTATGTTAATGTGTTGGTGTGAATTAATGTCTTGTACCTAGTTAATTCATTCACTAGGTAATTACGAGACATATGCATATGTTAAGTTTACGTAGGATAAAAGATTCCTTCTAGAAGTCTTAGTTGGTTTTTCTAAAACTTATCTTATCTAGCTAGTAATGCTTGCTTCCTAGGTTGTTTGTTAGTTGTCTCATGTCATAGGATTACGACACTTGTCATGATCTTGTCTAATACTATCTCTCTACCTTGCCTCTATAAGCAAGACATCTTATGTACATTTGCATATTCAACCATTATTCAATATTGCATTGTTGAAGCAAACTTTCTTGCCATTTTCTTTCTTGTGGAAGTCGTTTTGGTCTAGCAACTATTCTTGGGGGTGTTGGAGAGTCACCATTAACTCCCACAAACTGAAGTGAGCTATTATTAGATCATTTTGTCTCATTGCATATGCTGTTGACACTTTTCTTGATCTAATCCCTTTACCATTTAGGGTTGCTCTTGTATAGCACTCAACCTTATTGTGTCTGAGATTTTCTCTTCTGCTCTTCTCAAACTCTCAACCTTTGAGGACTCTTGTTTTCCTTGAAGATTCTTGAGGTTCATTTTGTAAGTATTTTCTTGTTGATGAATATTGCACATATTGTTTTGCAGATCTCTTGCGTGGAAGGTGTCTTTGTTTGTTGTTTGATCTTGTGGCTCGTGTTTTTCACAATTCTAACAAGGAGCCTTCTTCTCATCACCTTCTATTTGCTCATTTTTCCTTTTATAAGCCTCAGGGCAAGCCATTGGGTTCCTTTCACTCTCTTTGATTTTCTCACCTTTATCTTTTCCCTTTGGCTTTGAAGATGAAGTCACTTCCTCCTCAGTATGTTCTTTATTTTCATCTTATTAAATATATTAAATAATATAATGGTCATCTTAGTTAGGTTAGATAGTTTCTTTTTTCGTCTTTTGTTAACGATCATTTCATTTAGAAACATCGTCTTTGTAAATCTATTTAAGGAGCCTTCGTCTCCTTCGTTTAATATATTGAATATTTACCAATCTTTCTTGTTATATGGTATTAGAGCGGGTCGATGTGATTTCATAAAATTTGGTGAATTTTATAATAAAAAATTCATAGCCTCTTCCTACCTGGAAATTATTTCCAGAATTTTTTGAAGTTTATTTTTTGGAGAAGTGGAATGTGATGCAAGCAACATAGCAGTGGGTGCAGTCCTAAGCCAAGAAGGCAGGCCAATGGCATTCTTTAGTGAAAGGTTGAATGAAGCAAAGTCTAGGTACTCATCCTATGACTTAGAGCTATATGCTTTGGTGCAGGCTCTCAAGAAGTGGAGGCACTACCTATTGCCCAAGGAATTTGTGGTATACATCGACAATCAGGCCTTAAGCTACATAAATACTCAAGAGAAGCTCAGTTTGAGGCACATCAAATGGATGGAGTTTTTGCAGTCATACACATTTACCATCAAGCATAAGAAGGGGGTTAACAACAAGGTTGCTGATGCTCTTAGCAGGAGGTTGCTTACTGTCCAAGAGATACAGCTACAAAGCACAGGGGTTGAGGGATTCAAGGATCTATATGAAGGAGATTTGATTTCTTAGTGATTTACAAGGTATGTACTGATTTTGAGAACCATTTTCACAATGAATATGCAGATTACACCTTGCAGAATAGTCTATTGTTTAGGGGGAAGTAGTTATGTGTTCCTAGAGGTTCCATGAGGGAGAGTCTAATCCAAGAAAAGCATAATGGCAGTTTGAGTGGTCACTTTGGTTTGAACAAGACACTAGACTTAGTGGAGAGGTTCTATTGGTGGCCTAAAATGCAAAGAGATGTAAGAAGGTATGTGGAGTATGTCAAAAGGCAAAGGGAACATCAACAAATGCAGGTCTTTATCAGCCATTGCCCATCCCAAATAGACCATGAGAATGCATAAGCATGGACTTCATAGTAGGTCTACCTAGGACACCGACTGGTTTGGACAATGTGTTTGTTGTAGTGGACAGATTCAGCAAGATGAGCCATTTCATACCATGCAAAACAACACATGATGCTAGTCACATTGCACACTTATTCGTCAAAGAGGTAGTAAGGATACATGGGTTGCCAAAGAGCATAGTTGCAGATAGAGATGTGAAGTTTATGGGGCATTTTTGGAAAACTCTTTGGAAGAGGCTAGGAACCAACTTGTCTCATAGCTCAACCTATCATCCTCAAACAAATGGACAAATAGAGGTGATCAATAGAGTACTTGGTAACTTGTTGAGATGCTTAACTAAGGAGTATGGACAAGGATGGGAACAAGTGATTCCACAAGCAAAATTTGCTTACAATGATAGCACAAATAGGACTACGGGTAAGAGTCCATTTGAGATAGTATATGGCTTACATCCTAGGGGTGTACTTGAGCTTAGAGACCTGAAAGGTTATGAAGGAATCAATGGACATGATGATGAATTTGCTCAGTCAATGAGAGAGGTTCATGAGCAGGTAAAGAAGACATTAATGGAGGCTAACCAAAATTTGAAGGCTAAAAGAGATGAAGGGAAGAGAGATCTACAATTTGAAATAGGTGATTTGGTGATGGTATACTTTAACAAGGAAAGACTATAGAAAGGCATACCAAGTAAGCTACAAATGAAAAGTATAGGGCCATGTAAAGTGTTGGCTAAGTATGGATCAAATGCATACAAGGTGGAGTTACCCAAGGAGATGTCTATTTCGCCTATCTTCAATGTGAAGGACTTGGTGAAGCATAAAGGGCCAGAAATGGATGAGGAACAGTATAGTGTTGAGGTCAGTAAGGATGTGGAAGGACTCAAGGTACCTGATCAGATCAGACCACAAGTGGACAAGATTTTAGACTCAAGGGTGAAGAAGAAGACTAGGCACAAGACATACATGGAGCACCTAGTGAAGTGGAGACATCAACCAGAGTCAGAGGCTACTTGGATAGCAGAAAGTGACTTTAAGAAGCATGGAATTAGTGAGGAGCTCTTGACACCACAGGTTCCTTAACTTCTTAATTGCAGGGGGAGAATGGTGCAGGAAGACCTTAAAGGTCTTTTGGAAGATCTTGTTGTTTTGGTTTGTAGGTGGTTCTAGCCAACCACCAAGGGAATAAGGACTATGATGTAAAGTCCCAAGAGTGTTTTTGATGTGTGTGCTATGGCAAACTTAGGGTAGTCTATTGCTTTGAAGTTTGGAGAAGCCTTAATGATGAAATTAGGCAAATTTGTCAATGTAGTCTTGGCTATTTGTCCTAAAAGTTGGCATAGGGCATTAATGATGCTCTAAGCCCGACCAAGGGTCCTAGCACATGGGAGAAAGGTATATAAGGTCAACAAGACCCTAATACCTGTGTTAGAGGATTGATTGTACGAATTGAGTTTTGAGAAGGAGATTTTGTGACTTGGAAAAAAGCAAGTTTTCATTGAATTTTTGTGTTTGAGCCTTCATCCAGTCAAGAATGGATTGAAAGGACTTATCTGATGCTTTGATTCTTTCATTTGTGTCACTTACTTATTGTGTGAAGCATTAGATTAGTCATTTAATTCAACTGGTTATCTTTTTGCAAGTTTTTGGTGTTCTTGGTCTCATTGCCGATTCTGGCCAGTTTTGTAAATTATGATCCCCACTTGAATTCCCGTGGCAAAGCTACCATGGCCACCTGGAATCAAGTAGGGGACTGTTTGTACAGTGTAAATATGGAGTTTGGAGTCTTGGTTTGCAGGGGAGATGATGAAATCATCAAGCATTAGGCGAGTGCAAGTGCATTCTGGCTAGTAGCTTGGAGAGGACAGCAGCAAGAAGAGTTGCAAAATGGATTGGTTTGTGCCAATCAAGAGTATGGGAGTGTAGGGGCATGTGTCCTGGACATGTGTGTGCAAGGAGGATTGCAGGGGAGGCCATTAGAGCCCTCAATTAAACTAAAGAAACCAGACTGTGACACTTGCCCTAGAAACCCTTGAAAATGGGGGTTTGGTGAAAAGCCTGTGTACGAACGCCAATGGGATCTAATCCCTAGAAAATCTTGAAGCCTAGGAGGTCTGTAGAGGGAATCCATGAAGAATTTGGGGGATTGTTAAGGAAGTTTAGGCGCAATGTCAAGAACACTGTTTTAGGAGGCCTAATTGACTAAAAACAAGGTTTGAGAGAGTTCGATGGGAAAATGAAGGAAGAATCCTACAAGAAGGATCAGAGTGGAGCAAGAACACTCAAGGAATAGTTGGAGGACCTATTCCTAGTCCCAAGAAAGGTTTGGGAACTTTGTAGCAAAATTGAGCCCATGGAAGCTCATGGTGATTTGAGAGAAAAGGTGAGCATTTGAAATTGGTGGAGAGTTCTAAAAGGGAAAAGGGGTCTTAGGAGTGACCTTTGAGTAGGTTAGTGAAGAATACCCTAGCAAGACCAAAGAATAGGTCTTAGGAGGAGCAAGAGTGCTCTTGAGGGAAAGGACTCCCCATCAACAACCTTGAATATGACATTTTTCTCACTTCATGTTCGTTTGGACAATTTTCCCAATAATCTTCAATATCCACTTTATGTCTATACTACCTCACAATACATTAGAACTCTACATTAGAGCCTTTTGCAAATTGGGAAGAACAGAAAGCAAATGCTCCCTTTCCCACAATAAGAGGATAAAGAACACTGACTTAATCTATATCTTATAGAAGTTTATTTGAAGTACATAACTACTTGGTCACTCCAACAACACCATTTTATTAGTGGGGTACTTAGCAAGCCTATATGGTGCTTTAGAAAAGTCTTATATTCTTAAATAGGTGAATTTTTGGAACTCGATGTACATAGGTCATCTCACAATAATGGGTCCCAAACTTGGGACATCTTGATTTTTGTTTGAAATCACATATTTTTTAGAAAAAATAATGATTTAAGCCATGAGAGGTTCCATTTAAAGGATTTTAATAAAATAGGGTTAGATAAAACCTCCTTAGATCAAACCCCCTTGGATAAAATCCCTTTAGTCTTAAATCATACCCATAATGGAGTCTTCTTTGCACCTATCAAAATGCTAAAAAAAATCACTTTTACTTTACTTTTCAAGGGATCAAATAAATCCATTTAGAAATTATGTTTTTTTTAAGTATTTGGCCCTTATTAAGCATTCCAAAAAGTATTATTTTTATTTTTTAAATATATTTATATTTTATTTCTTGTGAATGTAGGTTTTTCACCAAACATCAAGATATTTGTTTCACAATGTGGAAAAATAGAAAAATAGAGAAAAAAAAATCTAAAAAATGTGCATCATAGGTATTGATGTCCTTGTTTCAGTAAAAAAAATAAAATAAATTCAATACATACAAAACAAGTTATGTGTTATGACATACACCTATTCCAAATTATAATTACTTTGACTTCGAAAATTAATTAAAAAAATGCAACAAAAAGTTATGAAAAATATCCATGCACTAGATATTGATGTTACAAATCTATATTATAAAAATTATAATTTTATCCTTTCAAATAAAAAAAGTTGTGTACAATATAAACATCACTTTTTATAAATATTGTTTACTATAAAAAATAATTTATTAAAAGTAACATTAAAAAACTACAATTTATTTTTCAATATTTAAAAATATATATTTATAATGTACACACAAATCGTCACAAATAACTAATTCACATCATCTCCAAATTATTAATGGTTTAGTTGTTATGGGTTTCATAAAATAAAAATTTGGTGAAAAATATTGATTTCAATGTCCCACTTTGGCCAAAAAGTGGGACACAGTATTGTGGGATGACCCATACACAACCAAACCTTTGAACCAGCTACATGGCTTGATTTTAATCTTTTTCTCAGGCCCCCCTTTAACATTTTTACAATATACATTGTGAATGCATTGTTTACTCTTCTATAGTGTGATGAGGAGTTTTGTAATTGCAATTGAGGGTAAAAATCATATACTTTCATCTATCATAGGACATTACCAATGTTGTCCTCTCAAGTTAACCCTTTATATCTAAGTTTCTTTCCAGTATATATACTACATATGCTGTCATGTGGAAGATTTCAATCTCTTACCATAATAAATCAGGTATGAATGTTGTCACTAATGGTCTTGGCCCAAATAAACCTTCTTATTGCCACTTATTACTTCTTTAATGAAATAAAACATCTAGCTCTCAAAGGTAGAGGTTGACCCTAAGCCCATAACTCTGCTTAGCAAAGTGACCAAACCATTGTTGATGCAATGAAGTCACTTTTGTATAAATTCTTGGGTATTTAGATTATTGAAGCTCTTGGCTTCTTCATCCAGTGTTCATTAATTACCTTTAGACATTCTCATGTCCTTGATCATAAATTTGCTTGCCTTGTTCCTTGGTCATTTCTTTCATAGTAGGATGGGTGGGAATCCCGAAAACCTTTGTGATTGCTACAATAGATAAATCTATTAAGACCCTTCCATCAAAAGAAACGATCCTATATTCAAAAAAATAATGACCTTTACATTCCATGACCATCTTTGGATATTGAACTGATGTAGGGAAATTGACATGTACAATCCCATTATCAGCCACCTTCTTGGCCTTTGAGGAAGGGTTTTTTTAAAACACTCTCTCTGAAGTCTTTAATATCAATGTGTCCCAAATTAGTATGCCCTACAAAGTTCCATCTTGAAGTGAGTTCTTTTTAAGGGAGGCCCCCTTGAATTCATACTTCATCCTAACAACTCTTTGACATTTAAATATGTATGAAAAGACAATAATTAGTTTATAAATCATTCTTCATATAGAAAAACATTCTATACAAGACATTCATAACATCAAAATATTATAAAATCATAACTTGCATAAGAAAATGTCATTGGTCAATTCAAGCTTATACAAGCCAAATCCCATAAGCAAACACTCAATATTTGCAAAACCTTAGTTTAGATGGTCACTTTAAATGCTCACTAAGTCATTGTGGAATTTCTAGAGTAATAAGATTTGCGGAACTGCCATGGGTATGTGGATATAAAATATTTTACCAAGCCTCAAGACATTAACCTTTCCCCTCTTACTTTTACTTTCAAACCCTTCAGTTTATTGTAAAATTTTACACATATTAGGACATTGTGGAGAAATGTATAAATGATCATTGAATTTCCATAATGAAAATTTGTTGAATCATATATGTTTTCTTAGAAGGAACAAATATCACAACGAAAATTCCAACACTTGTGACAATTGTAGGAAGTTTGGGTATACAAGGATATGTTCTAGTCTCACATGAAATCACAATGGAAGGAATTTGGCTGAAGCGATTATGTGGGGAAAATAAATACTGATGGACAAATTTATATTTTAACAATTGTTTCGAGATCTTTGATAATTCAATCAAATAGTGCATCGCCTATCCAAAACCCATGGGAGATAAAATCTCATTTCATCTTCTATAATATTAGCATTTGTAACTATGCAAAATATGTCATAAATCTATCAAAGATCTCAATTTCTATTAAACATATGATCCAAAACCCTATCATTATTAAGAGCTACACTTCAATCACCATGGAAGGACTCGACCTAGGGCATATTTGCCATTTGATAACCTAACTGTTAGAGTTATCATGCATTAGCTAGTAATTAATTAATCTTTAATTGATTATTAGTCTAATTTATTCTCATGCACTTAAGCTAAACTTAAAAGTGTTTTAATGCTTTTATTAGTTGAGCTAATATTAGATCGTTATGTCTCATCTCATGTGATGTTAACACTTTTCATGATTTGATCCCTTTCTCATTTAGGGTTTTGCTCCTATAAGCACCCAACCCTCATTGTAATTATCTCGAGCTTTCATATCTTCTTGAGAGTCTCTTGCTTTTGTAGTTTTTTCTTGTTGAGGAATATTGCATGTCTCTTGCATGGAAGGTGTATTTGTTTGTTGTTTAATCCCGTGGCTTGTGATTTTGTGCTTGTTTCACAATTCTAACATGGTATCAGAGTGTTGATTTAGTGAACCCCTTATTGAATCTTGAGCTTTCATATCTTCTTTAGAGTCTCTTGCTTCTGTAGTTTTTTCTTGTTGAGGAATATTACATATATTGTTTACAGATCTCTTGCATGGAAGGTGTATTTGTTTGTTGTTTGATCATGTGGCTCATGGTTTTGTGCTTGTTTCACAATTATAACATGGTATCAGAGCATGAATTCAATGAACCCCTTCTCAATTTATGAGGTTTATTTTCTTCAACAAGGGTTGCAGGCTTTAGATCTGAATTCCCTTTGTTCCTTTTTGCAAATTTTGGAGGTGAGAGAATTTTTGGTCCATTTTGGCATGAAAAAAACCCCACCATTAGATTCAGAGTTGTCAAGAAAGTCAAATTTGGCTTTTGTTTTGCCTGATTTCGACTCTTGACGCCAAATCTATGAAGGTTTGAAGTGGTTGCTTTGTTTCCAGATCCAGAGGGTAGCTGCATTTTTGGTGTATTTTGAGCCAAAACGGAGGTTTCCATCGCACTCAAAAGGCCCAAAAACCTTAAGATCACTTGTCAAATCATCAAAATCAGTGTCGAGAGTTTTTGAGATAATTTTTTTTTGATAGAGAGGTCGTACGACCTCCTTGCACATGAATCGAGGTAAAAAAAAATTTAAAAATTTTTTTGTATTTTTTTCCCTGCGATTTTTTTTCTTAAAATCAAATAAAAAACTAAAAATATTAATACCTTTTAAAAAGGTAGTCGCAGTTTTTTTTGTCCTTTTTAATAAAAAAATTGTATTATTTTTTTTAATGCAAGTACCAAGGGTACCTGCCACCCCTGTAGTGGCAAGCCCTCTGGCCTTGCAACCCTACGACAGTGGTACTGCAGGGGTACCGCCCCTACCACCTTGGTAGGTGGCGGCCCTTGCGAACCCCACCAAGGACGGCGTGGGTGGGCCCTGCCCACCGCCTTTTTTAATATAATTTTTTTTAAAAGTTTTTTTAAATAATATTTTTTTAAGAAAAATTAGTTTTTTATATATTTTTTATTAAAAAAATATAATAGTTTTTTAGTATGTTTTTAACTTTAAAATAAACATGCAAGGTTTTTGCAATTTATTTTTTTGCAAAATAAATTCCACATGTACCTGGTTGGAGGAGTTTTTTACCCAGGCTCTAAAGTTGGCGGACTTCTAAATTTGGCAGCATTTTTTTGTTACATTTGGTGGATTTTTTTTTATCCAAGCTCAACCCCTCTTCATTGAGATTTTCATTTTTGCACCCAATATTCTAGAGGCCATATCTCGGCCATACATTGGGCTTTTTCAGTGCATTTTTTTGAAACGGGGTAGAATTTCGAGCTCTTTATGGTGGTGCAGGTGTTTTCCAATTTTGACTTCTCTTTTGTTTCAAAATTCTATTTTTTCAGTGTTGTTGCTAATCAATTCTTGTTTTGGAGACTTGGACGGGCCATATCTTCTACATCCAGACACATTTTTGTGTGCCATTTTTTTGAAAGTGCATATTTTTTCGTGTACTTGGTCAGGGTGCTACCAGTTTCCTTTTTTTATGTAATAAAATTGTATTTTCAGCATGTTGTCATTTTTTGGACATTATGGGCTCCCATTGTATGCACTTCTTATTATGCAGACGCACTGAGCTAAAGTGTCATTTTGGTGTATAAGTTTTTTGAGATTTTACACATCTTGTTGTATCTTTTGTATTCGCACTATGATATAAAGTGTCATGGCTCTCCCTTTTTAGCATTATGGGGCGGGGGGGTTTCTACTATTGGTGCTAATGCTTCCTTGGTTTTGCGTTGGAGTGATCTACATATCTAGTTCTTGTTCCTATGTACTCTCAGATGTAACATACATCAACGACTAGTTACATGCATTTCGACAAGATGGATCATTTACCATATGGACAATCTTGCATTCCTATCTTTGGAGGTTCTTCATTTCAACACTCAATCAATCATCTTTCGACAACAGTCTACAAATTCGTGCTTCTGGTTGTTCTACATGTTCCTATTTTTTAGGACATTGTCTTGTTTGGAGGCTTCTTCAGTCCTTCACTTGGCTTTCATCTATTTTTGGAGTAGAGTTTTTCACATGAGGTTTTCTCTATTTCTCCGCATTATAGAGATCTTTTTGTACATGGGTACCTTACGTGGCCTTGTTTGTTGGGACCCATCATGCATTCTTTTTTAGGGTCTTTAACTACTCCCTAAGTTCATCTAAAGGGGGGGGTGTTAGAGTTATCATGCATTAGCTAGTAATTAATTAATCTTTAATTGATTATTAGTCTAATTTATTCTCATGCACTTAAGCTAAACTTAGGAGTGCTTTAATGCTTTTATTAGTTGAGCTAATATTAGATCGTTATGTCTCATCTCATGTGATGTTGACACTTGTCATGATCTGATCCCTTTCTCATTTAGGGTTTTGCTCTTATAAGCACTCAACTCTCATTGTAATTATCTCGAGCTTTCATATCTTCTTGAGAGTCTCTTGCTTCTGTAACTTTTTCTTGTTGAAGAATATTGCAGATATTGTTTATAGATTTCTTACGTGGAAGGTGTATTTGTTTGTTGTTTAATCCTGTAGCTCGTGGTTTTGTGCTTGTTTCACAATTCTAACACTAGCCTAGGACATATTTTTAACTCGAAGGCATGCAAATTTATACCCTACTCCAAAAGTAACTTTACTCAAATATACACAAGCCAACATGAATACATAATTTCCTTTAACCCTTTAACTCATAACAAACTGCAAAAATCTAAGAAAACATGCATTTTAACCTTTGATTCACCAATACATGAAATAATTAAACATAGGTTAGGCTTAATGGTTATTTTCCAACTAATTATTTGATTTTCTTTAAAGGTAAGCTACTTTTAATGATCAAGAATATCAAGTTAGTGATCAATGAACAAGGATTTAAACGTCCTTTTGCACTTTAGGCTCTGCAAAACCAAGGTGGGTTTCCCTTCCATAAAATCACTTAGAGATATACAATTATGGACAAATGGTGTTTCAACATATGGAATTCTTACACATGATGCTAGAAATTTAACACATATATACTTATTTCATTCAGACATATCCATAACTCAATTAGATTTTGGTGTAAGAAAATAAACTAACAAGTAATCACAAGAAGCTTAATATATCATGATTTAGTTTCTTCTTTGTTTCTTGACAAAGTGCATTATTTGACTGGTGCCTTATCCATTACAGAGTCAAGAATTGTGCAATTTTCTCATAACAACTTAATGCAAATCCAAGGGTTTACAAACACTATTGTTTTATAATAGTATAACCCACTATTGTTCAACAACACACTTCATCTTACAAATCCTTAATTATATCACAATATTTCAACATTTGATTGAAATTAATTACTTTACTCCTTGAATAGAAGCCATCAACAAAACATTTATCACAACAAACATGTAATAGAGATCTCATAATATTTGATTATATTGTTTTTGAAAATATTGTGTACAAAAAGGAGACAAGAGTATTGAAGAATATCACTCATATATGCCTCAATTTAGATTGTATATTACTATTATAGGAAAAAACTTTACAATACGTTTCTTTGATATGGTAAGGCTCACTAAAACTTGACTAACATGTCTGATAATTACACTTCCCTGAATCCCAAAATGAAGCTCAAAATTCCCTTTTATAAAAACAAGGAAGTAAACAAGCTTAGAGCCTATTGGAATGTGGCGACTAATCATGCTATACTGTACACTCTTCATGTATCCTCGCCGGGGTCCGGGGTCGGGCCGGGCCATCAAGAATTTTTTTTTTCACCTTTTTTCGCTCCATCATCGAAAAAGAAAAAAGCCGACTTTGTAAACCCTAATTTCTAAAAGCTTGTTATAAGCGATTGGGATGGGGAGTTGTAGCATTGCATTATTCGCGAGATTGCAATATGTTTTGCACTGGATAATAAAATCATTGGATGGCTGCGGTTTTGTGGATGTAGCCCAGATTGGGCAAACCACATTAAATTCTCTGTGTTGTCTTGTTTCTGCTATAATTTTCTGTGTATTTTATTTCTCTATTTTATTGATCAAATCTGCATTTAACTTGTTAGATATCTGCCTTCTAACCCTAATAGAGCCTTGAACATATGCCACAATTTCATTTGACAACTTCTCATGAACAAACAAGATACAAGTAAAATTACTTTAGATAAGACAAAAAACACTTTTGAGTGGAAGCAAAACTGATGATGAGGCCATTGTGGAAGTTGAAGTTAATGTTGACTGTGCCACTCCAACTACTCATTGTATTTCTCTAACCACAAGTTGTAAGCATATTCTATTGGCCATTTGAAATTCAAAACCTTTTGTACCTTATTGTTATGGACATTATATTTTGCATCCATAATTGCCCTGGTTTCCTTGACAAAATTATCTAGCTTAGACTCCAACTTTATTAACTCATCTATATAATTATTTAATAAATCCAAGTCTGGATTTCTATTGGTGCAAATGAAAGAACACATGGTTGGGATGAAATTCCCAAATTCGCCTTTCCAACCATCAAGAGGTTTGATTATTCCAAAATTGTCCAAAATATTTGGCATCACCCCTTCCTCTAATGTCTCAAATATCTTCAATTTTTTCTTCAATTACAAATTCAATTTGGATTGAAAAGCTAAAATCTCCCCTAACAATCCAATGGCTTCATTGGGCTCTATAATTTCCTTGGGAGCATTATTGTCAAGTTTTTCCAAACTTGACAACCTCTACCTTTGAGGTTGTCCTAGGAATCCATGTACTTTGAATTGTCTACAAGGATACAAGCTATCATGTATGCTTAATGAAAGCATTTTTCAAATTGTTATAGCCTCCCCAAGCATCTTCCAATCTATATGCAAATTGTTGGATAACATATGACCAAGGATGTCATCAATTATATCAGTGGCAACATTTTGTGCTTCATCCGGTTGTCTTCTTGGATTCTTTGCTCTATTCCTCCTTTAATTCTCTTATTCTCAAGGAGAGTGTCTTTCTATCTTGAGATGAAAACTTTGTAGATCTTGATTGAGAATAGATGGAGGAGCATCCAAAATTTGGGGAGGTGGTAGTTGAGATACCACTTTATTATATTCCAAAACTAATTTGTTCTTGATCTCTTGCACCTTATTGTAGTCTTCCTATGTCTTTTTGGTTGTTTCTTCACTAAATAAAGTCGTACTCACCACCAAGGATGCAACTTGGGAAGGAGTAGTATCAGTTAGTCTTTTTACAATCAAATTCCCTAATAGTTCACTGACTTCTACTCAAGGCTTATTGTTATGTTAAGCCATTGAAAAAATAGCTAAGGTTTCATATTTGGTGCTAAAACTTGATCCAAAGTATAGGCCCTCAACCTGCTCATATGATATCAACACTCCAAATCCAACCTCTTTCCTTCTTATTTTATCCAATTCAATAGTAGAGAATATGTCCCAAATTGGTAGTAACAAACATCCACTATCTCTAACAATTTGTCTCCCTTCATCAAGGGAGATATTATTTAGCTTGAGTTCCACCTTCTAAATAAATTCCTTTATTATGTTCTTCATTTCGTCATTAGTGGCTTCTACTTTTCTCTTGCTCTATTCTGTAATAAATTTTGTAGATTTTTTCTTGATTAAGAAGTGCTTGAAATATCTAGACTCCAAAAAGCTATCACCTGTCATAAATTGAGTGTAGGCTAGAGCCTTGACATCATTTATCACCTCATACCCACTCCTCGAGCCAGTCATCATTCTGCATTGAGGTGGGTCCTCTAGTCGGGCTCTTGGAGGAGAATTTTTTTTTGGTTGACTTCATCCTTATCAAAAGCATTCTCAGCTACATCCTCTGCTCCTATTGAATAATCCACCAAAGGTTGTACACCACTTGGTCTATCCTAAGGTGCCCTTGATGGTGCACTTGAAGTTGTAGACATTGCCTCATGTTGAACATATTGTTCAACCTCTTCTTCTATGGGCCTCTCCTAAAAAAATAATAGACAGTATTATTAGAATTGGTGCACCACCCACAATGTCATCATATTTATCCAGCATAGCTTGGAGTCTTTTAAATAGATCCTTTATTTATGCACATGCTCCTTGGTATGATGGATTGGCCTTCTTTCTTTTTTCTTCTACTCTATGAATTTTGGTCCATTTTTCTTTCATCATTTTTACCTCATCATACGTATTGCAATTTCTCATTACATCCTCAATTATGTTGAACTTGTGATAGTAATTGGACCTCTTAACATCTAATCTAACCTGGTCAATATAATGTTCTGGGTCACAATTCCTGATAATATTAACTTTCATTCTATAGGTCCATAAGACAGATGGAAATACATCCAATCCTTCTTTGGAGGTGATTTCAAAATCTGAGAAAAATGTGGTGGATTACATGATGGAGCCCTTCTTGCTAATTCTCAAATGAAACTTATTAGTTTCATTCAATTGTCACATTATCTCCAAATACATATGTATATATATATTCAACACATACTTTGGAAGAATGTGGGGCTGCACAGGTGATCCATATATTCTAATATTAGTGGTATTTGAATGCAAATACTACTCACCCTAGTTGTGATCAATCTCCTCTTTTGGATCCTTTTATTTTGGCCTAAAAAATTTCATCACTTTGTCTAAGAGCCTCTAGGTATATGGGAACTCTAAATTCTTGAGGACCACTTGCACAAAAAATTCCTCAAAGGCAACATATCTAGCAGATTTACAATACATATCCCATATATGTGTCCATGTTTGGACAAAATCTTGACTGCCTTCCTCTTTTATCATTCTTAACCACATGGAATCACTCAAAATCTCTCTCCCACCATGCAGAATTAGACAAGACAACAAAGAATACCATCTAAAGTGACTAGAATAAGCCTAATCTAAAATTTCCTTTAGTTGTGAGTTCATGCCTTCTACAATATATGATTCATAATCAAAACCCCTCTTTAAATCCCTATGTTGCACATCAACAAAAAACATCACCATATATGCTAGATTTGAACTTTGCAATCCTCAGCTAGAACTTGGCATAAAGCACAAAATCTTTTAACAAAATATTCCTTGAAGATGTCAAAGTTGAAAGGTTCAACTTCATCTTTTGTGAACTTGACTATTTTGCACTATGAATCTCTTCTCTTGTGTTGTGATAACCACATGACTCTATAATTGTGCTTGTCTTGATAAAATTCTTTGTTGAGTGCACCAAAGTCAATTGGCACATTTATTGTGACATTAAGGTTGAAAAAATCAGTGATATAATGCTTATTTAGGTGTAGAAGAACACCTTTGCCTATTCTTGATGATCCTATTGTTTGCATCATATCTTCTGGCAATGGCTTTGACGAGGTCAACATTTACAAAAACATTGGGAACAACTAGCTTCCTTAAGTCCATGCACCACAAATTTCAAATAGGCATGTCTGGTAGGCCCCTCTTATAGCCATACTTAAATAAATTTTACCCTTGTCGAGGGATACATCCTTGATAGAACCAACCTTATCAATAAATTTTCTTGCAAATACCCAGTGCCTTGGGCATGTTTTGATTGTTTTGATGAGCCAAGCAATTGCTTTATCAAGTCTTCCTCTAGACTCCTCTTAACTCCTAGGAATTTTGTAGTAGATTGACTCATTTTGAAGGTGTTATAGAACAAATTAAGGTTTCCAGGGTTTCAACTTAACTAGGGTTTCTCCTTAAGACAATATTTTACAATGTATACTAAAACACTAATTTATGTGATTCCAAAAAATATACCCGAAAATGCAATTCAGAATAGATAATAATTTTTACTCACTCCTTTACATGCTCAAAAACTCTAATTTTTCCCTTGAAAGATTGCAGAATTCACGTCAACACTTTGAAATTTCTTCACACAAGTTCCCGGCAGATTTTAGCAACAGTGAATTGCTTTACCTTATGCAAATCTCCATATAATGGCAATAGGAAATGATATTGAAATTAAGGAAAACTTGATTGAAATGAATTCCTATATGTATCCATTTTCCAAGTTTGAATGATAGTTGTCAATAGAAATATGACGCGGTTAATCAACAGTTGTCGCATCCACTCAACACATTGCAAAAATCATCTGAAAATTCTTAGTTGAAGTTAGGAGACGCAAAGTGTTAAGTAGTCGCACATTGGAGCCAACCTGTGGACACGTGGAAGAAGAGCGTATCATCACGTTTTTTAGTAGCTTTGAGTGGGTGGAAACTGTGATGAACTAAGAAACTGTGATCAAATAAGGAACAACCACGTGTAAAGTGATTTTTTCTTTAAGCGAGCACACTATCACAACCTTGGGTAGCCTTTAGCAGATAGAACTTGTGATGCGAAGAGAGCATGCACTCTTATGAGGTGAAGACATGTGTCTAGCTCTCGGGTTATCATACTTTAAGAAGAATGTGGAGAGCATAAAATTGTGATGTGAAAAAAAGGAAAGGAAAAGTCCTTTTATAGTCCACGATACCAGGAGGTCTGTTTTTGGGTCTACGGATGGGTTACAGTATATGGGACTCCTTGTACTCCCAATATGAGGGAGGCACCTAACTCGTGCTCCACAATATGAGGTGTACATACCTTACCCCCTACAGGATTTGAACTTGTGACCTCTCTTTTAAGAGTACAAATTCTCCACCATTAGGTAAACTTAGGTGTATTGGTACTAAGTAAGAGGTTTATAGATGGTACTAAATAGTGGTGTCATGAATTTCATTTGCGATAGAATGCATGAAACCATGATGTACTAACTAGACACAAAATAATAAGAAACAACACATAATCCAACGATGGGGACCACTTAAGCGAGAACTTAAATTAACTTGTGTTTTTATAAGCACACATGATAATTGCCAATAAACGGTTGTTAGGGAATGGGGTTGGTCGATGAATGCACACAAAGACATGAGATAGTCACTTAAGTTATTTAGAACGAGCAATAACAGTTCAATGCCAAAATAGAAGAAAATAAAAAAAGCTATAGGAATACCTAGAGTTTTAGACCTAAAATGAGATCAACGCAAGTAAGCAAAGGATAAATCCTAGGAACTTGAATAGTACCACCAAGGTTGACATACTTGGTTTACACAAACAACAAGAAACCTAACACACATGCTTTGCCTTGATCAATCCCTCAAGAATTTTTCCAAGAAATTTCCAACAATGTAGGGGAAACGTACCAATAGTCGGCAGGGCTAACTTCGCGCATCCGTAGAGAGTGGAAAATAGGTCCAATTTTTTTGATTTTTTTTGGGCTTGTTTGTAAGCGAGTTATTAGCTTAAAAATAAAAATTTGGCTTGTGGGTAGTTAAAACGTGTCTTCTTGAACCCGTAAAGCGAAAGGTGGTCAAAAAGGGTGTTTTCAAACCTTCGTCCCCTACATCTTTACCACTTCGCCACTACCCGTTCATTGGACAACCAATAAAAACTTAAAAAAATTTAAGGTGTTTTCAATGTGTTTTCATTGGAAATAGATATGTACCAATAGTTGTTTAATTTTTTTGGTCAACTACACATTCAATAGTGAACATATATTGGTGTAATTTGTAAATTTTTATTGGCATAATTAAAACAATGTAATGACTAAAATATAAACGGTTATTGGGGGTCAAGTAAGCATGGAGTAAACAACAATTGGATCATGGGCAACTACTGACACATTTCCCCTAGCTTGATCTTGACTTCAAAGACTAGAGTGAATAGTTGTAAATAAAATGGTGTATAAAACTTATATATTCACTAACTTCCAAACATGAAAAACCACTCATGCCAAATAGAGTGGAAACCACAAAATATTTAGTTGTGGGAATCTAAACAAGTAAAAACACTACAAGAACTTTTATTAAACAAAGAATATATCCTTATTAGGGTTTGATCTCCACAATGGATTATAACCTTTCTAGTTTCAAAGATGTTTAAACAAGATTATGGAATTTCAAGGTGTTTATGGAAACTATGGACTTTGAATAGGAAAGGAAATTATCCTTATTAGGGTCAACTTCTTGCAATTCCATAAGTTGCATAAACTTTTGTAAAGGTATTTTAAATGAACCGAGGGTAGTCACAAAATCTACAATCTAGAGTAGAGTAAAAAATCTGCAACCTTCTTAAATATACTTCAAAACTAGCCACTAAACCCAAATGACTCAAAACCTATCCCAACTACAAGGACCAAGATTTACAAAATATTTCCTAGGAAAATGACTAGGTTCCAAAAACCAAGACCAGGAAAAACACTCGAATCAAATAAGAAGCACAAGAAAAAAGAGGGGGGTCCTCATTTTCAATGGGGTATATGTGCAAGACACAAGAAATGATGAATCTACAAGGAAAATGATCAAGAGCATTTCAAAGATAAACAAAATTAAAGAACCCATAATTTTCGGTTTAGATCGTTGTCAACAAGATCAAAAAATCAAAATTTACCACCTAACACAAGTTCCATCTATATTTGAAACCTAAATGTGAGAAAATGTGTTAATTACCGCCTCAAAGTAATCAAAGCTATCAAATATCCTTTGTATTAAGATACATGAATGATTCCATCCTCATAAGCAACTTGCGCATTGCCTCACTACCAAACAAGCGTCCATAGTCTCGATGAGGTTATCATTGTAGTCCCACTCAAAGAATAGTTCTATTGATAGCCAAATGTCTATAGCCCCAGTAGAGATACTTGAATCTTGTTGTTGGCTAAATCATAAGATTAGAGTACTATAAAGTATTGCTAAACATTTGATTTAGTTTTTTTTTTTTTTTTTTTTTCAACTTATTTTATGCTTCATTTCAAACTTTTCTATGATGGGGATCATAGAAATTATTGAGGTGGAATTAAACATTTTTCACTTAATACAATATCACTAAGATTTTGTTAGCGACCTGAAGATCCTTAAAATGAAAAGAAATAGAAGGCTTTGTAATACTTCAAGCTATATTAGATACAAAAATCATCATTCAAAATTAGATATTCAACCATTCAGTGGCAACAAGAAAATTATTTTTAGCTCATTAAGCCATGATAGGTATTTCTCAAAGAAAGACTTGAGTATCTCCCTAACAATAATATATTGCTTTGTAGAAAACACACCCAAAAGGAAAAAAAAACCCAAAATTGGACAATAGAAAGAACACCAAAAACACAAAAAACAAATCTAAAGTTAACTATGTACAAAAGGGTAGGTCTTAAGGTAACCTAAACTTGAAAATAGTGTTTTAGAAATTGCCCATTGATAGGTAGTGGGACATCTTCTCCTGTAAGAGTCTTTAATCTATAAGTACTATCCCCTAGAATCTTAGAAATTTGGAAAGGGCCAAGCCAAAGTTTTTCATATTTACCATGCTCACCTTACCTCTTGTTGATGGGTGTTTTTTCCCTTTCTCAACGTAGACAATGCACAAGTGCAATGTCTCTCTTGAAAGGTAATTTCTGCAATTGAGTTTTCAAAATCACCCCAAGGTCTTTCGGGTGTCAGGTCATGACAATGCATGAAATAGTTCAATTGGTTGATGCGATTTGTTGGTAATCACAAAGGGCATTTTTGATTCACTAAGCATGGAAGGAATTGGATCTACAAAAGGATTTTTGTGAATTTTGGAAATGGAGGACAACTACTGCAAGTTCAGGACAACAATCTAAAACTCCTCTTTACTCATCAAATTTGACTTTGTAATGATGCTAAAACTTTGTTTAAACTTTTATTCTTCAAAGAAAGATCAAAAGGGAAAGGGGATAAAAAGTTTCCTAAACCTGCAACTAATGTTTAACAGTAACAATGGAGGATGCCACAATTGCAATCCTTCTTAAAACTAAGCTCCACTTCACCAAGGGTAGCCTACAGTCTCATGAAACTAGTGCAATCTTCTAAGGTTTGCAGATTTTCAAACCATTCATCACTAAAGCATGAATAAAAGTTGAACTTAATTGCAACAATATAAACACAACTCAGACTAACTTTACACCGTTGTTCATCATCAAAAACAACAAAAAGTATGAGCTAAGAAGATATCAACATTATAGCATTCTTCACCATTAAAACACCTGTACTAACAACTTAAAGCAACTTAAAACTAGAACAACAAAGCTAAAATCTAAGATTGGAAGAATGAATCATGCACACATGAGAATAAAACACAAGAATCCATCAAAACGATTCTATTCTCATTAATTTTCTATAGCATGCCTTCACACAACAACTCATCTCTCTCTTTGAAAATGAGAGGATGCCTCTATTTATAGTTTTTCAAAAGAAAAATGAATGGACAAGATTCATTTATATATTGTGTGGCTCAGATTCATTTTACATCAGGGTTTCTCCTACCCTCAAATATATGATAATATAAAATATACTTTTGTCTTTTCCCTATTTTGTCCTCTAGTTGCCTTTATACTGTAGCAATTTTGTGTTGTAGTGACTGCCAACCCTTTGCAATTATATTGTCAAATATTCTTCATCTATGACTGGATTTCCTACATCTTTTTGGAGAGTAGCATACTCCGCAAACTTCTCGATCATAGCTCAGAGCTTGTTCCATTCCATGATATCGGATTGAAGGATTTGGAAGGATATCTTCTTGAGCCTATCAGTGATATGCTCCCAGTGTTTGGTGCATTTCGAGGTTGCTTTGATGACCTGCTCAGACTGGGTGAAAGCCCTTGCAGCAAAATCCATGAAGCCTAGTGATAGCGTATTCGTAGCCCCCTGCTCCATCTTCTCATGGAAGAAAGGTTTAATCTTCTCTAGATCTAATTCCAGAGCAGACATCTCATAATCTGTCATCATTTTCAAGTAATCCTCACTGTCAATTCGGTGTTCCACAATCCACTCAAGGTCGAGCTCCAACTCACTCAAAACCTTCTCTAGGATCCCTTTTCTATAATCTAAGGCCATTTTCCACATTTCCACTAACCAATGCTCATCCCTTAGGAGTTCCAACTCCTTTTCCCATATTGGTCGGGAGAGTTTAAGAATGCTCTCGAGCTTAGGATACGTGATCCTATACAACTCAGAGAATCAATTGCATGTTTTTATCATCTCCTCTATCTGTTTCTACAAACCTTGAAAATTGTTGAATGTTCGGGCAGCGTGACAGATACCCATGTCACCATTATATACCACCTAATTGAACCAATCCGTGACAGACTTGGTCCAGTTCTTCATTTTCTCCATTCTATTCAACTCCTCCTGGGAAAGGGGAGTGGGCGTGGATGATGTCGCAAGAGCCTCTTCTTCCATGGATGTCCATTGTTGAATATAAGCAATAAGATCCACTATCCATGCTTTCAATTCTTCTTTCATGGATTGGTCTTTATGCATTTGTTGCATAATGGTGGCCACTAACCCTTGAAATTCATCTATCTTTTGTTCTTGGGTCGCCGACCCTAGATTAATTGTTGATATCTGACACTCCTGCCCCCATATGGTTCTTGTACCTCCACTGGCTATCGGGGTAGCAACTTGCAACGTTGGAAACTCAGAGGCATCCACTATGACATGAGAGCAGACTTTGAGCTTCTTCTCTTTTCTGGTTTTTGTTTGCGCCCTGGCTACTATTGCATCAAGCCTCGCTTTAAGGTTTGCGACCATAGGAGCCTTCTTTGTCAATTTCCGCTCCAGCCAGTCAGGAACCTCAGTTTGTCCCGGGTGATTCATGATCACCTTCCTCTTCTTGCTCCTTCTAAGGTTGCTCCTCTTCATCACTAGGAGCTTCTTCATCCTGCTTTTCCTCTTTATCTGAGCCTTCTATATGTATGGGATTCCCTTTGCTTGGCTCAGTAGAAGCTATGTTTTCCTTAGCGACATCTTACTATTGTAGGGAAGTCCCTTTATCTTCTTCGTGCTTGGCATCGACATTCTTCTTAGATTCGACATTCTCTTCTTCAATGCTTTCTTCTTCTTTCTTTTTTGACTCTTTTTCTTCCTCCTTTTCGGGAGGTACTTCTTCTTCTTGTATTGGGCCCTCATCTTGGCCAATTAGTGGAGACTCTTCAAGTATCTCCACATCCACATCAATATCTATTTTATCCTCAGAGTGGTGCTCCTCAAGGTTATCCTCTTAACTTGCACCTTTGTGTTGTTGCGGGTGTAGCTCTTCATCTGGCTCTTGGTCTGATGTTTCTATTACATAACGCTCGTTAAGAGCCTCAACGTCCTCTTCTGAAGTTTGTGACTTCTCCTCATCATAAGCCATCTTGTCCAGGTTTATATTCAATCCTTCCTCTGGATTCTCAAAGTAATCTTCTCGATCAGAATCTTCGGGCTCCTCAACTATATCTTTTGCAGCCTCTATATGTTGCTCTGTGTGGTGCCTTTCCATCTCTTCGAAGATCTGCATCGTGGCCTCCATTTTTTGGTGGCTCTGTAGGTGGTGGCAGAATAGGTAGGGCAACAACAATTTGGGCCATCCAAGCTTGGAACTTGGGGTCAAGGATTACTCCAAAGAGTTCATTGGGCACATTATATATATATGTCACGAAATCATGCAACAAAGTAAGAGGATCCATGGTGGTTGTGGATATTGTGGGTGGCAGAGTAGAGAAAGTGAGTAGTGGAGTAGGGAGTGAAGAGGATGATAGTGGGTATGTAGTAGAAGAGGAGGAGTCAAGTACCATCACCAGAGCAGTTGGCGATGTGGAGGTGAGGTGGACAGAGATGTCCATAACAGGTAGAGACGAGACAAGCAAAGCTTGATAGGCGGGAGGTGGAGGAATGGTGATGGTGGTAGCGGTAGTGGGAGCGGAAGTGGTGGGTGGAGAGTGTGGCTACTTGGTCTCTTCTTCTCCTTCATGGTGTTCCTCCTCCTAGATGGTGAGCATCTCAAGCACAAATGTCCCCGTTCTTCTTGCTCTTTTGGATGATTCTCCCTCAGTGGACTTTGTGGAATACACCTTTTGTTTTGGCTTACACTCGGGTGCATCCTTTATTTTCTTCGACCTTGTTGCTGGTGGGGACTTGGGAGCTTCTTCTTATGTGCCAGCAGCGACGCCATTGTCACTTTCACTTTCAAGATCGTCCTCAAGCTCACCATATGTCAGCTCTGCACCTTGCACCTTGAGTTGGGAAATCTATGCATCCACCCATTGTCTTGTTCTACTTTCAATAGGTTGAGTCAATATATTGAGGTCAATGACCTCTTCTTCACTCCAATCAATGACAGGTAGGGGCAACCCAGCCATGAAATTGTATCTATCATCAACAATATTGTCTTCTTCAATTTGGTCTGACACCAGGAATAGGTTGACAAACCTGACAAATTGAGCGGTCATCCTCATATAGTGCCTCATTCGCACCTCTTCGTCATCACCGTAGCTGGCCCAGAATTCCTCAACATGCAGTCGGTGAGCATACTACCTTCCAACCCATTTCCTTAGTTTTCCATATGGGTCCATCCTTCCTCGGTCCATGTGGGGGTCCAAGTTATATTCTTCCAACTCCTTGTCTGAGTATTCGACACATTGGGCAGCAAGACATGAATACATTCCTTGCCTAAAAGTTAACGGATATGGAATCCCAACTCGATGCTTGTCTCTCAACAATGTGTGGGTAGTTTGGAGTTGCTGAGAAACCTCTAGCAGGATGATGCGGTCATTTGGATAGTGCGACAACTGATAGGGCCTCCCTGAGAACCCTTCAACTCGGATGTAAGTGAACTTCGGGAACTGAATGAATAAATACCTAAATCACCTGATGAAGGCCTTCGTGTTGTTGGATACCCTTCTCTTGAAGTCTCCTCCCAGGAGTTTGATTATGTGTGCGATGAAGGCATCATTTACCCTCCTATATTCTCTTTTAAAGTTTCTATACTGCAATTGGGGATAATAATCATAGACCATAAGTTCTCCTTTCTTTGTTCCCAATGGGCCTATACTCAAAATTCCTTTGTACGGGAATTTCTCCACAAGGAGGTAGACTAGGTATGATGTCATATAAAATTGAAAGGCTTTCTTGATGGCCATGAGCTGATTGTGCAAGTTGTTGTTGATCATCTTGGCCTAGTGGAACTTGGTTGTGCCTCAAATAATTTCCTCAACAAAGTAGAACATCCATTCTTCGAAGAAAGCAGCAGTTGGGAGGCCCATTACTCTACTTAATAGAGTAACCAAATCGTGGTATTCTTTGAAGAAATCACTTCTAAACAGCTCCTGGGGTACTTTGTTGGCGCTGCCCCTCTTGTCTTTCAACCAATGTTGGCTGATTATTCTTTTGCATGCGATGGAGTCCCGTTTCCACACGTTTTCAACAAATTCTTTCATTACCTCTTCCATTGTGTCAAACGTCGGAATGTGGAATGCCCTACCAATGGACCTGGCCGATAGGTTTGCCAACACTCTCCCATCTTTGTCAATGATTTTCCTATTGGAATGGTAAACCTCTCAGTAAGCCATGACCAACTCAGGGGAAATTAGTGCAGGAGGGAAACCAACTGCCTTGGCAAGACCGCTTGCCTTGATCTTTCAAGAATTTTATGTGCTAGGGTTAACCATCACCCTTCACTTGAACTCATCGATCTTCATGTGTCCTAGGTTTGTATCTAACACAGATTCCTAGGTAGAGGAGAGTTTGGAGGTACACTCCACTCTTTGGAATTGATACTTCATTTGGTCCTTTTCCTCTTTTCCCCTTGGCGTGTGAGCGAGCTTCTTTCCTTTGTCAGTTTTCTCAATGGGCCTCCTGGATGGACCCACAATAGGTTCCATAAATCTTGCATGCAAATGATGCAATAAGTGTGTTTACATATAAATAAGGGCAAACATCAATCAAATCCTACGAATCGAGTGTTAGAGCCATTTATACATCATCAAAAAACTATAAAATTTATCATTGTTCAACATTTGGAGTTCATTCAGATCATTTGCACAAATACGGGCCTAGGGATGCAGGTTTCCCCTAGGCAAAAGCCATCAGAATGAAGGCAGTGAGAAAACAACTCCGGGGCCACGAAGACCCGCAGGTAGCCACCCATAGCAGAAATTCTGCATTGCTTGTTTGGTGATCAAATTTGTTATGAGACGATTAGGTACGTGTGGAAATAGGTTGCAATGCACTTGGCGTTGTTGGATTATGCTTTATTGCCAATATGGGTTTGGGATGTGCAGGCGCCATAAGGTTAAAGGACATTTAGGCTTAGCTATTACAGAGTGACACTTAGGGGACGACAAACCGCATGTGGAAGTCCGTACTGCGAGACCCACAGAGGACTTGGACGTGATGGGCTATGCCTGAAAGTTTGATCGTTTTGGAAGGTGTGAAAAGAAACCATCGGGTCGCTGTGAGATGTCTGTCATTAAAGAATGAATTTGAAGAGGTGGCGGTTGGCATGCGGTGGTTTGCATAGTCGGGCCCGCAATGGCCTCGCCGACCTAGGTTTTGTCTTGGCGGTTTTTAAGATTTACGAAGGGAAGCCACTCTTGTGGAACTCGCCATATGAGATGACACAAACCTTCAAACATTGAGGAACGACCATGGAGGAGGGGCCATCCTCATACGGTCACCCAAAAAGGTCGACCCGCATGTAGCTTTGACTTACGTTTTGATGTGGCAGACTTCCAAAGGCAGAATGGCAATGAGGGGATCGAAGTTCGCATTGCAGGTGGAAGGGGCGACCTTGTTGCTAAACAAGGATGGTGGGATGACGGCGAGCCGAATGCAATGACCCGCTAAATCATTTAGACTTAGTGAATTTTATCTAGTGATGGGATCAGTCAATTCGACGACGGAGATAAAAGCGGGTCCTACATCGCGGAAGGGTATTAGGACCCGACCGCAAGATAGTGACGCTCGACAAACGAACTCTCGACAACGCTCGCCTGCATGAACTAGCCCACATGGGTACTATGTGTTCATGGATTTTTCTATGTGCTAGGATTGGGAGCCTTACAACACTAGTGTTGGTGAAATCCATTGTGCGGAAAGGCACCTGGGTTTGGTCGTTAATCTAGCGACGACGGAACAGGTTCTGTCCAGAATGGGAATCCCGCATGGGCGTTGTCACAACAGGTGAGTAACTTAGTCGTTTTCTTCTAATTTTCAATGTCAACAAGGATGACGATGTCTATGATGCAGCCCAAAGGGATTTACTCACTGCGCGACAAACGATGTCGGCTGGACGGGATTCCGCGTGAAGGCGACTGCAAATTTTGTAAATTTTAAACGTCACCAAGGGTTTTGAATGTTCGAGACAAATTTTAGACGCGGGTCGAGGCTACATAAGTTAAATGAGACCACTAGGGGCAAGCTAGGGCTTTATTTTTGAATATTTTAACACTTTTCAAAACCCTACTACTTTAGGATTTAATCAAAGAACAACAAATGACGATGTGCACTTACCCTTGAAATCGCATGTGAATGTAAAGAGAATCCGGCTTGAATCTCGTTGCAAAATCTCGTGTGGGCTGGAGCTCCTGGTTCACCGTCAAAATTTTAAAATTATGGGTTGAAAATGACAGGTTTGACCCCCCTTTATATAGGCGAAGCATCATTAATGACGCACATTAAATTTTGGTATGACGACAGGTCGAGTTGGTGGGTTGCGGAAACCTAAGTATGTGCGGCAGTTGGACAAAGACTCTGGCAACAAAGGAAACTGTGAAGCCCATAGTGTGAGCGGATGATAAGAGTTAGCCATCAACTAGTGATGAAATGACAACAACGGTGTGCAAAGGGAGGCTTGCAAACGCAGGTCCACAGGGCCGGAAGGACACGACGATGAAAGACCAAGGGAAACCCACGGGTCTAAACCCACAAAGGCAAATAACTTATCAGAATTTGGGGTGGTGATTTTGCTCAAAGGGATATTGGTGACTTTAGTGCATGTGACCAAATTAAGCTTAGAAATGGGGGCACACAAAATGAGGCAAAGGCGACAACGACCTAACGAAGGCCAAAAAGGAAAGAGGGGGTCCCCAGTCCGAATGGGGCATGTGTGCTATAGGCACAACACCTCTCATGTGCCTTATCCTAATAAAGGACTAAGTCAAAAATTTCAAATGTTTTTATTTTAGCCCTTCAATCAAACCATCTTCTAATAATGCCCTAATGTTTGGAAAAAAATTCAATAGTTGCATCACATTTTTCTTCTAAGTGGAGGAGTTGTGTCAACCTGGCCTCCCACTTGTCTTCAATGTCAAAATATTCATTCACAAACTATGAAGTGGGTATTCTAAGGTCCATAGGAAATACAAGCTCTAAGCCATAAACCAAATGGTAGGGTGATGTTCCAAGTGCACCTTTTCCGTGAGTACAATTTTCCCACAAGACAAACTTTAACTAGGCGTGTCATTCCTTAGGATTTTTATCTAACAATTTCTTAATGAAATTGAGAAAGTTTTTTTGGTAAACTAAGCCACTCCATTTACCCGAGGATAGTAATTAGATAAAAGTTTGAGCACAATCCCATAGTCAAAGTCTCGGTTAGAGAATTTAAAAGAAGAAAACGCAAGACCATTATCACAAACCAATGCAAACGGACAACCAAAAATGGGTTATGATATTATGTTCAATTAATTTATTTACCACTTAAGCAATGCACTATTTACATTCCCATGCTTTAGCCCATATAGTACAATAATCAATGGTGGTGAGAATATGCCTATGGCTTATAGAGGAGGGTGGATTAATCATACCGATGAATTTGAGTCCCCATTGCACGAAGGGAAAAACCTCTACCATAGGTTGCAATGGCATGACTAAATTATTTTCTTTTGTAGTGGCAATTTGGAAAATGTGACATGTGTGAATATGCATGTGTCAATCATGGAAAAATGTGGGCCAATAATATCCCACCTATAGAATTTGGTATACAGTGGCAAGACAAGATCCATAACCTATACCAAATTTATCATGGAAACTAGCTAGAACTATAAAAAAATTAAGCTTATTGAGTCATCGAAGGTAAATACTCTCATAATTCCTTGTATAATACAAAACCTAAAAATGTAAAACTATTTTTTTTAAGTCACAAGGCTCTCTATTGAACTAAATTCATATGAGGAGGGCAACATTGGTTGAGTAGATAAAAGGTAATATGATCATACCACTCTTCAAGAGAAACATCTTCAAGAGAGTATTGTGGGACGACACATTTGGAACTACCTCAACCATCGTGCAAGTGAGAGCTTGCCCCCTCACAAGCATCATTAGATAAATTTCAATATCAAATTCTTGTAACATTGTTACCCATTTACCCCTTCTTTCACCCAAATCAATTTTCTTTAAGAGGAATTTGAATGCAAGATTTGGGACAATCACATTAACATTGCTTCATAATATATAATAAAAAAATTTAATAGCCTTCATCATAGCATATGCCTAATTTTCTACATTTGGATATTTTAATTCAACATTCTTCAAAAGATCACTCATGATTTAGCAATCAGATGTTCATCCCTCGACCCCATTTTAAAGTCAACATTGCAACACAAGTGTGCTCAAATGCAAACAAATATATATAAAATTATAGTGTGTAATTAGGATTCACCAAGAATGGAGCTTCTACAATAGATTTTTTAACTTCCTCAAATGCCTTCTTAGCTTTAGAAGTCCATTCAATCTTTGCATCATGTTTTAACATAACATTTAAGGGTCTCACAATTTCTACAAAACTAGTAATAAACTTGCGTGCAAAATTAATTTTGTGAAAATATGACTTCAAATCTTTTTTATTGGTAGGAGGCTAGATCTTCAAAATATCTTGAACATGTTTCAGGTCAATAGAAATACCCTATTATGAGATAACAAGTCCCAATAATTTTCCCTTGGTGATCCCAAATATACACTTCTTGGGATTTAAAGAAATTCCATATTCCCTAAATTTTTGGAAAACTTTTCATAAATATGAAATATGATCTCTTTTCTTATAGAAGACTATCAAATCATCCATGTAAATAATAATGCACTTCCTTACCAAATCTCAAAAGGCAATATCCATAGCTCTTTTAAATGTGGCCCCTACATTAGTCAACTCAAATGACATTCTTCTATAAGTGAAGACTCCCCACTTTGTGGTGAAGGTAGTCTTCAACCTATCCTTGTGTTCTACCATCACTTGGTTATATCTAGAATAATTGACTAGAAAAGACATCATTTGGGAACCATTGACGATCTAAAGGACTTCAACCAACGTCGAAGGCAAAGGAGAATACCTCCTACTTATCAATTGATGAGCTAAAGGGGCTCTATAATGATGGTTCATAAGGCACAACACTTGCTGAAGGTTTTGCAAATGGGGTTGCAAGCTAAGTGGGCTTAAAATTGGGGAAAAATCCTTGGTTAAGCGCACTTGAGCTAGAGTAGTACTGAGATGGGTGACCTCCCGGGAAGGCCCAATGCTTCACCTCTGTGAGCATCACCTAGATGCAATGAGTGCTAATTGGACCATTCATTATCATGAGAATTGGTTCTTGTGAGCCACTACTCATGAAACATGGGTTAATGAGTTTGACTTGAAAAGTACATGGTTGAATCTTGATAGCAATATCACAATTTGAAACGCTGTGGAAAATACCTCCTACTTATCAATTGATGAGCTAAAGGGGCTCTATAATGATGCTTCATAAGGCACAACACTTGCTGAAGGTTTTGCAAATGGGGTTGCAAGCTAAGTGGGCTTAACCTTGGGGAAAACTCCTTGTTTAAGTGTGCTTGAGCTGGAGTAGTGTTGGGATGGGTGACCTCCCGAGAAGGCCCAATGCTTTACCTTTGTGAGCATCACCTAAATGCAATGAGTGCTAAGTTGACCATTCATTATCATGAGAGATTGGTTCTTGTGAACCACTACTCATGAAACATGGGTCAATGAGTTTGAGTTGAAAACTACACGGTTGAATCTTGATAGCAATATCACAATTTGACACACTATGGAAAATACCTCCTACTTATCAATTGATGAGCTAAAGGAGCTCTATAATGATGGTTCATAAGGCACAACACTTTTTGAAGGTTTTGCGAATGGGGTTGCAAGCTAAGTGGGCTTAACCTTGGGGAAAACTCCTTTGTTAAGCATGCTTGAGTTGAAGTAGTATTGAGATGGGTGACCTCCCGGGAAGGCCCAATGCTTCACCTCTATGAGAATCACCTAAATGTAGTGAGTGCTAAGTGGGCCATTCATTATCATGAGATATTGGTTCTTGTGAACCACTACTCATGAAACATGGGTCAATGAGTTTGACTCAAAAACTACACGGTTGAATCCTGATAGCAATATCACAATTTGACATGCTGTGGAAAATACCTCCTACTTATCAATTGATGAGCTAAAGGGGCTCTATAATGATGGTTCATAAGGCACAAAACTTGCCAAAGGTTTTGCAAATGGGGTTGCAAGCTAAGTGGGCTTAACCTTGGGGAAAACTCCTTGGTTAAGCATGCTTGAGTTGGAGTAGTACTGGGATGGGTGACCTCTTGATAAGCCCCAATGCTTTACCTCTGTGAGCATTACCTAGATTCAATGAGTGCTAAGTGGACCATTCATTATCATGAGAGATTGGTTCTTGTGAACCACTACTCATGAGACATGGGTTAATGAGTTTGACTCGAAAACTACAAGGTTTCAAATCCTGATAGCAATATCAAAATTTGACATGCTGTGGAAAATACCTCCTACTTATCAATTGATGAGCTAAAGGGGCTCTATAAGGATGCTTCATAAGGCACAACACTTGGTGAAGGTTTTGCAAATGGGGTTGCAAGCTAAGTGGGCTTAACCTTGGGGAAAACTCCTTGGTTAAGCGCGCTTGAGCTGGAGTAGTACTGAGATGGGTGACCTCTCGAGAAAGCCCAGTGCTTAACCTCTGTCAGCATCACCTAGATGCAATGAGTGCTAAGTGGACTATTCATTATCATGAGAGATTGGTTCTTGTGAACCACTACTCATGAAACATGGGTCAATGAGTTTGACTCGAAAACTACATGGTTGAATCCTAATAGTAATATCACAATTTAAAACTTTGTGGAAAAAACCTCCTACTTATCAATTGATAAGCTAAAGGGGCTCTATAATGATGGTTCATAAGGCACAACACTTGGTGAAGGTTTTGCAAATGGGGTTGCAAGCTAAGTGGGATTAACCTTGGGGAAAACTCCTTGGTTAAGCGTGCTTGAGCTAGAGTAGTATTGGGATGGGTGACCTCTGAGAAAGCCCAATGCTTCACCTCTGTGAGCATCACCTAGATGCAATGAGTGCTAAGTGGACCATTCATTATCATGAGAGATTGGTTCTTTTGAACCACTACTCATGAAACATGGGTCAATGAGTTTGAATCGAAAACTACATGGTTGAATCCTGATAACAATATCACAATTTTGACACGCTGTGAAAAATACCTCCTACTGATCAATTGATGAGGTAAAGGGGCTCTATAATGATGGTTCATAAGGCACAACACTTGCTAAATACCTCATACTTATCAATTGATGAGCTAAAGGGGCTCTATAATGATGGTTCATAAGGCACAACACTTGCTGAAGATTTTTGAAATAGGGTTGCAAGCTAAGTGGGCTTAAACTTGGGGAAAACTCCTTGGTTAAGTGTGCTTGAGCTGGAATAGTATCGGGATGGGTGACCTCCTGGGAAGGCCCAGTGCTTCACCTCTGTGAGCATCACCTAGATGCAATGAGTGCTACGTGGTCCATTCATTATCATGAGAGATTGGCTCTTGTGGACAACTACTCATGAAACATGGGTCAACGAGTTTGACTCGAAAACTACACGGTTGAATCTTGATAGCAATATCACAATTTGACACGCTGTGGAAAATACCTCCTACTTATCAATTGATGAGCTAAAGGGTCTCTATAATGATGGTTCATAAGGAACAACACTTGTTGAAGGTTTTGCAAATGGGGTTGCAAGCTAAGTGGGCTTAACCTTGGGGAAAACTCCTTGGTTAAGCGTGCTTGAGCTGGAGTAGTACTTGGATGGGTGACCTCCCGGGAAGGCCCCGTGCTTCACCTCTGTGAGAATCACCTAGATGCAATGAGTGCTAAGTGTACCATTCATTATCATGAGAGATTGGTTCTTGTGAACCACTACTCGTGAAATGTGGGTTAATGAGTTTGACTCGAAAACTACACGATTGAATCCTAATAGCAATATCACAATTTGATACGCCGTGGAAAATACCTCCTACTTATAATTATCTTTTTCAAACACATGATTTAAATTCGTAAAATCAATACATAGTTTGATCTCGCCATTTTCTCCTTATCGGAATAATATTAGCAACTCGTGTAGAATGACATACCAAGAAGATGATTTGTGTGGAGACTATCTTTTTCACCTCTTTATAGATCAATGGCTCCAACAACATTAACTGGTCTCTACCTTTAGTGAAATGGCTTTCCTCTTGGCTTAAGAGGTATGGTATGGGTAATGATTGACATATCATATGTTGTAGGGTCTTCATAACTCCAATCTATAATGTCATAATAGTCAATCATGACTTTAATAATGCCTTCTTTCTCCTCTCGAGTACACACTTTGCCTATGAATACATTATTAATTATTTTGCAATACACATATTATAAGTATCACATTTGCTGCCCTATGATTTAGAACATTTTTTGTGTAAGCCTATTTGATCCTAGTTAAATATACACTCCAAATAAACTATTCCTCAAGGAATCGTGTTAGTCTTTAAATTGACCACCTTTGAGTTCCACCTTAGCTTCTTCAAGATCAGCTTCATATATGATCTATGAGGCAAATACATCCGAATTGGTGATAAATCAAGTATATGTTTGTCATTGTCAAATACCTAAAAATTGGTGATATTGTTGCGCACTAAAGGAACATGAGTGAGCTCCACTGTGAAACTCTTAAGTCCTAAAAAATCTAAGGGTTTTAAAGTTCTTTTTACTCGAGCAAGAGTGTTAGTTGCATTATTTTTCCATGTGGAAACTAGTTGAATATTGAAGGCATCAAAACTCTCATAAGGTCCTAGACTTTGTTGCAAGAATTAATTAGTATTTTATCATGGAAAGTTTACTATTTGTGAATCTTCTTAACCACCAACTCAAAGTCTCCAAAATATTAAACTACTTTTTATTTCTTTCAAATGGCCAAAAGGAGACCATGAACTAAGGATTCATATTTTGCAATATGATTTATGTAGGAGAGTTGTAAGCTTTGAGCACCAAGAATAGTTTCACCTTTAGGGATAATTAGCTCAAACCAACCCTAGCTCTATTGGCAACATGAGCATGATGGTAAATGGTGTTGTCATTGATGGCAACCCATTGTATAAGTGATGGTGCATCTGTATGTACAAAGTTCGAAGAAGTCTAGGGAAGACCAAGTGTTTAGATGAAAATTGCCTAATTCCTAGACTGAGATAGTAAGTAGCAGTGCAACAATTTTGTGGTCTGGATTGCTCTGCTTTGAAAAATATTATCATATGGTTCTAAGGTGATAATGGTATGTATTGAAGGTATCTGTATCTGAGGTTTCAGATTTGTATGTCTTCCTCAATTGAAGATATCGATGACAGAGTATTAGGCTTAGTAGAAGTAGAGTTGCAGGTGTAGAGTGCATATTGGAATGCTTCGCATTCCACCGCAGATTATCATTATGCAGTGTAGTTTTGAGGAAGTGTTTGAGGATGTCAGAAGTGTATGCACTCCAAGTGGCAAGTGATTTGGTGGTCCGCGTGTCGAGTTATGGATGAATAGTTGGCTCATTCAATTGTTGCTTCACCAGTTTGGTTGTGCAGTATCGACCTAAGGGTTTTGGGGTCATGCGGAGTTGAATTATGGAAGGAGTGGAATCATGGGAGTAATTATAGGTCTTGTCGATATATTTTGCTGAAGAACATGTTTCGGTTTCTTTCGCAAGGTATGTGGGTTGGATTTTTGAGCCAATAGGTTATGGTGTTACATGTTTCATCCAATTAGGCCGACCTAATTGATGATATGTTTGTTTGTGGAAGATGTATGCATATATAGAAGGTCAATTTAGTATGAGTGGGATGAGAAGATGCAAGAGATTGTGATGTAGAGATTGTGTGTGAGATGTGATGTAGAGTGAAGTGTGAAAGGTGATAGTGGTGAAGTATGAAGTGTGTAAACTCAATTTTTCAAGCTTAATTGGAATTGTATCTTCAGCATGTTGTAGATGCATTGTTAGCAATTCAAAATATGGTAGTGAGCCATTCTTTTATTCTCTTTTCTATTTTGGACAGTGAGCCTTTATTTTTGGACAATGAGTCCTTGTATCTATAACCCATTGTAATCGGTTATAATATATTGTGAGCTAATCCTCACCGTGGTTTTTCCCTTTCAAGGGTTTTCCATGTAATCTTGTGTTGAATGTTGTGATACATGCTTTAATTGTTCCTTTCCATTTCAGCAAGATAAATTAGATGTTTTGAATGCATGTTTAAGTTAATAAAATTCAGGGAATACTGATTCACCCCCCTCTCAATATTTTGGGTGTTCAACAAGCTCCTTTTTTAAACCTAGAATTGTTAAAACAAAGGCGTTACACCTTGTTTTCATTTTCTTCCTTTCATCTCGTGTTCCTTAGTAGAATTATTACAGACTTAATTACTCAAATTGTTTGAGCCTCCAACATGTTGGGAAGACCCTGAATAGTCATAAATTGGCCATTCTATAAGGTTTAAATGAAATTTGACTTGTCAAATGATTGTTTGACACAAAGAACACACAAATTATGAATGAAAAGAATTATGTGTTGCAAGTATGATGTTGGTGTTGTTATTGATGTCAAAATCCACTATGAAGATTGGTGAAGTGTTGTCATTGATGTCAGTAGTAAGTGTGTTGCATGATGTTGTCTTTAGTATTGTCACTGATGTCAACCTCTAGTGTGGTGTTGAGAAGATATTATAGATGTGGTGAGTGTTGGTATTGTAGATGTTGCAGTCATGATGAGAAGGTGTTGTAGTGTTGTGTTGGTGTTGCTGATGCAACTAGTTTACTTGGTTTCCAAGTTCTTTTGAGAAAAAATGAATAAAAGAGTGTGCAGTGTGACAAAGGTGTGTTTAGTGTTGTGCTCCACATTTATTCATGGTTGAAGATATGCTCGTGCAGTTTGGATATGATGATCAAATGTGTACAAAGGTTCTATATCCATAGTTTCAGTTTCTGGATCGTTCTACAATGAAAGTTGTGTTTGAAGGTTTGTCTGTCTGTATTAAATGTTTTTTGGGAGAAATGAGATTTCTCTGTATTTGTCCGTACTAAGGTTTATTGTCTTGCAGATTTGGGAACATGCTTATATTGTCTATAATTTCCTTCCCTTGAGGTTTCAGGTGTTGAGGTGTTCCGCAAGGTTTGTTAGTAAGTTGTGTTCTATGGAAGTGTGTCTAGTTGCACATAATGATGGTGTTCTCAGTTTCAGGTGGTTATGGCAGAGTTGTAGAATATTTTGATGATATTGGAATATTTTGAGATGTGTGGATGTTGTGAAGTGTTGTTGTGTGGTCTGTGTGACTTGGAGAAGTGTGTACGTGGTCGCTTGTACTATTAGTTTAGTTTTGGTTGACCTGGCATGCTAGTGCTATTTACGAAAGTACCTCTTGGATTGTGGATGTGTTGAGTAGCATGGTGATGTAGATTTGGGTCCTAGTTAACCCTTGGCATGGTCTGCCTTCACTTTTTTCCATCGTGGAAGTTTTTGGTGCCGAACCATTTGGTGATGCACGTTTGAGGTCCGTACGTTTCATTAAGGCCCAACTAATTGAGATTATTTAGGTCACGAATGGTATAAATGAAAGGTGAGTTGTTGGAGATGTAGTGTAGAGTGAAAATTATGAGAATGTGATCAAGTGCAGTGATCTAAGTGCGAACTGAAATTCATATGAATTTGAATGTGGTGAGTTGAAGGTGTCTACTTTTTTAGTGTGCTTGAAGTTGTTGGAGGCAATGAGCCAAAGGTTGCAAATGGCATAAAGTTTTAGTGGTGGATTTATTCTATTGCTTTGAGATAATGAATCTCTTTGTAACAAATTTCTTCTATTCTTCTTTCTTCTTGGTAGTGAGCCACTTGACAATGATCCTTTCTTCTTTTTTTGGCCAGTGAGCCCTTGACAGTGAGCCTAACTGTATTTAGTGTTGTTATTCATATATATGTGAGTTAATCCTTGCCATGGTTTTTCCCTACATAGGGTTTTCCACATAAATTTGGTGTTCTTATGTGTTTGGATGTGTTTGCATCACTGTTTCATATGTTTACATTCTGCTAATGCATGATAAGTGTTTAAGGGCTAACAAGGGTTTGAATGTTGATGAGGGATTGAATGTTTTTAATGTACAAATTATTCACCCCCCTCTCAATTGTACTGTGCATCTAACAATTGGTATCAAATTTGTGGTTCATTGGAGAAAGCTTAACTGCTTGAGGTAGATCCAAATGGTGCACATGAAGGGTATCAAATTGCCTATGTTCAATGGAACAAATTATGCTTATTGGAAAGCCAAGATGGAGTCCTTTCGATCTCTCTTGGATTTGGTGTTTGGAAGTCAGTTGAAAGAGGATATACTAGCCTACTGTTGGTCTGACACATATGATGATGAGATCAAGGAATATGAGAACAATGAAAAAAATGAAATGCTATATTGAGTGGACTTTTTGATTCAGAGCTTGGAAAGGTAATAAGTCTGAAAACTGTAAAAGAGATCTGGACAAAATTGGAGAGAATTTATGAAGGAGATGATAAAGTCAAGCAAGCGAAGATGAAAAATTACAAAGACAAATTTGAAACCCTATGGATGTTTGAAGATGAAGATATTACTGCCTACATTCTTAGAGTGGATGAAGTTGTCAATGCCATCAATGGTCTTGGTGGTAAGTTGGAAGAAAGTGAAGTTGTGAAAAAGGTATTAAGAACTCTTCCTAAAGCTTATAGTTCTAAAAAAAATTCTATTGAGGAAGCTTAGAATTTGGTTAATTATTCTAGAGATCAGATGTTTGATACTTTAATTTCTTATGAACTAAGAGAGTTTGGTCAAGATGCTACAAAGAAAGAAATTGCTTTCAAAGTCTGCAAGGTAGAGAAGGTTGATGAATCATATCCTGACGATCTTGATGAGGTGGATTTAAAATTTGTAAGGAGATTGAAAAAGGGCATTGGTAAATACAAAGGTAAGTCACCCTTTAAGTGTTTCAATTGTGGAAATATAGGTCATTATTCTTCTAAATGTTCAATCACAACTTCAAATGAAAAACCTAAGGATCATAAAGGAAAATTTGTCAAGAAGAGTTATTATGTTGAAAGAAAGAAATGGTGATGATGAGGAATCAAACTATCTTGATGATGAAAGTGATGAATGCTTGTTCATGGCTTTAAATGTTGGAATTAATTCTACTAATTCTAAAAAATGTATAAAGGAAAGTGCTTTGGAAATAGGTCACAAGGTTGAAGGAACTATGGTGATTTATTTTCATGCAAGAGAAAATATGAATTACTGGGTAATTGATAGGGATGATCAAATCATATGATAGGTGATAAGAGTACTTTTGTTAAACTTCAAAGTTATGATGGCGGTCTTGTTAAGTTTGGCGATGATACATCTACTAAGATCTGTGGAGAAGGTTTAATTAGTTTTGATGGAAAACATAAAACAAATGGTGTTATTTATGTCGAAGGTCTGTAACATAATCTTATTAGTGTAGTAAATATGTGTAGAAGAGGATACAATTTGGTGTTTCAGGATGATGGTTGTGAAATCAGAAAAGGAAGATCTAGAACTCTGGTTGCTACAAGAACACAAACATGAGGTAATGTTTATCAGCTAAAAGGTAGTGGTGCTAAATGTTTTATGTCTCAAAGCAATGAAATTTGCCTGTGGCATAGAAGAATGGGTCACATCAATTTTTACAGCTTAGCAAAGATCAATTCTACTAATGTTGTCAGAGATTTACGAAAGATTACAAAGCTTATAAATGCAATCTACAAGGAATTTCAGCTTGGAAAGAAAAGAAAGAAGAGGTTCAAGACTAAGGAATATTCTACTGTAGGTGCCTTGGAGTTGGCGTAAAAAAACCTATGTAGACCTACCAGAATAAGAAGCTCACATGGTGATAGGTATTTTATGTTGTTGATTGATGATTATTCTAGAATGACTTGGGTAACATTTTTTGAAGAAAAATAAAAAACCCTTGATAAGTTCAAAGAATATATATATGGTTGAAAATGAAATGGATGTAAAAATCAAGTGCTTGAGGTCTAAAAGAGGTGGTATTTTCACCTCCAATGAGTTTAATAGTTTTTGTGAAGATCATGGAATTAAGAGGCATTTGTCAACTTCTAGAAATACTCAACAGAATGGAGTTGTGGAGAGGAAGAATAGAACAATTCAAGAAGTAGTAAGGACTATGATGAAGGAAGCAAGTCTACTGGATGTTTATTGGAGAGAAGCAATTCATATTGCAGTCTACATTCTTAACAAAGGATAAACAAGAGTGAGCAGTTAAAAAACTCCATATGAGTTATGGTATGGTAAACCACCTATTGTGAAATACTTCAAAGTTTTTGAAAGTAAATGCTATATTAGAAGAGATGAAGAAAACTTAGAAAATTTTGATGCAAGAACTGATGAAGGAATCTTCCTTGGATACTCTACAAGAAGTAAGGCCTACTGGTGTTACAATAAAATACTAAAGAAAATTGTTGAGAGTACAAGTGTTAAAGTGGATGAAGAACCACTACAGAGTTTTGTGTTGATAAAAGGATATGAATATGATGAATCCACTCATAGTGAAGAAGAAAAAGAAGAGAAAGAAAAAGAGATGACCGTTGAAGAGGAAGAAGCTTTGAAAAAGATCCTTAAGACTCCTAAGTATGTGCAGAAAAACTATTCTAAAGATAAAATCATTGGAGATAAGAGAACAGGTGTGTTAACAAGAAGAAAAGCTTTTATGACAAAGGAACAAGTAAAATTTTGTCTACTTTTAGAAGTAGAACCCAAAATAGAGACTAAGGCATGCAACAATGAGAATTGGATCAAGGCTATGAAAGAAGAGTTGGAATAGATTGAGAAGAATCGGACTTGGGAATTGTTCCCAAGGCTAACAAATAAGAATGTGATAGGAACTAAATGGGTTTTCAAGAACAAGTTGAATGAGTATGGAATTTTTTTTAAAAACAAGGCTAGACTTGTGTGGAAGGGATACTCACAAGTAGAAGGAATATATTTTGAAGAGAATTTTTCTCTCATGGCAGGGATGGAAGCCATTAGAATGTTTTGGATTTTGCAACACATAAAGACTTCAAGGTTTATCGGATGGATGTGAAGTCTACATTATTGAAGATATCTTTTTGCTAAGCCAATGAGGCTTGATTCTTCAACATCATTACCTCTTCTTCTGAAAAACACGCTATCTCATCCTTTTGATGTATAATTTGTTTCCTTGATTTTTCCACTATTTTGTCATATTGTTTCTTATTCTGTTGGAAGTAGTCATACTCTTTTTCCTCTTTTGTTTCTTCAGTAATTTCTTCAATTTCCCTTCTTTTTAATTTTTCGGTATCTGTTCCTTGTCTAGTTAATACTATAACTTTTTTTATTTGTTCTAGATTTCTTCTCTTTGCTTATCTGTGGTAGTTGTTTTTCTCCAGAATAATCATCATTTGATGTGTCTTAGGACCATTTATCTATTATGTGGCAACTTTTCACCCCTTGTGGTACTCTTATCACTCTTTCTCCTTTATTGTCTTGTAATTCATCACTTCTTGAACATGTTGTGTTTAGATAATACTATTGTGCCTTGTCACATCGTAATATATCATGGGAATCATCTCCATAGAAGGGGCATTTTCTTCTCTTTTTTGACTAGTATTCGATGGCATAATGACCTATTTTTCCATAGTTGTAACATGTTGAATCATTTCTTTGGTAGTTGCTTCTTTTGCATCCTCTTCCTCCTTTGAAATTGGATTGTTTGTTATCTCCCGTATAGTCCTGTGGTGGGTTATTTTAAAATGCATATGCATTTTTGTTATCCCTCCATGGTGGTTGCCTATATCCTGCATCATATTGATGTCTTTCTGCTAGTCCTTTGACATATTCCATATTTGTAACATGCCCAATGTTCTACGTAGTAACTTTCCTAGTTTTTTAACCTCAAGTAAATAGAATAAGCATCTAACCGTTATGAGCAATAAAATTTTCTTTCAAAAATATAAAGATAGCATACACATTTGAAATAATATCTTTTTCAAACTTTTCCATTGCATTCAAAGTATTACAACTTCCATAGTAATGATTACATACAAAATGATAACACGATATGATTTCACTTTTACAATCTTTCCATCATAATGGATGTAAAATACATAAACAAGGCTCCACAAAGCTTACTGACATAAGAAGTACAAATAGTCTTGGAAAATCCTCCATTCAAATCTTGGTCACCAACTAATGAGGAGAAACATCACTCAAGCATTTTTCCACCAACCTTGGACTAGCAACCCCAA